>FR990076.1:6031589-6465370 GCA_905404285.2 Erannis defoliaria
AAATATAACTATTTTACAGAGGCCGCGCAAGTGGGGAGCAGAGAAAATAAAAGAGGGGGCCTGCACCCCCTCCAATTTTACTGCCTGGTAAAGAAGATTTTTCTGTTTGCCCCCCTCACGGAGTACTTCCGCGGTCCCTGTATTTTATTAGTTATCTGGTTCCTATAGTACAAGCTAAGTTTAAGGGCTAGATGGCGCTGTTTGAAATGTCCACCAATATTAGTTAATTTCTATTTATCATGAAAATGTTCACTTAAACACGGTTAGGGTGATTCGGAAATTAACACTTACGGCTTTTTCAGCTCCGATGGTTTTCTTCGTCGGCATAATGAGCCCCGGAAGTCCGGGTACAGGCGCCTGTAAAAAATATAGAAACGAGGCGTAATTAAATTATGGCTCTGGCCGAAAATGACAAACGCCATAATAAGGTCAACCACCATTTTATATACGAAGAATCG
The DNA here is from genome assembly GCA_905404285.2 of Erannis defoliaria. Taxonomy (NCBI): domain Eukaryota; kingdom Metazoa; phylum Arthropoda; class Insecta; order Lepidoptera; family Geometridae; genus Erannis; species Erannis defoliaria. The sequence goes on from FR990076.1 coordinate 6,032,048, forward strand.
CCTACAATTTAGTCTTGTACAAAATATTTTTTTGGAGAAATTAAGCACGCGTCAATGTGGCACATGGTTTGAATTTATCTGGATTTACTATGTACCTAATTTATGTATTTAATCCAAACCAAACTTACCTGTATTTCTGTTACGAAGTCAAGTAGAGACAAATATACAAACAAACTTTCGCATTAAATAACTCTAACCAGAGACGAATAATGGTTGTATTTTAATTCTACAGTTACGTATTAAATACCTACATATTGTTTTAAATTGTCTGTTCTGCTAAAATTATAGTTTTCATAGTTTTTATAGTTTTACACGAATTCTCTGTATAAACACTGTTTATGGCGAATGTTGTATACGCCTGTAAAAGGTGATCGTATCAGATCCTTGTGTTATGTACCTAGTTTAAGAATGTGTAATATGTTCACTGTTGGCGTATCTCAATAAATAAATAAATATTAGTCAAAGTCAAAGTCAAATCATTTATTGCACATTATGGATTATGTAAAATTAATAATAATAACATAAACATAATGACCCAAATGAGGGTATGGCAATTAAGTGTGGAGCGGACCGATCTGTTTTCTGCTTGATTGATTTATAAAGATTTGTCGTCTAAAAAGTCTTTTAAGGAATAATAACATTTTTTTATTAACAAGTTTTTTAAACGATACGTTGCCGAAGTACCGGTACACAGACTACTATAGCCGCGTGTCCACCGCACGTCCGTCGTTCGAGCGCCGTGACGAAAGTGCGGTATTCACGGTTTTGCATGAATTTTACATATTATGCTGTTCTTCACTAGTCAACCCCTTTTATTCGTCGGTATCTTTCAACATCGGAGGTTCGTCAAACCACCGCCCCAAGTCGCTATAAACTATGCGACCATGGTTCAACAATACCGAAGGGTATGTATGTACTCAACATTATGAACAACTTATACTACAGGGCCAACCTTGAATTCTCGAAAAAAATATTAGCTGTTCCATGCATTTTGTCCAAGGTCAATGAACCTTTTGTATGGAACAGCTGATTAATCGTTCGCGATTTCAGGGTTGGCTTCGTAGTAAAAGTTGTTTATAAAGATGAGTGTATGTCCTCTATAAATATCACGAGGATGCAAAACAACAGCTTGTATGTATATGTACAGAAATATAGTTCATACGTGTTGTTCTCCGGTAGCCAGCCCCTCCTCTTGCTCGTCGGTGTCGTTCAGCACGAGAGGTTCGTCAGTTCGCGCGAACAGCCGCAGAGCGCGGTCGCCGCCGCACGTCGCTGCGTACAGCCCTCCCGCTCCAACCGATACGCACCAACTTTCGCCCGCGTGACCCTGGAATTGAAACTGACTGGTTGAGATATCGGGCCAGATACACCAGACTGCAGACTATCAGAGATAGAATCAGATCTGTCCTCTTCTGCAGAGGCGAGAACATTACGAATTCACGACGCTCGAACGAACTAAAGAGAAGTCACCCTCAGTGAATGAATGAACTAAACTGAAGTCACCATCAATGAATGAACGAACTAAACTGAAGTCACCGTCAGTGAATGAACTAACTAAACTGAAATCACCCTCGGTGAATGAACGAACTAAAGAGAAGTCACCCTCAGTAAATATAACGAACTAAACTGAAGTCACCCTCGGTGAACGAGCGAACTAAAGAGAAGTCACCCTTGTTGAACGAACGAAACGGGAGTCACTCTATATAGTGCTTTGCGTGGCCGTTGCCATCCGGACATGACATCCACTTTACATCTAGTATGTGCTTTCTTCTTTTATATCCATATTTGTATTTATTTTCTTCTGTACGTATGTTTGTCACCTAAACGGCTGGAACGATTTAGATGTTCTTTTTTGTTTGTGTTCATGTGGGTTAATGGTTTGGACCGTGTTTGCCGGGTGCACTACTAGTATTACATAATCTGAGTCAAGACGTACAACAACCGTAAACCAGTTTCCATTCAGGATGCTCCTTCCACCGGGTGCTTCAAACCCAAGCTCAGAGCGTGGTTACTAGATAATTTGTTTTATGACATTGAAGCCTATTTTAAAATAAGAGATTATTAACGTATTTTTATAATTATTAATTTTATAAAGTGATTAATTTATTGTGTTATCAATAAAATATTTGTATTTGTACTTACATTCAAGGTGATTATATTCTCATAACTATCTCCGTCCCATTGCTTCACTTTCCCATCCTTCGACGTAGTGAAGAAGAAATGCGTGCTGGGAACGAACTGCAGTGACGTCACGGAGTCGTTGTGCGCAAATATCGACTTGTGACAGTCGCCGAAGTCCATGCCCCATATCTTGACGTTCCGGTCGGCTGAACCCGTCGCGATGATGTTCGAATCGTAGCTGATATCCAGGCAGAGAACTGGTAGTTTGTGCCCGTAAAGAGATAGATAAAACTGTGTGGAAGAATACAATTTTATAAAGTAAGTAGTACAGGCCGATTCAAACTTAATGGCGGCTGTGAACTTAGGCGCGAGACGCTGCGCAGTAGTAAAAATAAGGCGTGCGGTGTGCGTACAATCGCAAAGTCTCGCTTGCAGCGCACTTCACAGCCACCATTAAGTTTGAATCAGTCTGTAAGCAATTCTTTACTAAAATTAGGTTTAACAGAGTAAGGAAATAGCGATGCCAGGTTGAAAGCACATCGACTTACCCAATGCAAAATAAAAAAATATCACTTCAACTATTCCTTGTAATCTATTAGACGAGAATGGTTACCCTTAGTATATTTCTACACTAATGAACCAAAGGTAGAAAAAGACAGTAAAATATATTTTCTCTTTCTCTCTTTTCAGTAAGATTGTCGCTGTAATCTGTGCGAACCACATCCGTACATGTTAACACTACATATTCAACCTTTTATAGTCAACTGATGGCCATAGGCTCATAGGCCACCAGAGAAATTACTGGGTATGAAGAGATTTAACATCGAATATCTCAGGGTGATGAGCGCAGTGCAGTGCGGCGCAGGATTGTGTTCGCAAGTACACAATTCTGTCACTGCTATTGTTAGAGGCAGGCGTGACGCTTACCACCAGGTGAACATCTTGCTCGTCTCATCACTTGATTGTATTATTAAAAAAACCCTTCGAAGGTCCATTGTCACATGTCCACCACGCTTTGGCCTTGTTGCGGGTTGGTGGATGCTACATCACTATATAACTTTTAAAACTTGAACAATGTGGTTTTCTTTTATGTGTGAGCAATCAGTAATGGGATATGGTACCTTAAAAGTATCAAGGAAGAATATTTTAACAGTGGAATCCATTAAGGCGACAGCTATAAACTTGTTGTTGGGACTGATCTTCACTGCCAACACTGATTCCTCTAATTCTAATGTCCTTGTGTGCAGCAATGAAAGCACCTGTAAAAGAGAAGATGATGTTGATATTGATTGAAATTATTGAAACAAAAAGTGTGTACAGTGTAGGGAAATGACAGTCATCATCAGCCCGGAGACGTCCACTGCTGAACGAAGGCCTCCCCCTTAGACCGCCACACTGTACGACAACCTGCCATTTGCATCCACCGGCTGCCCGCGACTTTTACAATGTCGTCGGTCCACCTATATATATATATATATATATATATATATATATATATATATAGTGGGAGGCCGCGCCTACGCTGCGTAGGACGGTTCGCCGTCGCCACCCGGGCAACCACGAAAATCGGCGATCAGGGAAATGACAGCATTCATAGCATTTGAACAATTATGTGACAATTTACCAATAAATTAAAAAAAAAAAAAACAATTTATTGGTAAATACGTTTTAGTTCTAGTTTTCCACACCTTTCATAGATCATGTATTTCAGGGCGAAATTGTTAAATTATATGTATTAATATTAGTATACCTTTGCTTTAGACTCTCCCGTAGCATCGTCTATGAGTTCAAACTGCCATAGTTTCACTGTCTTGTCTGCACCGCCAGAGTAACAACCTCTCTGCAAAGGTGATATTATTAATACAACATTATATCTAAAGTAAGTAACGATACCATTGAGAGCGAATTAAAGGCTCTAGCGAAAGCCTAATCATTGACGCTTAGTTCCTTAGATCAAATATACTATAGATACACAGTCTCTATGAAAAAACGCTATTTATGCCTTGTTTTGACGGTGCCGGTTTCGAGCGGCGATATATATATATATATATATATATATTTCATCGCAGTTTAGGTCCACAAATCTTGGAATTAAAGAACTTTTTAAACTCAATATTATTATTATTTTATTCAATCGAGTGACGAGACCATCAGGCGAACGTCCTCGCTAGCGTCACGTAAACGTCACGCCTGCCCATAACAGTAGCAGTGCCAGAATTGTGAACTTGCGAATACAATCCTGCGCCGCGAGCCGGGCAAATGCCCAGAGCGGCAAACATAATAATATTTTTGCCAGGGTTGACCTAAAGGGGTGAAAATGGAGAGTTTTTTTTTGTCATAATATTTTTGTATGGAAGTTATTTGGGAGCATGACGCGGACGGAGTCACGGGGTGACCTCTAGCGACATAAATGGTGTTAGTTTAAAGGGCGGCGAATATTATTTTGCCCAGAGCGGCTAAATAGCTAGATCGGACCCTGTTCTTCACCCTGAGATATTAGGTATTCAATCTCTTCATATGTACAGCACGGCCATCTGCCTTAGGCCCCGAACACATATCCACGGTGAGCCGCTGGCACCGTGAAATGATACGGCGGTCCTAACCCGTAGCCGTTTTTAGTCAGGTACCGCTTAAGAGCGACCGATTTATGCAGAAGTTCACGCACTGTTTCGGTGCTATCCAATTATCATCAATACTTAGCGCTCGTGGCGTAGCTTGTCTAGGTGATTCTAAACGATTACCGATGTTAAGCAACGGACGCTCCGGTCAGTCTTCGGATGGGTGACTGTGACTGCCATTTATTTCTGAGCGCTACCGTGGATCGGATGACACGTTAAATTGTTGGTCCCGATTGTTTGTTCTAGTTTCTATAACAACCGTCAGCCATGTCAGAGGCCTTTGGGCGGCACATTAACTCTGACACTAACGCTGGCCACTCAGCCTATACGAACTAACTTAATCAATACTTATGCTCAAGGTCTCACCATGTCAGGAGTGAGTCCAATGCTGCAGCAGTCGCCATCATGCGCCGGTACTTGCTCCAAGACTCTCCCCGCGCCGATGTCCACGACTAGCAGCGAGCCGTCCGCGCAGCCGACCAGAGCGTGCCGGTCGCCCGGCGCGAAGCAAATGCTGCTGGGACGGCCACAGGGCACGGGGATCGTACGGAGACAAGACTGGTTCGGCCTACAAAGGGATATCTTTTAAAGTTGGGTGTCATAACATAAAGTGCTTTATGAAGAGAAATGACTGATAAAAGAGTGAAATCGAGATTTGGACTATTCTATATAATCATCATCAGCCCACCTTAGTCCACTGCTTCAGCTGCACAGCCCTCCTTATGCACTTCTGCGTTTCGTTTTCAGTCACTGCCCACTGCTTTACGTATGTGTCGTCACTCCTTCGAGTCTCTGGACGCCCTACACTACGTTTGCCGATTCATGGTCTCCACTCTAAAACCCGTCGACCGGTTCTGCGACAGATGTGGCCGGCCTACTGCTACATTCTAGACACACACTACTGTCTATTTGTCACATTATATTTGAGAAACATTCAATCCACAGATATAAACAAATGGTACAAATATGTTGTTTGTTTTGTCAAATATGTTGTTGTAATGTTGTTAGTTGTATCATAAGTAAAGTATTTACAAAAAACATAATGTGAGTACTCTATCAGACTATCAGTCTTTGCTTAGTTTACGGCTAGATGGCGCTGTGTGAAGTATCCACCAATATTTATATATTATTTAACTGATAAACTAACCTGTTCCAAAGTTTGATGGAATCTGCCGATGCTGATATGATGGCCAAGTTGTCGGAGCTGATGGCTACACATCGCGGATCTTTTTGGTGGCCGGGCTGAGTCACTTGCTTCAGGCAGCTTACTGAACATAAATATTGTATATATTAACATGCTGGCACAGACGGATTAACTGATCTTCAAGAAAATATTTATTTTATTTTTAAATTTTCCATCATTAGAATACAATAGTTTATTTATAACACCAAAGTTACACGTCAAATTTTATTAAGTAGGTATGTCACAACAAAAAAATCACTTAATAAAATGAAATAATTATAAAAAAATACGTTAATAATCTCTTATTTTAAAATAAGCTTCAATGTCAATCATACCTTCACTGTTTTCATTAATCTTGACACTGTGGAGCTCGACTGTGTTATTGGCGAGCGTGGCGCCGACTCGAAGCTCGCCCGTCGTCCCCAGCAGTAGCGAAGTAGATTTTATTTTAGCATTCAGCTTCATGGACGTGAGCCTCCGAACTTCATCGGAGAGTGTTAGTAATTCTGGTACTTCTGTTGCTTCAGGGTCTGCTTCGCCGGCTGCTTTTAATTTCCTATGGCAATTTTAGTAGATAAGTAAAGAAAAGTAGGTGGTGAAAAGATTAACCTTTTCACCACCACAAACACCTATACACTTTCGAGATTTTTGTGTCCTCAGCTTCGAGACTTCATTAAAAGTTCATCATTACCCAAGTTTTTTGGGCATTGGCATACAGGGCACGCGATGCGCCAAAAAACTTAGATGAATTAATGATGAACATCTAATAAATTTGAGAGCACAAAAATCTCGAACTTCTATTGGAGTTTGTGGTGGTAAAAAGGTTAAAACATATGGTAAAATAAACGCAAATGCAAAACGCAATCTGTGTAAGGTTTGTCATTAGCCATCAAGGGTTTATTCCCTATGTACATATGAGACAAGATTCACATATGCACCAAGAATCTCCAAACAAATTCGTCAGTTTCTGTGTTACGTGAACATTACATGTTTGTGTTCACAAGGAATAACTCCCCTTGTGGGAGACTAGTGCAATTTGTAACTCGGTATTATAAATAACAGATGTTATAAGTTTAGAGTATGTTTAGTGAAATGGTCGACAACTCACGTCAGTTTCTTTCTCTGCTTCTTGACACGTTTTTCCATCCTGAGCTTGGCTTCCTCATCAGAGCAGAAAGTGAACAGTTCCAACAATGAATCTGTGCCGTGACAGGCAAGTACAGTCTGCCCCAAATCTGTAGAAAGGCCCACCACACGGCCCTTACCACCACGAACTAGCGTGCCTACTTGATGACACTGTAGGACCTAGAATAGAAAATTATATGTAGTGGAACAAAACACCGAATACAAGTTTCGCTTACTTTGAACATAAGAATTTAAAACTACGTATTTTACGAAACTATTAGTATATGCTTCGGAATCTTTCTCGTAATCATATCATAAAGTTTATCTTACAGAGCTTTCTTCTATATTGTCCGTATCTTCAAGTTTGACAATCTCCATTTGCCTGTTCAGCTTGTCCTCATCCTTAACATCATCAGTCCAGTTCAGTTTCCAAACCCTCAGCTCCTGGTCCATGGTCCCTGTGACAAGGTATCTCTCTTCTTTTAGAAGAACTGCTGACCAAACCTGAAGCCAAACCACTGTTCCTTAAGTTAGATTTAAAGATCCAACAAAAATAGGTAAGAATAAAAAACATTAAACAACATTCAACCAACAAAACCAGTTTATAAATTAGCACCATGTGTAGTACCAATGATATAAGCTCTTAACCAACGTAACCATCACTAACACATGAAATATAGGCAGATATACACCAAGTCCAATGTTACAGGAGAACACTCCAAACTTCTCCAAACTCAGGACTCGAAAAAATTTTTGTTATATCAAGTCTAAAATTAATACTTGTCCAAAAAGGTAAACAATCTTGATGGGTCTGGTTAATAATCTAAGATCTAAACACCCGTTTCATAAAATATACTACTAAAGTCTTACATTTTAAATAATAAGTTAAAAGAAAGATAGTTAATGTTTTTGGACAACATAGAAAACACGTAACTACTTAAGCTAGTTTAATTACATTGTTGTAAATTGAAATACTTACTTATTCACCTGTTCCTAAATATAATTCTACATGTACATCATATATAATATTATGTTTTGTTAAGGAAGGCACTGGGTCCCACGACACAGGACTAATAAAAGGAAGGAGAAAAGAGTTATTCTCGTTCTTCTATTAGAGTCATTTGGTCTGATAAATATCTCTATCACAAATTTCAATTCAGTCAATTAGGAAACAAAACAAAAGATGAATATGACATAGATTCAGAAAGTTTTATAGCATATCAAAAACTTACTTCCATTTGGTGTCCACCCAAAGTTTTGAAGCAATGCTTAGTTTCAATATCCCAGAACTTAACAAAGGTGTCTTTAGAAGAGCTTACAACACAATTCCTGCCATTGATAAACTGGACACTAGTAATAGCTCCTTTGTGGCCACTGAAACGAGCTTTACCAGTCTCTGAGACAACGTCCCAGAGAATTACTTCAGTATCCTGAAAAAATAAAAATTATAGTGACCTAATTTATTACAATGCGAAGCTAGTGAAAAATATTTTTTACGTGCTTCGCTGCGTGTAGCGAAAGGAACCACTTCCTTCCCGCAGCGGCACGTAAAATCGTATACACACCACTGGAGCAAGTAAAGAAGCCTCAGATCCCATGTTTGTCTCTGAAGGCGATGAGACATTCTTTACTTTTGCTCCCTAGGTGAGTAATCTACTATTGATACCTTTGAACCAGACACCAGCCTGTGACCCTGCTCATCATACTGTAGACATGACACCGCAGTCTTGTGTCCAGCAAACACACACACAATCTCATTGTTAGTCAGTTCGTACACGTTGATGTTCCCGTCGACGTAACCAACAGCCATATGGTTGCCGGTCGGACTTGCTGCTATCTGTGATACCACTGTATTCTCACCTGGGAGCACTTGAGCCTAAAAAGGTTATATATTTTTTTATTCATGGTAGTAAGTTTTCGACAATTGTGGAGTAGGAAATCATATTAAACGAAACTTACTTTTTCCCCAAGCCTCATATCCCATATAACAACATGTTCACATGCTCCAACAGCTATGTATCGTCCACTAACACCATTTAACGCGACATGAGTGCAGTTACAGTCAGCACTAGTAATTACATTAAAAGTTCCGCTTGGCGCATAGCGTAAATACTGTTTTGTAAGGCCCATTCTGACTGTTTTAATACATTAAAATATTAAATTAACTTGAACGAAAATACAAAAACACGCATTTTTCATCGCACGTTTCTTTGTTATGACAGAATTGTTGACTTTGACAGAAAAGATGACATTTGACAGTAAACATATATTTCTTAGATTTTAGCATTACTCTTAAATCATTCTGCCAGTAAGTTAATATTCTTGATGTATGGCTTTTGTGAAGATGTTTCATAGCTCCGCTTAATATTTCAGATTTATCAAAAAAGTCACACTTACAGTCAAAGTCAAAGAAAAGGCATGTTAGATTTTGGCCTATTCATACGCGTTTTATGAAATATAATAAGGGTAATTTTTACCACTATGCCACCTGCGTATAGGAAATGTCCAAAGCCTTTAGTAACAATCAAGTCCAAGTCATGCATCAGCACAGTATAGTAGTAGTAAGAGATATATATATATTTATACTCCCAAGCTTCTATTAAAGTGAGAGAGAGAGAGCTAGATCCTCCAAGATTAAAGTCGTTAATTACTTTACCAGTGCACTTGGAAGAGTTAGTTCTGTTTTAGCCTTGTTTATCTTAACTACAACCATCGAGCTTTATTCTATAGATTTCTGATTCAGAGATGAAAGAGGACCGAAAAGAAAAATAATAATGCCTTATATTATTTGAGTCAGCATCATACAAAACTTATGCGCAAAGTGCGGTGCTTAAAAATAAAAGAAAAAATATATTTGAATTGTGGTTCCGATTCCGGCTCAATAGAAAAAAAATTTTTTTTTATCTATGGTGTTTATTTATCTGTCATGGTGGATAAAATGTGTGGAATTAATTAACAAATTAAAAGAATTAACTAGAAAAGCTACAAACGGCGTGACAACCTAAAGGCTTAGAAAAGCGACGATTGTGCGTGTTATTTCAAAACAGTATTTATTGAAGTTCCAATAAGATTGCCTTCAGGTTATTATGTTACTCAACAAAACCAGGTTTCATTATTTTTCTTCTTGATCCAACGCGATGTCCCTTTCCTCTGAATTTTTATCATTATTGCACACATAGCTTTATATTTTAGTAATCGTAACAATGTATTTACAGACTTGTTGGGTGTACGAATAGAAGTCGCAAGAGCAACATGGAGGGTAACTCCACGTCTGATATCGTGATCCTGAGTGGAAACTCGCACCCTGAGTTAGCTGATTTAGTAGCGAAGTAAGTGCTGTTAATTTTTTTAGAAATCTTTTACTATAACACACTATAACTAGATATTTATGTATGTACTTTCCATCATAATCTCATCAAACCTGTTTGCCAATATAGGTTAAGTGATTTGACCTCATTGTACATTTGAAAACGGTAGGTTTTTGTTGTAATATATCAGTTATTATATACACACACAATGCTCATCTTTGTTAAAAAAGCCCTCTCCTTCACTTGAACAAGCCTACATCTTGTCGGTAGAGTATTTTACTCATCCCGCACTTCCGCAGGCTTCCATCAATGTTTATACAAACATCACATTTCTCTTACCCCTTACAGTTTTTGTATTTTTTTGAGAAAGGCATAGTGGAATGTATCAAGCTACAGAAGATGGCTTTGCCTAGAAGCAAGTTAGTTTTGATTTATTTCGATAGGAATCTTAAATAGTTTTATGGTATAGAAAATGTGTTAAAACAGTGTTTTAGTAATACTATTAATTTGCAGTCGCTTGGGAGTGCATATGGGAGGGTGCTCGGTTTACCACAAAACAAACCGTGAAACTATTGTGGAAATTGCCGACTCAATCCGTGGAAAGAACATCTACATCGTACAAACTGGTACCAAGTAAGTTGAATAATCATAACACATTATCATGCAAAAATTCTAGACGATTTCCATATTTAAGACATAATTTTATTTAAACTTCACAATCCTCGACCAATGTTCTAACGAACTAACCTACTCTGTCGAAACATCTTGATTTACAGATGATTCATCATTGATAATTATACAAGCTAATAATATCCACTTTAGACAACAACAGCATATTATAGAGTACATTCTATTCATATACACACTATTCATTAGTTAAGTTTGGTATCGCCTTCACTGTATCAATATCCTTGATTTTAGAGATGTTAACAACAATATAATGGAGTTGCTGATAATGGCATATGCATGCAAGACATCCTCGGCCCGCTCCATTGTTGGCGTCATCCCATATCTCCCATACAGCAAGCAATGTAAGATGAGGAAGCGAGGCTGTATCGTCACAAAACTCCTTGCTAAGATGATGTGCAAGTCTGGCCTTACCCATATTATTACTATGGACCTGCACCAGAAGGAAATACAAGGCTTTTTTGATTGCCCGGTAGATAATCTCAGGGCATCACCATTTTTACTGCAGTACATTCAGGAAAGCGTAAGTACAAAATACTAACTGTCTTATGCATAAAACAGAGAGGAGATTATGACGTCACTTCTCTGTACACCATATAAATTATATTCTGAAGATATGGCTCACAGAGGCGTGACATTAATAACCGATTTAAATATTTTTTTCAATAAACATACTATATTTACTTCAATTCTTCATCAAAGCTATTGGTTTCAACGATATAAACATCATCTACCCTATTATGAGCAAAAAATTTAACACTTGGTTTAACAGTAGTGAGCATTCTGTGATCCCCAAACGGCCTGCCAAGCATGGGGATTATGGCAATAACCCTCTATTGGGAGGCCTTCGTCCAGCAGTGGATTTCTTATGGCTGACGATGACATTTCCCATTTTGTATTAACAAAATAATATTTTAGATTCCAGATTACCGCAATGCAGTGATAGTGGCTCGTAACCCAGGTTCTGCTAAGAAAGCGACTTCATACTCGGAGCGTCTCCGGTTGGCCATTGCAGTCATACACGGAGAACAGAAGGAAGCAGAGAGCGATGAAGTAGACGGGCGTTATTCACCCCCACCCTGTATACCTAGGTGAGAACTTTACTCGGATTGATGGTGTTAGCCAAACCAATTTCTCATAGAAATATATCGAAGTTAAAAATATAATACGCCTAGCCTTCGGATAGGAGACAGCGAGTGGCATTTTCAACAGCGCCACTTTGTGTTAAATTGCATATAAAATTTATTTCAGTTCATTGTCATATAACAGTAACCGCCAGAGGCCTTCAGGTGGCATTAACTCTGACATTATCTTTGATATTTGACAATCAACCTATATAAGAAGCCCAAGAGCAGTAAGCTAAGCTTAGATTCTAAGCTTCAATAGTTCGATACCCCTCTTGGGCTCCTGAGGGTCGTATAGCCTTATTGAAAAATGAAATATAAATAAATCCATATACTGTTTGGGATTGTATCTCATGTTGTAATGCAACAAAAGCTGCACAATGATATAGCGTGAAAAGTATGAAGTTCACTTTAGTACATGAGGTTACCTGATAAAAAAATAAAGGACTGGAAAGAACTGCAATCGTTAAAACCATTCACCGTAAATTCATTTACGTTTACCAAGGACAAGACTTAAAATAATTCCACTTTCACAGATCTATGTCATTAACCAGGTATGATACTTAAAAACTAGTTAGTAGATGTGGTAGTATGTCATACTGTCCCATATGCTATTACTATGTATGTTCTATCACATAACCATAGGTAAAGCAAGCCATTCACCAAGGTCCTCTTGCTATGTCTATTGTCTATTATGTCTATGCTTCAAATCACGTAGGCTTTTATAGTATTTTTAGATCTTCTTGGAAGATTCTAGATTGGTGTCACTATTCGAGAACAAGAAAACATTACTCAGTGCAGATCTATTAATTCTGCTTAATTTTCAAAGCAAAGGAGCTGATTTTTTGTTGTTCTTTGAACTATGTAGAAGAGTTCGCGCCAAACTTTATGCCTGCTGTGACCACAGTTATACATATTTTGTAATTTATAACTCTACAAATACGCACTTAACTCTTACACTTTTGACTGTACAAAAATTGTATAATTTAACAAAATAAGATTTATTTTGGTGCAATTTTAATCATGACGCAAGAGAAAACTTGGTTTGCAGTTGGCACCTAGTTTTCTCTTCTGCTTGGGCGTTCTCATTTATCGCGACCTCTTGTACGTGTAGTTTTGTGCCGTTTTGTTCGTAATCCCGACCGCTGGATGGGGGCGTCAGTGTCGACAGGTCGCGTACGATGGACGTGTCGGTTGGCGTGCCGGTGCACCCCGCTAAGGAGAAGCCGCCGATCAACGTCGTGGGCGACGTGGGAGGCAGGATAGCTATAATGGTGGTGAGTATTTATTTTGTACAGTAATAGGAAAAAGAAACATAATATCCTCGAAAATAATCTCTGGATATTTTTATCTACATCTGTGTGTTATATTGTTTGGTAAACACTGTACACCACAATGCGAGGCTAGAGATATTCTTATCGTGGAGAATGGCGAAACAATTTGAATACCTAATCAGAATGAAATCGAACGCCAGTTACTTTTCGAATAAAAAAAAACTACGTTTTTCAGGACGATATGATCGATGACGTGCAATCGTTCGTGGCCGCCGCTGAAGTTCTCAAAGAGTGCGGCGCCTACAAAATCTACGTGCTTGCGACACACGGCCTACTCTCATCCGACGCGCCTCGCCTCATCGAAGACTCCCCTATCGACGAGGTGGTCGTCACCAACACTGTACCACACGAGCTACAAAAAATGCAATGCAACAAAATAAAGACCATCGACATATCAGTACTTCTCAGTGAAGCTATCAGGCGCATACACAACAAGGAATCAATGTCATATCTCTTCAAAAACGTCACCCTCGAAGATTAATGCACTTTTCCGATATTATAATGTTAAGTATTGATTAAGTATTATTCTTTGTTAGACTTTTATGATGAGAAATCTGGAAGTACCTGGTAAAAAAAGTTACGAGCATTTTATTTAAATTTAAAGACAAAACAGCATGTGATGCTTTTTAATGTTTTACCAGATACTACAAAATGTATGAACAAAGTATTGCTTTAGATAGTTGTAAAAGTCTATAAAAGATGTTATTCCCTGTATTTGTATTGTATTATTCCTTTATGTTTAGTTGAATAACTACCTGTATACTAGTAATAAAATCTATACTGGTCTCGATTCTGTTGTGTTGTCAAACAAATCTGACAGCATTAAAATTGTGTTTCTTTTCAGTACATATGAAAAGAACGGCAATTTTTAGAGCTGTTAATTTAGTTTAGTTAGAAAATGGCTCAGCAGGATCGGAACCGCTTGCTTCGCACTAAGATTAGAGCTTATTTGTATAAGTTACAAGGTACGATAAGTGTTAGAATTACCATAATTTATCTTCTGGAACAGTTGATTTCGCATTTCTCCCTTATTACTTACGCATTTCTAAGATGTTTACTAATCTTTACCAGTCGAATTATTCTAAGGACATCCCCATAATTTTATACCAAATTCCGAAAGTGAGACTGTTAAATTATTCAAATATTTAAAAAGTTTTATCGAGATCTGTTTACGATGCTTGTTTTATAGTTGAAATTTAAAATCTGTATTGAACATGTATGATATAAAGTATGTATTAATGTGTGTGTTATTCGTGAGTTTGTTGAAAATCAAGTTATTCCGTTCCGGTTTTTGTACTTTCTAATAAAACCCGGAAAATAGCATCAAATATTTTTTGTAGCTAAGCAAGGATAAAAATATTCACTAAATATTTTGATACAGTTTTCATAAGTAAAATCATACGGTGATAGGATATCTCTATACTTTGTAAAAAGTGCGAATGAAAATGTCCCTAACATGTTATTTTATAAGTCAAATTATAAATAAATCGTTTTGTGGCATAGCTCGACATTTTTCCTCATAATTTTGTACTCACCTATTTTACTGAGGAAGAAACTCTCTTGGATAGTTGGGTACCTTTTACATACATTATTACACAGCAGCAATTACAGTAATCTTCCCTACTTCAATAATTTCATAGATTCGTTATCCTACTATGGGACAAAATAATAATAGTACTATGAAGTACTATTATATCTTCTGTGGTACAACTCACGGACTACAACAGTACAGTGTAATATTCAAAGAAGAAACTGTAAAAACAGGACTTGCCGATGCGGGCAGGGGGCGAGGTAACATTATACTTGTAATTGGCCGTTTTAATTAGGATGACTTTTTCATGACGTTTTCAGTAAGTAGGTATTCAATTTTATCGATATGTTCTATTCGTTAGTCGTCGTATGACATCACTAAATTCATATTAGAATTATGAAACTAGTGATCTGAAAAAATGTAATAAAATTTAATACCTGGCTATAGTGCCCGGCAAACATCTTGAGCCAAAAACGACGTAGTAGGGCAATACTCTTTTTAATTAAAGAGGGTTGAAATACGTTTTAGTCTTTTATGCTTAAGACGGTTAATTTATCTAAGTAAAACCCCAAAAACTATATAATTTACTATTTAAAAACAACTTAGAACCTTCGAGTTAAATAGCTGTGCGTTTATGTTTTGTTTTATGACATGACGTTTTTGTTTGCATCTGCGAACTTTTTTATAATATCCGTTTCCTTTGTAGATCCTTGCTTCATATAACAGTACACATATACACCAATTTTCTCGGTTGTCTCTTTAGAACTATGTTACTTTTGCGCGGCAAAAAAATGTTTAGTAATATAACACAAATTAAATAAATTATAACGCGTGGCATCGGAAATTCGGAACTTCCCTCGCGCACCCTTCGATCCGCCAAAGAGACCGTAAAATCATTACTGCACAGCCAAGGTAATTTTTCAATGTCAAGGGTTTATTTATTTTATTTTAGATAAATACAACAAACAAAAAATAAACAATAATAAGAAGATTGCTAAGTTAAAAATCTTAAGTTTGCTAAAGAAAAAAATAGTAAAAAAGAGAGTAAATTGGAACATACTTATGTAAAATATTTTTTGTTTATGAGCTACTTCAACGTAAATAAATAACGTTAAAAAACGTGGTGAATTTTGGGAGCGGGCCGAATTTCTTCCCTCCGTGGACCAAGTCGCGGGCGACCTCTAGTAAATAATAAATAGTAAGATGAAAAAAAACTTAGAATGCGGAACGCGTTTTTGATAATCCTTATTCAAAGATAGGTACACTGTATTTAGTATTTTGGCCGTTTACGTTTAATTAAGAATCCGCGTATAGTGTTTGGACCTGGGTATGTCCTAAAACTGCATCCAGAACCGCCGGAAGACGGGCAGCAGCGTCCTCTTAGTTAACGGTGGTAAGCAATCTGCGATCACCAAGCCGCCTGCCAAGCGTGGGGATTTTGGCAATCCCTCCCTAGTCCAGCAGTGGACGTCTTACGGCTGTTGATGATGACACTGTATTTTGTAGGGAACCAATGCTCTTTTTGAGTCGCTTCTCAATCCACTTTTCCTCCATTTCTGGGATGTCTGGAAATCTAACAGAAAACGAATCCAGTTATTAATAGTTCCAAAATAAATAAAATTCAAAAGTAACATTGAATATCGACAAGGTATAAATCTAAGCTGAGGGAACAGCACTATTTGTTATCGAGCAGGGATAAAACGAGACAGGCTATAGAAAACTGCAAAGAACAGAACAAGATGGAAGACAATACTTCATCTTCAACTCTTGATTATTGGCTTTTGCCAAGGCGAAAAGATTGGGTTTTCGAAGTTCGTTTTTAGTACATACTTTTGGAATGATATGCCGTCCTTTGCGCAGCCAGCAGCTTGTCACTGGCACAATGCTCAAAGGGCGACGCCAAAATATAAGAAAAAAATTATCTCTATTACTCGGATGATTGTCAATTTCAATGTAAAATTTTGACTGACAAAGATAAAGTTCATCTTCAAGCACCAAAAAAAAACAAATATTTCATTATTTTATCTTGGTTTAGTTCTGTTTTATGTACCTAATAATTAGAAATTACAAAAATAAATATTTGGACAATAATATCATTCCATGTTTCAGCAGTTTTGTGATTTATTGTGTATCACTTCTTACTAAAGGATATTACCTACACTAATTTGTTTGAGGTTATGTTGATGCTGGATTTAGTTATTGTGTAGAAAACGAATTGTTGAATGAAAAATGAAAATATTCCAACAAATATCGCGTGTTAAAAGTGTGCGGTGGTTATGGGTATCCAACAGATACTATGCAAGTCGAAATGTATTAAAACTAAGCGATAGAGGAATGTTTCAAGACATGTTTCCTAATACAGCTGGGTAACACTCAAATCCAACATATGTTAAAATTTCTACAGCCGCTCGGATTGATTATTTCATGTGCTTTTTTTACAGAAAAGAGATTCAAGATCTACTTAACAGAGCTCCACAATGTGTTTATGCTGGTTTTGACCCAACTGCAAATAGTCTTCATGTTGGCAATTTGCTAGTTATTATAAATCTATTACACTGGCAGAGAGGAGGGCATAACGTGATTGCTCTGGTAAGCACTGAGCTGTGCATAAGATATTAGAATACTTTGTCTGAGTGAAATGTTGCCTGCAGCTTTGTTGTTGAGTTATGAACAAGGTTTAATGCTCGAGGATAAAGCAGCATCAAATCAATAGAAATATTTTCAGAATAACTCAACAAACTACTTAACAATATAATGTAGAACATAGCTTTATTATTAATAGTTTATTTTGGACTAGCTGAGCCTGGCGGTTTTACCCGCGATTGTTGGGACAAAAAGTAGCCTATGTTTTATTCCAAGGTATAAGCTACCTCTATACCAAATATCATCCAAATCCCTTCAATAGTAAAAACAAAATTGAAAAAAAATGAGAAAGTGAAAAATGAAAGAGTAACAAACATCCATACATACAAACTTTCGCGTTTATTATATCAGTAGGATAGGATTATGGTTAAGAGTGAAATAATTTACATTCTTTAAGAATACTTATAGGTGTAGAAGCTTGGATAATTCTTACTTCTTGCATCAGTTAGGAGGAGCCACAGGACAAATAGGGGACCCTAGCGGTAGAAGCACAGATCGTTTGGCTTTGGAAACTGAAACACTAGAAAACAATATCAGATGCATCAAAAATAATTTAGAAACAGTATTTGAAAATCACAAAAAGTTCCTTTGGGATGGGGATGAGAAGAAACTTCAACCTATTCGGTAAATGAAGCAAATAATTATGATTTTACCCTATTCTACTGTGAGTATGCACAGTGTCATACATAATGCCATTTAGTCCCAACAAAAAATACCATTAATTCGCTTTAAATTGTGCAATCCATAGGCTGCTTGCAATAATGCCTTTACTATGACGCACTTTTGAATGAATGTGTAATTGTGTATATGTTACAGCCAAAGTAATAAATCCGGATATTATATATATTATCTAGCCATTATTTATAATGTCTACTCAATTTAGATAAAGTGATAATTGACACAGAATTAATCACATTAACTAGCAATACTATATAATATCTTCTATGACTTGGATAATAAAACAAGTATGTATAGATTACATATAAAATTATATTTCAATTTGCCTTAAGCATACCTAACTATATATGTAGCAATATTATACTGATATTATTTGAAAAGCAATAATTAAAATGTTTATTTTAAGAATTAAAATAACATTGTCATAGATAATAATTCTACGTTAATTAACATTGTTATAAAGTTACTTAATTTTAATTTATAAAGTAAATTTAAAGCTCACTAGCCATAAAACAAAATTAAAAAAACACCGAGATCAATACAAGTATTTGGCAGTTAGACCGTATTTATTACTTTGGCTAACTTTGACCCGCTATTATGAATAATATCCGGAAAAAGTGATTATTTTATCACATTGTCTAGTCAATTTTGCTATTATATATAATGACCAGTCATTATGGATAATAGCTATTTAATCACTATGACTGTAACATATACATTGAAAAATCAAGTCCCAGATTAGCCTTTTATATTTATTTCTTTCAGGATAGTTGATAATGCATCTTGGTATAAGGACCTCAATGCAATACAGTTCGTAAGTGAGATAGGCCGAAATTTCCGAATGGGTACTATGCTTCTAAAACAAACAGTCCAAACCAAATTAAATTCAGAAGTTGGCATGAGCTTCACTGAATTCACTTATCAGATATTTCAGTCTTATGATTGGTTGCATTTGCTGAAGCAGTATGACTGTAGATTTCAGGTAATTGTATACTTGACTGAGTACCTGGGAACAGATCTTGAAAAGTTTGGTAGTATAATAAATTATTGTTTGTAGATAGGAGGAAGTGACCAAATGGGCAACATAAGTGCTGGACATGAATTGATCAGCAGAACCTCAAAGAAAAGTGTATATGGCAAGTTAAAAACACTTTTTGACACCCATTTCACCCCAATATTTCAAGATCGTTATTATAATTATTATCATCCACAACCTATCCATAGCTATCAGTCACATTATGTCATTTGTTATTATATTTTTACAGTTTACATTTTGACCATCATTATTTTTCATTTTCTAGGATTAACACTACCTTTAGTAACAACTGAAGAAGGTGACAAATTCGGCAAATCCGCCGGCAACGCCCTCTGGTTAGATGCTCAGATGACTAGCCCATACAGCCTGTACCAATACTTCATTAGGACAAAAGACTCTGATGTAGAAAGACTGCTAAAGCTGTTTTCTTTTTACTCACTTGGGGAAATAAAGGATATTATGTTCAAACACAAAGAACACCCTGATCAGAGATACCCTCAGATTTGTTTAGCTGAGCAACTGACGAAATTAGTTCACGGAGGTAAGGAATACTGATGTTTACACTGTCATCATCATCATCAGCCCGGAGACGTCCACTGCTGAACGAAGGCCTCCTCCTTAGACCGCCACACTGTACGACAACCTGTCATTTGCATCCACCGGTTGCCCGCGACTTTTACAATGTCGTCGGTCCAACTAGTGGGAGGCCTTCCTACGCTGTGTCTTCCGGTTCGCGGTCGCCACTCAAAAACCTTTCTTCCCCATCGGTTGTCAGTTCTTCGAGCGATGTGGCCTGCCCACAGCCACTTCAACTTGCAAACCTTGCGAGCTATGTCGGTAACTTTGGTTCTTTGGCGAATATGCTCGTTCCGGAATTTACATTGTAACTAGTTAAAATTTGATACAACCACTTAGTTAAAGCTCAAGGGCTGGAAGGATTCACATGTGAGTTACCAAGATAGCAGCAGCAGTGTTAAGGCATTTAATATTAAGAAACACAATGAGTAACGTTTTTTTCTAAGAACAGAAAACCACCTGACACTGGAATATAAGTATGTGTATGTGTGTGTGTGTGTGTGTGTATGTGTGTATGTGTATAATCATCCTTTAAGAAGAAGAAAAAAGTACAAAATGTTCTGTTTTTTTCAGAGGCAGGTCTTGCACGCGCTATAAAAGCTACAGAAGCGATATATAGTAAAGATGTTTCCTCTCTAGTAACCCTTGACCGGACAGAGATGGAACAGGTGTTTGAAGGAGCACCAGTCATCAATCTGCTGCTATCCCCTGGGATTACAGTTTTAGATCTTGGAATGAAGGCTAAATGCTTTCCGACTGAAAGTAAGTTTTTATTATGGTTTTTTTTCTTAACCCTTTTATAAAAACACTCATGGACCAAATCAGATCCATAAAAACATCTTTCACATGTGTTCGGAGAATAAATTCATAAGTGTATGTAAATCCACCAACCTGCAACTGGGCCAGTGTGGTGGATATGGCCCAATCGCTCTTCGAGGATAGTCCATGGACTATTTAATAGGCTGATTATGCTACCATGCCAACCATTTGAGTTAGGAAAAATTACTTAATTTTTACTCAAAATTGTTATGTACTGAACCATTTCAATTTGTTTTAGGTGACGCTATCCGGATCATCAAAGCAGGAGGGTTCTACATAAACCACCAAAGAATCAATAAGATAGACGAGGCTATAACACAGTCAGCTCATATACTGCCTAATTTGATCTCATTGCTTAGAGTAGGTAAGCGTAATTATTACATTGTGAAGTGGCAAACATAAAAAATAAATATTATAGCATACTATTTTTCCTTTATTTTATCCTCAAAAAGGGCCTTCTTATAAATATATCGCTTAGAGTTAATTGACGTTAATTAGTACTGTGCTCTTTAGTTTTGAAATTTCATAAGTTTTAAAAAACACCTTAAGGCCAGGATATTCCATGTTTCAAGCACATTTTTTTTATGCAACCAATCATTAATCTAAAGCTGTATCAGGTAGGATCACATTTAGCGAAGCAAAAATATAGCGGTTACGAAACTTCGATTTTTGAAGTTTTTTCTCAGATTACTCGAAAAGTATCAAAATTAATAACTTAACAACCGTCAAGTTTTCCAAAATACTATTCTCTTTTAATACATATTTTTTGTATGTCTATGTGCTGTAATTAGGACATATAACTGAAAAAAACTGTTTAAGTATTTTTTTCTATCGAGGAAAGTATAATAAATCGTGTTTTCAACTGTAGAAGTTACTAAGATGGATGTTCGTCTGTAAAATATTATGTATTTTTTGGCTTTAAATATAGTAATTTGACTAAATAACATTGATTTTGCGAGGGGCAACTGGAATATACAAGGCTTATTAAACCGATATTATTATGAATCTAGTCGATGAATGCTGATACATTGAAGCATTTATTCAAGAGAGCGAAGGTCAAATAATGATCCTGTCACGAATAGTGTTTTACTGGTTGCTTTTGACATTGCTCTGCAATGCTGCTCTGTTTGCTCTGGCGTAATCAGTATGAAGCCATTTTCGAAGGTTTTCTAGCAATAGGAAGGCTTCCATTTATTGTAAGCATTCACTGGCCTATTATGAAAACAGGATTCAATGTAATTTTTAAATGAAAAAACTTGTAATGTTATGGAAATTATAATTACTTACAACAGAAGCTTGTATACTTGCAGTATAATAATAAAATGCATATCACATAAAACGTTATAAATACTACATAACATACTTATGCCTAAAATAATATTCACTGAAACAGCATCGATAAAATTACTAATGCACTGTCCATTTATAAGTACGATAAAATATGGCTAGTTGTAATAGTAACGTGTTTGTGCTTCACTCGGTGCCGGACTCTAGCGGCGGTGAGTGCGTGATCTCGTATAATTTCTCTAATATCACAAATATCCATCGCAATATTCATAATAATAATTGTACATCGTAACTGCATGCGAATCTAGCGAATCGTAGGAAAAGTGTAAAAGCGAATTGACGAAGTAGTAAAATGTCTTTTGCGTGTTTAGCATCATAATTATTTCATTTTATCAGCGAAAGCGATACCCTATCGACCGATAACGGTCGCACGACTCATCTCTATCACAACACACCTCGACGGTAAACCGTTATACAAAAATAAATACGTAATACTTTTCGACGGAAACAAAGAATATTTAATTTAATAATTCTCGATAACATAGCCGTACGTTTAGCACTGTCGAGCGGCGAAAATCAGTCTCTTAACGATTCGGAACCGCGATACGAGCGTCGAGCCTCCGCGCCAACGCGGCGCGCGGTCCCGAGCGGCGAGCGGCGGCGCGGGGCTCGAGGCGGGCGCAGCGCCTGCGGCCCGCGCGACTAGAGGTCGGTGCTCTCGTGCTGCGCGAGCGGCGCGGGCGCCGGCGCCGGGGCCGGGGCGGGCGCCGGCGCGGCCACGGGCGGCGGCGGCGCCGGCACCAGCGGCCTCGGCGGGCGCGCCGGCTGTGGCCGCGGCGACGGCGCCTCCGTGATGCTGCCCTCGGACTGCGACAGCTGCCGCGTCGCCACGCTCAGCCCCTTCGGCTCGTCCAGCTCGGAGTCCTTGCTGCCCGAGCTGTGCGTGCGCTGCACGGTGGCGCGCGGGCCCTCCGCCTCGGCGCTCTCTGACGCGACTACCGCCGAGGCCGCGCCCGCGCCGCCCACTTGTATCACGGTCGGGTGTTGCTTGTCGACCGAGTAGACGTGCGTGCGCTCGAGTACCGTGGGCGAGGGTTCCGCGTCGGAGCCGGACCCTCTTGGCGCGCGGAAGCTCTGCGGGCGCAGCGTGGCCGGCCGCTCCGGCACCGCGGGCTTGTTACGCAGCTGCACGTCCGCCACGTCCGGGTCCGGCGGCGTCGGCACGATGGTGCGCGGCGCGGCCACCGGCCGGGGCGGCGGCTGTCCCGGCGGCTTGGACGGCGTGGGCGCGCGCGCCGTCGCCGCGCGCTCCATTGGCGTGGCGCCGAGCGAGGCCGGCCCGGCGTCGCCCACTATCTTCATCCTGCCGACGACGCCGGACTGCGCCGTGACCGACTTGACAACGAGCGTGTCGCCGCGGTCTCCGGCGGCGCGCAGACTCTCCAGCTTGTCCTTCTCTAGCTCGAGGCTCTGGCGGCGTGCGTCCGCGATCGTCTCCCGCGCACGCGCCGCCTCCTCCTTCAGCGCCTTGTTCTGCCGGTACGTGGAGCGGTTGATAGTCTGCACGCCCGTGATGACCTTCCCGGTGTCGGAGAGCACCGGCCGCGGCGGTTTCGCCGGCTTGTCGCTGTCGACTTTCACGGCGGGTTGGTCCCTGTCCGCCGTCGGCGGCTGCGGCTCGGGTTTCTTGGCCTTGTCGGGCGTGAAGTTGGGTGGCACGGGCGCGAGAGGCTTGTTCTTCCGCCGGACGATCGGCTTGGGGCTGCCGTGCGGCGGGCTCGACTGGTCGGAGAGCGAGCTGTTCGACTGCGCTTTCTTCATGTCGTGCTCGAGCAGGATGAGGCTGGTGTCGTGGCTGTTGCTGCGCGAGTGCCGGCCGGGGGGCTCCCCGCCGCCGTAGTCGAACATGGACCGGCTCATGGGCGGGCAGTCCCCGTTGGCGTGGTCCGCGGCGAGCGCGGCCGTCTGGTTGCAGCCGTGCCCGAAGCTCGGCGAGAACCCGTACTCGCACTGGTCGGGGAGCAGGTCCTCGCGCGTGAACGACGTGAAGAAAGCCACGTCGTCCCGGAAGAACCAGTCCGCATGTTTGATGAGCAGCTCCACGACGCAGTTGACGGCGGCCGTCAGGTGCATGTCGAACGTGCTCTCGTCCACGGCCCACAGGAGGTTGGGCGCGATCACGATCGCGAGGTTCGAGGGCGTCATCTTATTCGTACTTTGGTTTTGCGTCAAAGTAGATAGAAACTTGATAAGGTACCTAAGGTTTTGGTAGTTGGCGTCGGGCAGCAAGTGTATCGCCTCCCAGAGAGCGTTGAGCCGCGCCTGCTCGGCGGGGTGCCGCGACGCGTTCATGAAGTTGTCGTAGAGGCGGTACGTGAGCAGCGGCTCGGGCAGCTCGCGCAGGTAGCTCTTCAGCACCGACGCGACCACGTGCATGTCGCGGTAGTCCTGCGGCAGCGGCACGCTGAACAGCCCCGCGTCTAGCGACAGCTTCATTCTTCGCACTTTTGACGAGCCTGTAAAAAAATTATATAATTATCAGTTTTTTTATCCATCAGTTGTACTATACTAAGTAGTGTTCACTTCAAGAAGGTTGTGCATTGCCATGTTTCTTCTCAAGTGTTTAATGAGTGTCTTGTTGCTACGGCCAGTTTAGTGAACCAATAAAAAATATTAAGGTTCAAAATACCGCGCAGGCTATCTCAATTGACCATTTTGCGATTCTATCGATTGTGTTTCTTTTTATATTTCATGATTTTATACACATTTAAAGGGGTGGGATTGCGCGCGCGGTATTCTGGTTTTCAAATCTTGGAACTAAGTACTTAGGTACAATGTAAATAGATGCCCTAGCAAGGGTTTCGCGTTAATTAAAACACACACACCACACACTCGATAGTCCAGTAGTAGCTAAATAAAACCGTTTAAAAAAGGCTTGTACCTCCGGCGATCCTGAAGAGTCCCTCTTCATTGAGGGCTAGCTCGTGCAGCGTGCAGACACACAGCTCTATGGGGAAGGCGATGGTCCGGCCCGCGACTCGCAGGTGCTCCTCCAGCGGGTACCCGAACACGGGCTTCACCGAGCTGTCGTCTGAAACAATAGCCCGAATTCACTGCATGATTATTGGGAAAATTACAATTAGTAAAAGCTTTGCTTAGTTTGGGCTAGATGGCGCTGTGTGAAATGTCCACCAATATTTATTTATTTATTTTTATTTGGTTCCAATATTTATTTATTTGCTTAAATGTTTATGTTTTTTCAACAGGAAAACCCCGGGCAACTTTTTTACCATGAGGATAAAATTGTGTTTTGAGTGGTGGTGGAATTTTGAATGTTACTTGTATATATATATATATTTTATAAACTTCAGCACATAATTACTTTCGTGTATATATAGCTTCAGTATCACGCATATATCATCATCATCGTCAGCCAGACCTCGTCCACTGCTGAACGAAGGCCTCACTCATATATACCACGGCCTAATTCTTTACTCACAGCAAAAAAACTTAAAAACTAGAGTGCCGCCGGCATAGGGGCAGTGATTAACCTCCTGACAATGCGTGCCGTGTCAAGGATGCCTTTTGAACTTGACCCTTGATCCAACCGTCTAGCAAGAGCCTCTTAAGATGTAATACCTCTTATTTTATTTATTTATTAATATAGCACAAAAAGACATCTATACGATTACGCGGAACGGTAGTAATATAATATAGAGGAGAATTAATTAAAATATAGAAGATTACATAGATTGAAAAATACGAGGCAAATAAGGATTACTCATTCATCCAATCAAACCAAAAGTTATTATTAGACCGCGTGGTGATTCGAATCAGTCGCAATAACAACTATTATCAAACGTAGACCATATGTTCCAAAGAATAAAGGTGAAATTTGTATGTGAACAATGTATCTCTCTTGTGGACTAGGTTGAGTATTCGGTTGATTGAGCTGTTAATTGGAGCAGCAATTAATCCCAGTGTCTTTGATACAATTGCTGTGAAACAATGTGGTTATCCAATTTTTAAGTGGCATTACAACTATGTTCACAGCTTATCGGTCGCATGAAGTCGTATCAGATTAATAAGGGCGTAATGTTTATTTGTATACATTGTTTCCACATTTTTTATCTTATTTTTTTTAATTACGGTCGTCGAAACTCAAGAGCCAAAGGAGCCTACATGAGCAAAAAAGAGAGAAATATATTTAATCTCTTTCTCCCTCGACGATCAGGCAAAGCTATGTCGCATGTCGTGGTGTGCCGTAATCCGTATGCCTTAGGTGCAGGACACACTGATCTGGCGTCGGGCGGGGGCATGGCACGGGCGGCTTGCCGGCCCATCCTAATTTCATACTAAACACATTGAAATAAGTCGCAAATTTCACAAGACACGCCGAGTCCGATCGGGCTCGCCCGATAAAAATAACTCGGTGAGTCCTAATGCTAAATTGCGCCTTATTTCAATGTGTTTAGTATGAAATTAGAATTGGTCGGTAAGCCGCCCGTGCCAAGCCCTTGCCCGACGCCAGTTCAGTGTGTCCTGCGCCGTAACTTTAATACCGGCTTTTAATTTGATCACCGTTACCGTTATCCTTCATTGACCCTTAAATAGTGAAAAAGAAGAACAGCTGTTCCATAAAAACAGTTCATTGACCTTGGAAAATTTTATGAAACAGCTGGTTTTCACGCGATTTTGGGGTTGTTCCCTTAGTAAAAGTTGTTCATAATGATGAGTGCAATGATATCTTAGCAGGATAACGGTGTACCGGTATAATAAATAGGTAACATTTGTGATTCTGTATGTTAAAAGTTCTTTTACCATAGCAAGCTACATTAATTCTGAGTGAGATAGGCAAATGAAAAGAACCTAATGAAATATTTGCGTCCATTATAATTTGAGTTTGATTTGACTGTTGAAACTCAGACTTTCTAGTTTAAAAAGTTTCCAAATTGATGATCCAATAAATAAGTACAAATGTGTAGACGTGAGTAGGCTGCGAAACAGTTCACCGAACTTAAGCGTGAATAATTTACTTCATACCTACTAGCTTTTGCCTACAGTTATGTGGGTCTTACTTGAGGTTTAACTTGGCTACATCTGAACATCTTACGTGTTCCTACTAATAAACAGGTAACAATTGCTGTGGCATTTAGATGTAAATAAAGAATGCACAGCACAACGGATGACGCATCACTCTCGCACGATCAGTGGTTCAGAGCGGACGTCTCCGGCGTGCTGTGCTACTTACTGAAAGTAATTGGTGTTTCACTGAGTAGACAAACCCAAAAGATCAGAGTGGACATCACATTGGCGACGAGTAAAAGTGCAGTAAGTAAAATTACGCTCAAATTACGTGCCTGCTTGCGGAAATTGGTCAACGACAATATTCAAATTGAAATAAAACACGAGTACTGATGTGAAGTAGTTACCTACAGTGATGCTGTGAAAACATAACAATATTATCTTTAATTATATATTTACTTAATTAATATCTTCAACGATAATCATATTATGCCTAAATCTACCTACATTTTGACTATGAAATACATGTACTAAACAGGTATTTTAATACAGTAACTAGTGACTACTATTAATAATTATGCGCTTGTCTACCTACGTTTTGTTAAGTACATTTATATACAGTACAGTACAGTACATAGTAGTTATGTCAATGTAGATATCGGTTACAATAATATCATAAATAAATAAAAATATATGAGGTATTAATGCTGATTAATGTAGGGTAGATGGATAAAAAAAAAAAAAAATAGGTTGTAAACATAGTTGCATTTCTGGGTACCATACATATTTTAGAACAAGCTGTACTTTCTACTACTTATAGTAAATTTATACTACTACCGTGCATTATAATATATAAATAAATAATAGTCTATTTAAGCCTGTCCAAGCATATTAGTTACGTAAGTAATTTATTTCTCACATAAGTGAAATTATAATGTAATTTCTTGTTGAGAAAGTAAAATTATTTAACCCGAAATAAAATAAAATAAAGATATGAGTAGGTACTACTTGCAACCTTCACGTTATGTTGACCAAAATCCGTTTGCAAATACCTATCGAATGACAATATTCGATCAACCAACCAAAAGTTCCAACGATGACATCGTCAATAGGTATTCGCTCTGATACCTAAAGTACCACTTCGATAATTTTGAAGTTATGTAACTACGTTACTACGAAACTGGGTGTAAAAAATGTGTCGTGAAACCAAGCGGCTAAGTATTGACCCTTGCAGTCAAATCAATACACAAATGCACTGTCTAATCTGTCTATCCGTAACTAAAAAAATAATTATATGAGCCTAGCCAACAATGTGAATAAAATATCAAGCAACTATTTTTGTGTAGCTAGCTGAAGTGCTTATCAACGGACCTTTGTTCGACTTTCGTCAAAATTGATTAAGTATGCTTGAACTTGACGTACCTACGGGTTATTAGAATTAAGCCCTTGTTATTTAACGTATTGCTGTGAAGTCAGAATGTTAGTAAGATAAATATAACTATAAAGTTGGAACTTATAGTCAAAATAAACGTTGGCCTTTGTTGAAGATATTTTATTGGGGATTTAAAATATACATGTAGTTAATTTATTAGTATATCAGTAAATAAATGAAACATAGTTTACTCTGCTATGGGCGACACGGCAATTATAGAAAAATTATAACCGAAGCAAACTCTAGAAACCGGTGAACGGCAATTAACTGAATTTCAGGATAGACAGAACAAAAGTGCAAGTACCAGCCTCAATAAAATTGACACAAAAAACAAAACAACAAAATTTCAGAAAAGAGGTTAATTTCTGCTGGCGATGTGGCAGTAAATACCACAAAAGTGACAGTAAATAGTGTCCGGCATTTAATACCAATTGCAATCAATGTGGAAAACGGCAACAAAATTCTTGTTTCATAATTGATTACGAAACAATGAAAAATAATTCTTCTTTCGTAGCTAACTACGAAAATTAATTACGAAAACGGACCTAGCCGTGGCTTCAGAGGTCATTTCCAGAAATATTGCAAAACAAGGGCCGATAAAAGACAAAGTACGTACCAGCCTCTCTTCAAACGACAACAAAAACCAAAGTTGGAAACTTCCAAACCAAAAAAGCAGTCTACATCTGTAGACTATATTTTCTACATCGATAACGATGCAACAATAGATTGCCAGGTTGGTGGAGCTAATAATCAAAATGCTGATAGATTCATAAATAACAGTTCAGTAAATCTAACATCATAAATGACCTGGGAGTTTATGAAAAAATCGAATGTAGTAGTTTTAACCAACAGAAGTCTTCGGACAAACGCTCTTGGCCTATGGCGCCATACAAATAATTAAATAAATAAATATCGTTGGACATTATTCACACAACGCCATCCAGCCCCAAACTAAGCTAAGCTTGTAATATGGCAACCAGATAGCTGATAGAATACTTAAATAATTTATACACCCATTAAAGTATTATGCTCGTTTGATGCCCAAATAAAAGTGGGTCCAAAATCATTGAAAACAGTATTCTATGTCATAGAACTCTAGAAACCTTTTGGGTAAAGAAACTGCTATCTCCTCTATGGCTATCTCCCTCAACGTCCTAAAAATAAGTTTTGACATAAGCCAGCTGTTGAGCAAAAGCCGTTTCCCAAGTTCAAAGATTTTTAACTTGAAATTACACTATTGACAAAGCAGTTCGGCCAGTCTCTCAACCTTAAAGATGTGTCCCGATTCCCGTATAATCAATGATGATTATTAATAATATTCGTGTCCAAGTAATTGCCGATGAAACTCCTGTAGGGGTTCTGCTAATTAAATATGATAACCAAGGGCCACGCATCAATTTTTATTAATTGTTTTAGTTCTAACTACATAATTATAAAAACAATAAACAAAAAAAAAACAATTTGCAAATTTATGTACATCTAAGTACCTAAGAAATATTCGCAGAACCTGACTTGTAATTATTGTTAATATCAATGAAAATATCAATATCTATCAATATCAATATCATTTGTTTTCGGAAATAAAAGTTTAACAGACGTAGAAAATGGTATTGCCAAACAGAAAAGAAAGCATTATATATACTACTCCTGTTTATTCTTTCCCCTTAAAAGAAGGCTGTTGGTTGTCCAAATAAAATAACATTAAATAAAATAAATAATAATAATATGATTGGAAATTGAAAATTTCCATATGTACCTCTAAGGTAAACAATTCGAACTTGTAACCGATCACAAGCCTCTGAAGGTCATATTCGGTACGAAGTTAAAGCCATGCGCACGAATCGAACGTTGGTTTCTTCGATGACAATCGTATGACTATAAAGTCATTCAAAAACCCAGAAAATCAAATATAGCAGACCCATTATCCCGTTCGTGTAGAATTCAGTACCAGTGCCCAAGACAGTTCTCCATTATAGATCGGCCGATAGAACTATCTCTAAAATCTATTGTGGAGGCATCAAAATAAAATGACCACAATGGGTTTAAGTTAGTCAAAGACGCCTTGAGTAATGATAACTGGGAAACATCGGCAAATAATAAATTGTAAGTTGTTTCAACAGAAACATGGTTGCATGATGGAGAAGATGACTATGGATGATATGACTATGAAGATGGACTAAGAAGTAATAAAATTGATATGATTTCTAAGCTGCAGAAAAAGGTTTTGGCAGCAACTCATTAAGGCCATCTAGGCACTGTTACTATAAAAGCTAGGCTACGTAGAAAAGTTTGGTGGCCTAAAATACTGTAAAGGCAGTGTTCCTTAGTCTCAGCCGCCAGGACTCATGAAAAGGCATGAACTTCCTTCTAAAACCGGGATAGATACAGCTATTGATTTTTTGGGTCACTGCCAAGTGGATATTATCTGTTGGTGATAACAAAGAAGTTGAAATTTTAATATCTTTAACTAATCAACATACAATATAAATTTAAAATTTAAAAAAACTTGCTGGTAATCCCGCTAGCATAACAGCTGACAACGGCAGACAAGACAATTATGTAGTCAAGAATTCAAACATATTGTACCGAACAAGGAGTCACCCGTCATTCCCTACTGGCCTCAGCAAAACGTGGAAGTCTAGAGACAAACCAGAGATATCCTTAAACGACTGAAATCAGTCAATGCGAGAAATCAGACTGGAAGGATGATTTATTGGAATATTTCATGAAGACATTATAACAGTAAGTCTACACACCTCATCCCTCCAAAGAATAATTACCGTCCGAGTTGCTCTACGGAATACAATTTAGAGAAAAAATTACCCTTTAACAGACATTGAAAATTATTCTGAAATTTGACAACGAAAATTTTGAAAACGAGACAAAGAAAAAATCAAAAAAAAAAAAGAAAAAAAATAGGAAAAGCTGGGGACAGAGATTTAGAAATTGGAGAGAAAGTGATGTAGAAAAACTTAATAATAGAAAACAAAATAACTTCAGAATTTAATCCAATACATCAATGGCAAGTTATGGATCACAGCGAGACTGATTGTAATTCTGATCAGTTGAATTTGGTGCTAAATATTTAATATTGTTCTAAATAGTAAATAATTAATATAATTACGCAAATTTAATAATTAAGTTTTATAGTCTTAGTTAATGAATCTACTGACTGTATTACATACTATTATTTTGCATTTAATGTAAAAAAATATATAAAAAGGAAGAGATGTGGCATTTAGATGTAAATAAAGAATGCACAGCACAACGGATGACGCATCACTCTCGCACGATCAGTGGTTCAGAGCGGACGTCTCCGGCGTGCTGTGCTACTTACTGAAAGTAATTGGTGTTTCACTGAGTAGACAAACCCAAAAGATCAGAGTGGACATCACAATTGCGTTGGTTCATTGCAATTTCGTTTTACTCTTTCAAGAATTAGAGATTTTTTTATGGTAACAACAAAACGCTCTAATGATGGTGGAGATAACACTTGTCCATGACTATCGCAGCGTTACCCGGAACTTTAATTGAGTAACAAAACAGAGTCGAGAGCATCACTCACTGACTGACTTATAGCTCAGTTGGGAGTATGTCTGCCTTCAGCGCTGTAGGTCGTGAGCTCGATTCCCACCCATAATAAACATTTTTAATGATGAACATAGATGTTTGTTCTGTGTCTGGGTTTAGTATGTAGGTATTATATGTATGTATTTACAAAAAAGGTATATAAGTATTCTATCAGTTAACTGGTTTTCATAGTACAAGCTTTGCTTAGTTAACGGCTAGGCGCCGCGTAAACAGTAAAAAAAAAACACTGCATTGGCACTATTTATTTTGAGACATTCTTATATTTCGCTAGGTGTGTCTTGTTTTGTTAACTATAGTAAAAATTCAATTGCGTATGTGAATAAACCAACCCGCAACTGGGACGGCGTGGTTGACATGGCCCAGTCGCCTTTCGAGGATAGGCCTATATCCAAAAGTGGACTGTGTATGCTATACGAAAAATAACTCTCTTTGAATGCTATGACAAACATACCACTCTTACTGTAGGTAGATTTATGATGTTCATTATTGTAGCGACATCCTGTTGTTGCATTGAATGTAAATTATTATACATATATCTAACGTCTAGTCGATACCTAACCATACTACCATTAACCACGCATATCACGTTATCTCGCCAATAACGTTTTATCTAATTGCTAAAATGCCCGGAACTGTACAGGGGTCTTATTTTTGAATCGTACGAAAATATCATATTGAACCTTATTCCAATCAATATCTTTCGAAGATCAGCTCCGCTCGCACGCGGAACTCTTGCGCACGATTCAAAAATAAGGCCTCAGCAGGGCTAACATGCGCACCGCGAGAAAATTTTGTCGTGTCTTTATGTCGTGCGAAAACGAGACAAACTTATACAGATTCGTAGCCTTGTCCTGTTTTGTAGAATCGAGAAAACTTTCTCGCGGTGCGCATGTTAGCCCTGCAGGACGCAGATGCGAATTGTTCGAATCCCTGTCTATATTTAAACTCATTTTATGGCTATAATAAAATTTGCTTAAAACTCAATTTATGCCTATTTAGGAACGATGGCTGAGTGATAGAGGTTTAGTTTAGACTTATGAGTGAAGAATTTTGCTAATCAGTTGCAGAGCAATCGATTAGACGTAACGCGGAGTTTTAAGTAGGGTCTTACCTAAAATAATATCTTATTTGTTTTACGTTAACGAGGGCAAATCACCCAGTTGACTGACGGAACCAAATATGAACTGTTTACAGTACAAACAACCTATTCCCAAAGACTAGCATTTCCATGAGAGTATGCAAATGTATGTCCAAGACAGTATGTGCCTGGTTTTTCAATTAAGGTCACACAGGGGAAGTCGTATTGAATGATTCAATAATGTGTGCTGTTATAAGCATGAGCCATGGCTCTTAGCTGTGCACGGAAGGAAATATAGTGCTTTATCTGATGACGTCAGGAACGACTAACTAATTCAATGTCTGGACACCTAACGTGGGTGCCTAATATCACAAAATTCGAGCAAGGTACCGCCTATTTAGACCCACAAGGCATTGAGTAGTCAGACACGACACGTCGGCGTTCTCTCAATGTTTGACGAGACGAGATGTAACTGTATATATGAGACTTCATGATTGACCTCTCATTGTAATGCGTTGCTTTAACCTTTTGACCGCGCCGTGCCCTGTTCGCCGTGGCTCCAATGATTGACCTTATAAAAACAGGGATTTTATATCTAAGCATATTTTTATGTTTTATAAATTTTTTTTATTTTATGTTTTTTATGTTATATACAAGGAGTAACAAAAAGGTTCAACAATACTGAAGAGTATGTAATCTCATCATTATAAACAACTTTTAAAATGGGGCCAACCCCGATATCGCGAAAAAAATATCAGCTGTTCCATACAAAAAGTCCATTGACCTTGGACAAAATGTATGGAACAGCAGACTTTTTTTCGCGATTTCAGGGTTGGCCCCATAGTAAAAGTTGTTCATAATGATGAGTACATACATACTCTCGTCAAACGTCTCAATCGTGCAAAAAAAATGTCCGAGCCAAAACTCGGTGCACGCTATGCAGTGCACCGACTTTAAGGCCGACTTGAACTACGATAAGACACAAGCGCTCAAGCTTATATTGAACACTATACAAACGACATAACGTCTAAATTCGAACAATTGTTAACTATATAATGCACGTATAGGTATGTACAACGGCAGTCGGACTTTTTTTTACTGTTTTCTCTTAGAGATTGTGACTCATTAGATATTAGCTCAATGGTTTTATAGGCAATATTTTTTGTCAACTACAGAAGTCGTTGGCGTGCAGGGCCCGCAAGTGCTTGTCTTGTATCGGTAACATTGGCGCTCAAAAGATTAAGCTGGGTAGGTGCTGAAGTAGGGTTGAGTGAGTTTAAGGCACGACGTCACTAGAGCCGCGTGGCGTCACTGATTCATTCAATACAACTTTGCTTAAAAGTTTTCGGTACCCCTGATATTGTCATGGGCAGGCGTTATCTCTTACCATCAGGAGAGCATCTTGCTCGACATATTACTTCGTCATTATCCACAGCCTTTCTTATACTACTGCTGGGTCCTACTACTAGGACCTTATATCATTTTTTTTTAAACTGACACCACAAATAGGCATTACAACAATATTACAAGCATAATGCATTTTAAATTGCATGCTGTCTTCACCTATAATTATTGTGACATTTGGCTTTATACTATTAGTTTTAAATCGTTTTAAAAATGTATTGATGTACACACGTGTTGGTGAACTTATATAAATAAATAAACGTAAAAGTAGGTCTTATGGCTAAAAGATCGTAGCCAGATACATTTCGGATGAGTAAGTAGGTACAGATTATATTTCTTGGCCTCATGAGACGCGCGGACCTAGTGGAGATGCGGCTTTAGAAATACGAATTATATTACTACCTTTTCACGGTAAGATATGGAGGAAGTTTAAAATAACATAAAAAATTGTTATTTCGGTAAAATGTATTACTTAGTTAGCTATACATTCGACATCTGCTCTGGTGTTGCATCTGATATAAAATAAAATCTACTACTTAGATAATAATTATGATACAGTAATTATAATATAATAAAGAGGTAAAGTTTGTGAGTTGGTAAATCAGTTCAAGTAATCTTCGGAACTCCTGATCTAATTTCGATAAAACTTGCCCAGATAGAAAGCTCAGCTATCCCAGAGTGCTATAAGCTATTTTATTGTAATACCAAACACAATATAATAAAACTAGACGCCACAGCAATGTGTGGCAGCTAGTAAATAAATAAAGAAACAAATTGATTTTGATGTTTTTTTTTTGTTTCGTAGGTCATACGTCAGAGGTGGTCCTTTATACATTTTATCGAAATCGGTTCAGCAGATTGGTTTTTAAATCAAAATAACTAGAAAAAGATGTCATCGAAGGAATGAAAATTGAAAAAACTTGGGCCGAATGTGGGGCTGAAAACAGGAGGCGAAATGAGAATTTTAAAATTAAAATTTATAATGGGCCGAGCACAGCATACAAAGTGGGACGAAAGCAGTTTTTTTCATGTGGGACGAACTTTCTCGGGACGAAAATGGCATGAATCAAATTAAAACTGAGAAAAGGGTTTTTATAGTTGGGTGAAAATTTGCTATAGTCATTATAATCAGCCAGAAGTCATCCACTGCTAAATAAAGGCCTTAGTAGACTAGGGTTGCCATAATCCCTATGCTTGACAAATGGTTTGGGAATCGCAGAATGCTTACCACCATTAACTAAGACATCACTGCTATCCGTCATCTGGTTACTCTGGATCAAAGATTACGAAAGATGCGCCATCGCGTAATAAAAAACGTTTGAAAATGACTCCCGTGCCGTCATGTTTACGAGTTGCACCGGAGTGAAAAAGAAGATAGCACTTTTATGAGAGCAAAAGGGATAGCGCGCGTCTCGCTTAGTGAGCGCAGACAGGCGAGACAGTCCCTGGGGCCGTTTTCACGGGGCCATTTGAGGGTGTGATATACCATATCTCCCTCCTTATATATTATAATATCATTGCTCTGGATGCAGTTTTAAGACATACCCAGGTCCAGGCTATCTATAGCATGGACCTAATACTCTAGTATTAGGTCTTAAAATGCAACTTACTTATAACTCTCTCCAGCTCTGGAACTGTATCTTGTAAGGAATGTAGTGCTGACTCGTGATATGCCCTCTGTAGCTTCACATACTGTAGTAGTGTGTGTGCAAGCTGGGCTTCTTTGGCGACTAGAGCAAACATATCTGCTGCTAAGGCATCTCTGGCGGATTCCACTTTGTTTCCCGCATCTTCTAACTCCTCTCGAGCGGATGTTACTTTTGTTGGGTTTTCTTCTTTCTGACGTACTAAATGCTGGAAGATTTTTTTTAATGTTTTAAATTGTTTTAATTTTTGTGCTTATTAGTCTATTAATAATAGGCATGTGGCCTAATATTTAATTTATGCCAAATAACAGGCTTAGTGATGAATATAACTAAATACATTACACATACTGAAAAAATAAATTGTATTGGCTGATAAATCTCTGAGATATGAGCATTTAAAGTTTTAGGTGGGGATAGAGAGGGGATGCTCTATCCCTTTCTCGCAAAGCACGTGTTAGTATAGCACATGTATGCCGCGCCTGAGGCTTGACGTCATAGCTCAGTATAGCACGCTCTCTGTCTAGCTTGAAATTAAAATACTTAGAACTTATTTATTTTTGAGTTATTTTAAATTTTGTTTTCGTTGATAGGCTCTATTGATGATCAGCTTTTTTATGAGGTAATAAAAAAAATGTAGTCACCATGCCTATTGCCCACATGAAGTTTTCCAAAGTACGATAATTTTTAGTTTTCCTGTAGCTAAATAATTTGCATAAAAAAAACTTGTTCAAGCCATAATCATTATTTATTATTGTGCTTTTGGCTTTTTGTGTGTTTCTTCGTCATCACATAGATTGCATTTAACTACTTTATTTTCTTTTTTGTATGTACATCGCATGTTAGCATTAGCACCACTGTCTATTATCACTAATAGACAGTGGTGCTAATGCTTTGTTTGTTAAAACCTTTGTTGGCTTAGATGTACTCATCTTCGTAGATACCGTTTATTCCTTCTCCATAAGAAGACTGTTGGCTGTTGGAAGTCCAAATAAAATAAAAATAACTCTTCAAGATTAGTACAGCAGTTTTGATGTCAAAAGTTAACACTATTAGCATTCAGATGAATGTCCTGCATAATAACAGTTAATTAAAAATTGCCCACATTTGTAGTTTTCCAAAGAAGGTTTTTCTTGTTTTCTTAAGCTTCTTAATTTTGTCAACAAAAATAATTGTGTGCTTCCTTGCCGTAACTCCTCAAGATTAGCACAGTAGTTAAGGTGTCAAAAGAGAATCCAAGCAGTCCAACGGAAAAGGGAAAAATTCTAAAATGTCGTTTTTGGAGAAAGATGCTGTAATTTTTTTAGAATAGTAATAAAATTTTGGTAACTAATTACAAATACCTAAATAGATTTTAAATTAACACCAAGTAAAACCCCAAAATTCAAAATCATATAGCATGGATATTTTACTAATATGTTTTGTTAGCATTAGCACTTGATACTCTGATTATTTATTTAAGATTAAAGTGTGAACATTAGTCATACCCTCCAAGCCTCATGTTTTGATAGATAAAAATAGATATTCAAAATATTGATAAGGTTTACTCACATGATATCGGCTAGCGGCTGATTCTCTTTCACTAATAAGTCTACTGAGCTGTTTTTTTGCTTTCATGATTGCTGGCAGGTCTTGTTCGTAGATTACTGATAATGGAGCACATACTAGTTGTTCGACTTTTACTTCATGTTCTGCTATTTCATTAGCTAAGGATTTTTCTGTTTTACCTAGGAATAAAATAATTTATTCATTGTTATTATTTTTCGCCACCAGCCCGAAGATGTCCACTGCTGAAACGAAGACCTCCTTGATTGGGGGTTGCCATAGTCCCCACGCATGGCAGGCGGCTTGCGGATAATTCATTACATTTATGTATCTCTTTACAATACCATGACTTTCATGACTGAAAAATACTTACCACATTCATGTAAAATATATTTCAGGATACTTTCTTCATCATCAAAATTGCTAGCTTCACACATAGCTAGCCCAAGTAAATATTCGGGCAGTTTTTTAAGTCTTTTTTCTCGTGCAGCAGGGTCTTGTCCCTGTGTGTTCCCAGACCCTGTCGATAGCCGTTTGCTAACCAGTTGGAGTGCATTTCGAAGTTGTTCCACCTTCTTGTCTGCTGTCTGAAGCTCGTCAGTCAATGCTTCTCCTTTCCCTGACCTACAACAAAGTTTGATGAATGTGTTTAGTTTGTTTCTGTATTGTTGACAAAGGAATTTTAACTGTAATAAAAAAAATACGCATTCCACAACGGCGTCTCAGTTTATTGCACTAACGTCTAAGTAGCAGTAAGCTATCTTACGAGTATGCAGAGGCGCAAGTCGTTATCTGATAAAAGTAGTGGTACCTTGAAAATGTTTGGTCAGCGAGCTGCTTCACCCTATAGAACTGTTTCTTCATCTTGCTTAATTGCTTTCGTTAAACTTATTTATATGCCACAAGGTCATTGGACTCAATAGTAAAATAATAAAAATGACCTAACAAGATTTTCAGAGTAATGTCAGTACGCGAGTGAGATCATCCTCAGCGCGACATGATGCACAACACAACATCTAATAAAAACACAGATTTATACGATAAGGCACTACATTTCCTGTTATAACGCAGATATAATGCACTATAACCCGCAACATACACTTAACTATTGCAATGAAATACAATCAGAATTTCAATGAATCGGAAAAATAAAATAAATGGACCATAGACTAGATCCAAGTCAAGAGTTAGTTGTATCTTTTTAATTTTAATAAAAAAATATTTTTTTATTATTCATAGTTATTGGCATCGCACGTTGTGCATTCTGCCAATGTCAAGTTAATGAATTTTCAATTTTTTAAATTAAAATCAAGTCAAATATGTCATGAAATCAATATGTTTTAGTCATAGTCGAGTCCAAGTCATGCCCCAGTAAAGTTGTGGCGACTTTACTATAAGCTTCTACGGAGTTTTGAAAACCACTTTTTTCCAACGTTTTTTCGCGAATTCGTGATTTAAAATGGTGGTGTTTTATTCATTGAGTTTCGAATTACACGCACGAGTGTGGGCAAGTGATATAATGTGGTGAAAGATGTATTCTTGTGTTGTATTCAAAACTCCGTTAAAGCTCATAGTAAAGTCGCCACAACCTCGGAGGAACTAGCTCTGCTGGGTAGACAATCAAAGGCCACAACTAAAGGGCAAAAAAAGGGTAATTACTTTTGCATGAAACTCCTTTGTTTTTTATCCTTTAGATATAAAAGGACATGTTCAGAAGCGGTTTAGGGCTTCTTACAGAAATAGTGCGTATATCAATAGAAAGCTTATTTATTCATATTCTTAAATGTATTATATATATATATATATTTTTTATATATATATTTTTTATTATAGCCATTTAATTTATAGAATGCAATTTAAAAAATGTGTAAATAAATTAATTGTGCTACGCCAAAACTTTGTTCAACGGTTTTTAGTTGACAGTGACATTATCATCTGTCAAATATAAGACCTGCCTGAGTAGCACCACCTATTCGTTTGTTTCGGAGCACCCTCGGAAAGTTCCTTCATGTTCATTACTTTTCAAAATCCATTATGATAATATTTTGAGACAATTATAAATTAAGTTAACCAATTTAGTTTACAGGTAAGATATCAAAATCGTTTTTGGAATTAATCAATTAACAATAACAGTATCTCATCGTAATTTAATCGATGCTTCGAATAATTAATTCTGATATCGCCCATCCCTGTGGTACTCGATTGGGGCTGCCAAGCATCACTTAGTGTTACCAGTGTTATTTTTACTATACTCTACTAAGGCTTACAAAAAAACTATATGCTTAATATTATCTACAAATATAGCACTGTACAATAGTAATACAAGCCATGTTACTGTATTTTTTGCTATCTCACCTACACTGTAAAATGATGCTATGTTATTTGTATTTGGATAGTTAATTTGTAAATAAAAATTGCTCTTACCATTATTTTTTGACAGGGGTGAAATCGGGGATGAAATACTGTATCGAAAGATTTTTGTTTTTGAAGTTATACTGATGAAAATTAGGAAGTTTATTAAAATTAAAATATGGGAATTGACAGGGATGACTTTTTTTTCCCTTTGTTCTGTGGCCACTGCACGTCAGGGATGACTTAAGGGGGTGAAATGGTGGATGAAGTATATAAAATACCTAAAGGGAAATTATTTGTGTTTGAAGTTATAGTGATGAAAATTGGTATTTGGATAGGTTTTTTAAACCAAAATCATTTTTTTTGAATGTTGTATTTAATGGATGAGCAAGATAGTTGGGATGAATTTGATGGTGGGCAAGGAGAGATAAGTGCAAAATCCTCCGAGTGGGCAAGTGATGTGACGAAATATGTCTTTTCCAGTTGTTTTCAAAACTCCGCAAAGCTTATGGTAAAGTGACCACAACTTTACTATGACGTAACTTGGACTTTATTATGACTAACTGTGATTTATGACTGATTTGACTTAATACTGTAAAAAACTTGAAAAATGCTGATACTTGATAGTGGCAGAATGCACAAAGTAATGCGAAAAGATGAAAAAAAAAAACAGTTGACATGACATTAATGACTGACAGTTCTGACAGTTCTGACAGACAGATAATGACATTTTCTCAGAGAAATTTCTTATCAATATTTACTAGTCAATATCTTAGTTTCATCAAAAATATTTTTTGCGATTAGCATTGTCGCCACTTTCTTCACAAAGCGATTCAAATTTCATAGAAAATAAAAATCTCCAAATTTCTCCGCATCCATCCATCAAGAAGAAGAAAATAAGAAAAATGACGATTATTTACATTTCAAAACAAAGCGAGTTCGAGTTCGACCAGTCGACCACTTTTGTGTTGTGAGTGGAGGGAGTATGAAAAGCTAAATGTATTATCAATGCATGAGAGCGTAAATATTGCAGTTTGCTCATAGTTTGCTGTTACTGTCACAAGAGTATCGTCGTGTTGTTCCGTAGTTATTCGTTGCAGAAATAATACGCCACAATAATGGAACGAAAATTTCTTAACGTTATCCTTCTTGGATTTGGTTTTATGTTCGTTTTTACTGCTTTCCAAACGATGGGAAATATAGAGGTAAGAAAATTTTAATATGTACCTATGAAAACTTTTACTTACTTGCTTACTGCTGACTAGACTTGTGATGTAAACATTCTGCGACCATGTATGTTTTTAAGCAACTGGATTATATTAAATTCGTTCTGTGACTAGAAAGCTTATAAAATTAGATAACAATTTATTTTATTTATAATAGTATACTTACCTGACAGGTATATAATCAAAGACTTACCTAATATTTTTTTGTAAAGCTAACAGCAAGGAAGAACATACTAAATACCTAATTTGCCACAAGTACTTTTATATTATGCATGTTCTATGACGAATCTAATTACAAATGTTTTATTTTATTGTTTATAATTTTTTATTGTTGGTCAGATTCAGATTCAGTTTTTTTTTTTTCTAATGCTTGGCAATAAATACAACAGCCAGAGCTGGTAATATGTTTTAATTATGTGCTGGCCTAGCACATAATCGAATTTGGAACCTGTAACTCTACCAGTACTGCTACACAAATCATTTTTTTGTAGCTTCTCAGGTATGTCACAGTCCTGTCCTGTCCTGTCACGAATTAACTAACATTATTATAGACATTGTTATAATTATAACTTAATTTTTGGTTTAATAAACAAGATAATAAATTCAATTTCTTCGAAAATAATCTCCAATATTACCAGTTTGCTAGAGTGAGAGTACCTACCTTATTTACTTCTTCAAAATATCACTGCTTAAAAAAATAATATGTCACTTGCCATTGTTAAATTATTATTGGTTTCATAAAAGCATGCAGTCTTTCATGACCTGGTAAAATAGGCCTTCAGGAAGAGATGATATCCATTTAAATACTTTTGTTCATAAAATTTGCTGTAATATAGCAAGCACTCTGTTAGCCTAAAATACTGCACTAGTCCACCTTGGGACACACTACAAGTATACAATACAGCCTCTGTACTTAAATACCAACATTTTTAACCATTGCTGTCTCCACACCATACATATTACCATGAGAACTTAGTTATAACTAAACTCTATGAGTGATCTAAAAAAAGAGTTCTATGTTCTAGGTAATATCTGTTCTATCTATTTTTTTATTTTTTTATTGTTTCTTAGCTTCACAGACTGCAGGGTCCATGCCTTATGTACATTTTTTTTTGTTGAATACATTTTACACAACAACTGTTCAATCTATATTTATTGGTGTCATGTTTAATTCAAAGTGTATTCTATATTATTATCATCATCATCATTACCTCCCTGCCCTTATCCACCACACACCTATCCACCAGGTGGAGTTGGCACAGCATCTTTTCTCCATTCCATCATTTGTCATCTCTGCATTCATTTCCCTTACATGCAAATTTCACATAAAGTAAGTAAGTTCGTATAGGCTGAGTGGCCAGCTCTAGTGTCAGAGTTGATGTGCCGCCCGAAGGCCTCTGACATGGCTGACGGTTGTTGTTATAGAAACTAGAACAAACAAAGTTGGTTTTTAGACAATAGAAAATAATATTGTATGATAGATTTTAA
Organism: Erannis defoliaria; assembly: GCA_905404285.2. Classification (NCBI taxonomy): domain Eukaryota; kingdom Metazoa; phylum Arthropoda; class Insecta; order Lepidoptera; family Geometridae; genus Erannis; species Erannis defoliaria. The sequence goes on from FR990076.1 coordinate 6,074,902, forward strand.
GATTCGATAAATAAACTAAAAAAAAAAAAAAAACCGGGACCAACAATTTAACGTGTCATCCGACCCACGGTAGCGCTCAGAAATAAATGCCACTCACGGTCACCCGTCCAAAGACTGACCGGACCGTCCGTTGCTTAACATCGGATTCTGATCGTTACGTTCACATAGTTCATCTACACATCTTGGACCTAGGTATGTCCTTAAACTGCAACCAGACCCACCGGAGGATGGGCAGCAGCGTCCTCTTGGTCAACTGTGGTGACCATTCTGCGATCCCCAAGCCGCCTGCCAAGCATGGGGATTATGGCAATACCCCTACTAAGGGGGAGGCCTTCGTCCAGCAGTAGACGTTTTATGGCTGACGGCGGCGGCGGCATCTACACACCACATTAGGATGGCACTTTTGCATACCATAATTTCTAAGGTCCTCTTGGTTACGTGGCCATCCTCTCCTCTCATGACATGCCCATTCCACACTACCCACCTACTCCTTTTCCAATTACTTTGAGACTTCTGCTAACATACTCATTACTATGAAAACTGACGTGGTTTTGACACATTTTTGTTTTATTTATACGGGAATACTCACGTTTAATTAAATCGGATACTCTGACTATAGTTTCGATCACATCCGGTGACCTTTTTCAAAGAGTGAAAACAGAGCCCGACGCGCGTGCAGCTGCGTCCTGCTTAGCACTGCGGGCCGCTGCGCGTCGCGCGCGTGATGACAGCGGTTGCTCTGCGGGCGAGGGGGTGGGGGCGGGTGGTTGGCGTGAGTATTCCCGTATAAATAAAACAAAAATACTCATTACTCATTCCTAAATCTTGCCTAGTCTTGTCTCTCCATACAACCATCTCGTCAATCGCATTTTCGCTCCATGCATTTTCCTTTCATCCTTATTTTTTGTAGCTCACTTATGACTGTTTTGTTTTCCCCTCTAGTTTGAGAGGCATTTGTTAGTTGGATATCACGTGCATAAATTATACTTATTATTATTATATTACCCTATAACAAGCAGTTGGATAAGAAAGAATGATGATGATGATTGCTCTTGTTTATTTACGGAATGCTTCGCAATACAACACGCCCCGGCGACTAGAAAGGACCGCATTCCGCATGAGGCATTGCCAATAGGGTATTCATGAATTGGTCTGCTACGAAAAAAAACGTACAGTGACTTACTTAGCCATTGTTTGATAAGTTAGGAACCATGATATAGGTATTGATTTAAATTTTCATATAAACTACTACTACTAGTGTAGTTTTTATGTTGTGCATCTATTATGTACTTTATGTGCTGGAACAGATGGCAACAGGTTAAGTTACTTTTTAAGACTATTTAGAATTTCAGAATCTCGAAATCTAATCTGATAGTTGTTAGCTCAATAGTTAAGATTATATACCAATAATACAATTAACTTTAAAGCCGGTCAATATAATATTAATTGCCTTCCGATTTTATTTTTCTTATCTCAACGGGCAAGTGTTCCCCGACGCTTACCATCAGGTGAGCAGCGGTCAAAGGCCAGCCCATTCTATTACAAAAACCGGCTACGATTTGCTGACCTATACAATATATTTCAGAGCTGGTAAAAATATAAAATAGACTTGCCGATTTAAATTACACCAATACCTATCATATTCACGGCCTTGGCCATTAGAATAGCTTTAGCTGTTCCACAAATGTCAAATCAAGCCGTAAAGATTGTAAGGCGTGATACTACGACATCTGCTGCGTTCCGTAATGCGCTAAAAGTGATAATATCGCGAATCCGACCAAATTTAATAGTCACAAAACGTCGGCTTTGATTTGATCGAGTAAAACTTGTCACTTTGGTCGGATTCGCGATATTATCACTTTTAGCGCATTACGGAACGCAGCAATCAACAAACATAAAGTACTTACTAAGGAAATGTGAATAGATGTTGCAATAGAAAACAAATGAGGTCAGCCAACCACCCGTTGGCGTGAGTATTCCCGTATAAATAAAACAAAAATACTCATTACTCATTCCTAAATCTTGCCTAGTCTTGTCTCTCCATACAACCATCTCGTCAATCGCATTTTCGCTCCATGCATTTTCCTTTCATCCTTATTTTTTGTAGCTCACTTATGACTGTTTTGTTTTCCCCTCTAGTTTGAGAGGCATTTGTTAGTTGGATATCACGTGCATAAATTATACTTATTATTATTATATTACCCTATAACAAGCAGTTGGATAAGAAAGAATGATGATGATGATTGCTCTTGTTTATTTACGGAATGCTTCGCAATACAACACGCCCCGGCGACTAGAAAGGACCGCATTCCGCATGAGGCATTGCCAATAGGGTATTCATGAATTGGTCTGCTACGAAAAAAAACGTACAGTGACTTACTTAGCCATTGTTTGATAAGTTAGGAACCATGATATAGGTATTGATTTAAATTTTCATATAAACTACTACTACTAGTGTAGTTTTTATGTTGTGCATCTATTATGTACTTTATGTGCTGGAACAGATGGCAACAGGTTAAGTTACTTTTTAAGACTATTTAGAATTTCAGAATCTCGAAATCTAATCTGATAGTTGTTAGCTCAATAGTTAAGATTATATACCAATAATACAATTAACTTTAAAGCCGGTCAATATAATATTAATTGCCTTCCGATTTTATTTTTCTTATCTCAACGGGCAAGTGTTCCCCGACGCTTACCATCAGGTGAGCAGCGGTCAAAGGCCAGCCCATTCTATTACAAAAACCGGCTACGATTTGCTGACCTATACAATATATTTCAGAGCTGGTAAAAATATAAAATAGACTTGCCGATTTAAATTACACCAATACCTATCATATTCACGGCCTTGGCCATTAGAATAGCTTTAGCTGTTCCACAAATGTCAAATCAAGCCGTAAAGATTGTAAGGCGTGATACTACGACATCTGCTGCGTTCCGTAATGCGCTAAAAGTGATAATATCGCGAATCCGACCAAATTTAATAGTCACAAAACGTCGGCTTTGATTTGATCGAGTAAAACTTGTCACTTTGGTCGGATTCGCGATATTATCACTTTTAGCGCATTACGGAACGCAGCAATCAACAAACATAAAGTACTTACTAAGGAAATGTGAATAGATGTTGCAATAGAAAACAAATGAGGTTTAAAAACGTTGGTAATTTTTTAAGGCCTAGTTATGGATCTGTTTCCAGGATCGAATGGCTTAGTTAAGTAAAACCCATATAAAACTGGTACGCGATTTCTAGGGTCCCTTACCCTAGTTCGGGATATAGAATATGATATAGAATATAGATAATCTATGATTTCTACTATGTATGTCTATGGTAATAAGAGAAAGTGAGGTAGAACATTAGCTAGGGCGACCCCCGATGACCTTGCTCCCTAGGCGCTAGGGTCAGATTTTCAGTGCAGTGTAATAAGCGACGACGTCTAAGCTAAGAGCCAGGAGCCACCTTATTATCGGGTTTTTGATATCGCGTAGTAATAATAGAAGGCTTTAAAGCGGAGATATATTTATACGACTCTAGTCGCTATCGCCGGTGTAGCTGGCACAGATGGCACGCTATCTATCTAGCTAGTGAGATGCGTGCTAGCTCCATGAAAACACTTTTCCGACTGTTGGACTGGCATAAAGACGCGTTAAACTTAGTCAGTATTCTTGATAACGTTCGCATACCGCCAGATGGGTTCAGCTAGCGAGTGGTTCCTTGTAAATCATGCTTTAAAGAAACGCTCTTCGGCTTACTCTAGGAATTTTGTAGTTGCCCCACAGACTACGTTTGGTCACATACCTGTCTGAGAGGGCTCTGTATCAGAAGGACTATCAGGGTAAATGACGATGTTTGCAGAACGTCGGCATGCTAAAACGGAAACAATGCGGTCTAGGATGGTGCACGCTCACCTAGAAGGAACCGTTTCACTCTGGGTTTGATAAATACTAGTATGATAACCTAATTACGTTACGTTACGTAACCTAATTAATAAATAGGTATTGCAGATCTTGGATCAGGGATAGTACGACTTAAGTCCTGATTTCCTATTCCAGTTTAGGCCGACCAAACAATTTTATATTACCTCTAGGTAGGCAGGTTGAAAGGAGTGGAAGAAAGTGTTATGTTATTGTGCTGCACGATTATGTGCTGTACGTCCGGTTTTCAAAGAATTATAGGCGTGTATGGCACGTGTCCGTTGATTAGGTGAGTTTACAGGCTGGGCTTTTAGGCGCGATAGCCCCAATGTCGCTTCACCGTAGACTACTAGGTAATACAAACAGGCTTGCGTTTGACCACTTACTCGCCTGATGTAAAGTGAAGATACGGTCTATAATGGAGCACGCTTGTTTAGAATAATATAGAGTTACGTTAACCATATTCCAGCGCCGCCGGTACCAGGACAGCTCTTTTTGTGTTGTGGTCAAATCGTCGTCAAAACTGCGTACATAATTTTTAATGATATCATTATTAGGCTTCCAAAGTTATTAGGGAACGAGGTCCAGCCTTCGGACTTGCAAAAACACCTTCGTTATTTCGTTATGGAGTTATATGAGTATAAGGAAGTTCTGTGCACCATGTTCATGCTTCTTGATTCACCTTTGGGCGGTGCGTTTTCACAGAGAAGATGTTTTACAAATCGAATCTAGTCTCAAACTTAATATTTGGTCAGGAGCCTATTGTTGGGTCGAACCTGGATAAGATTTAGATAAAATAATAAATATCGGTGGGCGCCATCTAGCCCCAAACAAAAAAAAAACCTGTAATATGGAAACCATATTACAAGCTTTGAATCTGTTGAATTGAATAGAATACTTATACCTATTCTTTTTTTGTATTTACTACTATTATAAGGCAGTCAAGTGTGTGATGAGTGTTTTTTCAAGAAGAGGGCCTATAGTCGACAGTGGGCAAAAGCAGGCTAATGATGGGGATACTTACGTAGTTAAATTCATGTGGTTCTCGGGTTCTCATGGAAAGGTATGTAAAATAAGCTTTTATGCTGTCCCAAGAGTAGTGTGCGTTTTGGAAAAGCATCAGGCTTTTTCTACACTCTGACTCCTATTGATCACTTCTCGCAGCACGCAATTAAACTTCCTCTCCAGAGCGCTTAACATGCGCCCGCGAGAAAATTTTCTCGATTCTACAAAACAGGACAAGGCTACGAATCTGTATAAGTTTGTCTCGTTTTCGCACGACATAAAGACACTACAAAATTTTCTCGCGGTGCGCATGTTAGCCCTGCAGGCGTCGCTACTACTGTCATTGCTATCATCACTTCGTTGTTACCATTTATTATAAGAAACCAAAGATAATAATAATCATAAATGCAATATTACCTATATCTATTTTCGAAAAACGAAAGTGAGCTTAAGTGCCGTACAAGTAAGATGATTTTACCTTGTGTTTGCAGAGAAATCATTTTTATTGTTGAGTTATATCGTCCGCATGGTCGGTGCCTTATTGGTAATGCTCCAACGACTGCACCGACAGAAGTATGTAAAGTCATGTAGGTATTCCGATAAGCGTGAGCTGAAAAGTTGTAGATAATTTATCACCTCGCCATTCTAAATTGTCGTAATTTGTGTCTTATGTACCGTGTCTGGTTAACATTTTTGGTAGATATTTATAACACAAACATATCTACTAGGTAAATTACAAGACCCAGTATTTTCCGATCAGTCTTTAGTTAGGTAATGGCGAAAGGCATAGAGAATTAGCGCTACCCTGCTTCTAACACACACTCACACATCAGCCAGAAGACTTCCACTGCTGGACGAAGGCCTCCCCCTTAATAGAGAGGGGATGCCATAATCCCCACGCTTGGCAGGCGGCTTGGGGATCGCGGAATGCTCACCACCTTTAACAGAGAGGACGCTGCTGCCCGTCCTCCGGTGTTTCTGGATACAGTTTTAGGACTTACCCATGTCCCTGCTTCTAAGGACATGTTTAAGTTTAGGATTGTTTGGCCTAGCAAAAACTTGATCTTCGTCTGCTACTAAGTCCACAGACTGGAAACTACACAGAACGACGGGGTGTTCTGTGAGGATGACCAGCTGCCATAAATTATAGTAGTAGATAAGGTATACGTTTTTAAGTCGTACTCATTTTATGTCACATTTTAATAAATTTTCTATACGACGATATGATTGGATCCGGTTGTTTTCGTGTTAATAATTATGCTTTCAAGTCAATGAGCTTCATGCAAGTTTCTCTCGGTAAACTGTTAAATGTCTTGTCATCCGGAATCCACCGATGCGCTTATTTTACTTCAACATGCATTATCGATTCGTGTCAGCTAAAATTTACAAATGTCTTCATAATTAGTACCAATATTTTGAGGTAGGTAGTTACAAGAACATACATAGTTTAGAATACAACTTTAATACTGTTCGTTGACTGGTCTAATTTATTCAACTCCAGCCCGCCTAGCACGCGAGCCGTGATAAATCCACTCTTTTTCCCCCCACGAAAAAGAGACAGAAGTATCCATATTCTAGCTTTATCACTTTCCCGCGCGGGGAAAGACCACTTAGTCCTCGGCGCGTGCTAGGGGGCCAGGACAAGACTTTCCAGATTGGCTACACGCTAGACGAACCTAAATGTTGATTTTGACGAAAACATGAATGGATGTTTTTTTTGTAATTAATGAAAGAAGTTACGCCAACGCTAAAGGCCTGGAAATATACAACGTGCAATTCCAATTTTAGGTAATATTCTTAATATTTTTACTGGGCCTTTGTAATGTAATCTCAACAACTGTAATCAATGTGGTTTTATCTAACTATACTTAATTAAATGATGATGCGACCAAGGTAGTGGTGCGCAGATGTCTGTCCCTTAAGAACTGCAATAATTATTTAATACCATCGTTAAGTGAAATTATTGCAGATGTCTGATTTTGCTAAGGATGCTGCCGAGATAATAAGGACACCCATTTATTATACCTTGTATAGTAATATTTATTTCGTAAGAAACTGTGTCATTGATAAAAAATACATTAATTATTTTATTTACGATCTTGTCGTACGGACCACAATATATTGTTATGCGCTATGTTGACATTAACCGGTTTATTCGCGAGGTGGCAAATTATGCAATCGTAATTGAGATCATCGGCCGAGATGGCCAGCGGTTAGCGGTCACTAATTTGCAATTGTGTAACGCTAACTACGACGCCGCACCGCCGACGCGACGACGACGCGTCGGCAGGCAGTCGGTTGTTTATTATATTTTGGTTAGCCAATTTGTACTAAACAACCGACTGCCTCAACACAGCTCGTCCCAAATACCGTTACCGGCAGATAGATGGGATGGGCACTTAGTATAGTATTTTTATAATAATAAAAGTCATATTTTAAGTACACTCGCATTATTATAGTTCTGTCGATATTGAAAAAATCCATGATGGAACAAACGCAAATTATTTTTCCGCTGTAGTTTGCCTAGTCAAGTTGGTAGTTTGTTTGTTTTTCTGTAGTTTGGTTGTCTATTTTATCCATTCTGCAACTTGAATATAATTATGTATATATAGTATTTTACCGATCGAGTTTGACAACACATCACATCAACAGCCGGAAGACGTCCACTGCTGGACGAAGGCCTCGAAGGGTTTGACAACATATTAATTTATTTATATAGTCGTTAAAGAGTAAGTCAAACATTCGTTTTGAATCAATACAACTGATTGTATTTGATTGGTAAAAATAGACACTTGCACTACCATATTTCTAACCCAAAATGTCTCACAGGAGTGAGGAGGAGGAGGAGAGTGTGTGCGTTCTAACGGAGAAAGAATAGTTAAAATCGTATTAGTATTTCCGGAGATTTTCCGTACTAATATAAAAAGCCACAAAGTTACGATCTTTATTTTCTTTAAAACATTAGAATAGACGCAGATTAGTGAAACAAGTGCTTTCTGAGTCTTTAGAGATACAGTCTACCATGGACATAAATTTTATTCCATGACCTACCTGTGGTAAACAGCAATTGTCACGTTTCCTTTATGTACGTTAGTTATTTATATACTTCTACTAATCGTACCTTATACTTATACTAATCGTTCTTGTTACTACTATCAATAAATAATGTACGTCTAATGTCTTTAAAGCAATTTCTAAAGCATAAGTTACGTTTATTGCAGCCGCAGGAAGGTTACGTAAAAGTTAGTTACGGTTGTGGCACGCTAGAAAGACGAAGATCGCCAGTGTGGCTTCGACGTTCTCTGCCTTTGTTTCGTAAAGACTTGTTGTATTGTTAGCTAGTATAGCATATACTATCTCTTTGTCTATTGTTATCGTGCTGGTATGCAATAGCCTTATGAGACATAGGAGCTAGTAGCGAGCTATCTTAAAGCTTTAACACGCGTTCGAACATGGTGCGGCCGGACCAACGCACCCTGCGGTGCGCTGTTTCACAACAGACCGTCCGCCCCGTTCATTTGTTTCTGTGCTAAGGCCTCGTTCGCACGGGCGCTTTTTTAACGTCGCGTTAAAATCTGGCGTTGGCGCTTTTCACAAGTGTGTTCATACGAACGCTTTAAAATCACTCTTGTCTTGGATCTCGCTGCAGTAGGACCTATGTAAGACGCAAAATTAATATCCTGAAATTACTTGCAATAGAGGTATGTGTTAAAAAAGGCGGAAAAAGAACCAAAAAGCATTCTGGGTGCATCCCCTGAGTGTCAAGAGATAAATTAGTGGTCAATTCATAACACTTAGCAGAGATTTAAGGCAAACAACCGACATATTTTTTTAATTATTTTCGAATGTCTAAAAGCAAGTGCATTTGATAAATTGTTACAAATAGTGGGACCTCGAATCAATAATTCAGGATCTACAAGCCACGATGACTTTGCCATCGTGATAACGATCGAGACGATTGACCGCTACGCGAGCGCGTGGGATACTGAACGAAGAATGAGCGCTTTTTTAGCGCTCGTGTGAACAAAAGTATGGAATGCCGCACGTTTCATTCAACATAACGCTCAACGCCCAACGCTCGAAATAGGACACTACGCGATAAAAAACGTCGTGGTAAAAAAGCGCTGCCGTGTGAACAAATACCTGGTTTTCCGTTTGTTCCATTTCAACGATTTTTTAACGCGCGTTGAAAAATCGCCCGTGCGAACGAGGCCTAACAGTGCGCAAACACATTATGCATTTTATATGCCTCTGACTTTATCAAAAGCAGAAAATAAACAATAATTGTGGCAATTATTGTTGCTACAACACCTGCGCCAAGAATAAAAAATAAAAAAGAAGAAAATGGGCCAACATTCTATAAAAAAAATCGAGAAGTGTACATTCACGTGAGACTTCGCAACGTGCTACGCTTATGACTGAACTACCAAACGGTTGTGGGTGAGTTCAGTGTCCAAACGAACGAACTCGGTGCGGGCGCACCATGTTCGATGTGTCGATGGAGCGCACCAGCCGGACCAGCAGCGCGAGTACCGTTCTATGTCGCAAAATTTGACGTGTCGGTATAGCAGATTTACTTAGACGAATTTGAGAATATACCAATTTTTATCAAATTTTACCGATTTAAATGTCAAACAAACAATGTAAATGTCAAATATAACGCTCGTCTAGAACTGTACTCGCGCTGCAGTATTCATAATAATAATTTTCGGCGTACTGCTCGCCACACGTTGGGATTTGGTCCGACGGCGAACCAAATTCGTGGTCCGGCCGCACCATATTCGATCGTGTGTTAACACTATTAGGCATTTCGTCCTGCGAATGTCAATAACAAAAATAACTAGTTTGATTACCTTTCTTTCTGTTTTCAGTCGTCTCTATTTTGGGTCCCTTCACCATTTTATTCCTTTTATCTATCTGTATTTTTACCGAGCGAGCAGAGCCAACGAAGTCATTGCAAAGTCTGGCAAAATTTGTGCCAATCCGGAGTCCGGATCTGTACAGATCGCATTTTCAACTAATCTTGATGATACTATACAGGGTTTTTTGAGTGACATGACGAGCGAGACGTTCGCCTGGTGGTAAGCGTCACGCCTGGCCATAACAGAAGCAGTGCCAGAATAGGCTAGATGACTGGTTTTTTTAAATTGTTCTATTAAAATGTGGCCCATAAATATAGCTGATTAATAAAAAGAAAATGAAAATCTGATCAAAAATAAGCAACTTATAAGCATTTTAATATCATGCTAGACAGAGAGGAGAAATAGCAAATCCTGACGTCACTTCTCTGTACGCCATATAAATTCTATTCTGACAAGTAAGGCGTGACGTCATTTTTTGTTTTGTGGGAAAGGGACAGAGTTGTCTCTACCAAAAACTTTAAACGCTTATATTTCAGAACATAAATAACCGATTTAAATTATGTTTTCAATAAACATACTATATTTACTTAAATTCTTCATCGAAGCTATTGGTTTCAACGATTTAAACATCAGTCATCTACCCTATTGTGAACTTGAGAACAAAATCCTGCGCCGAACTGCACTGCTGCGTCGTCACACTGAAATATTAGAAGTCAAATCTCTTCATGCCCAGTAATTTCTCTGGTAACATTGCCCTTCAATCCGAAACACAGTAATGTTTGCACACTACTGGCGATTTAATTACTGGAAAAGGTGTGGTACTTCTCCAGGCAGACTCTATAATAGAGCCCTACCACTACAATTCCATGTAATGTATGTTCTATAATTTCTTGGTTTCTTTTTGTCGTCGGCGATTGTTGATTGGATGGATATTTCCCCGAAGTTAGAAGTTAGTTGCAGAGCCATTTACCGGTCGATTTGCTCCACATGACATGGAAGTTTGTGCTCGCGAGGTCTACTGTTTGTAGTACTACTAGTTACAATGTGGCGTTACAAGTACAGCATGTTTCTTATTACTATTTCCGTAACTGTGAAATTCGCTTATTTCATAGCGGCCGTCTCCCTTTTTTTCCTATTTCATGTTTTATTTTAGTAAATAAATAAATATAATAAAATATAAATTTCATCAAAATTGTAACTTGGTGGTTAAGTGCATTTTTCCACGAGGCAACACAACGTTTTTAGCGTGTCGTCTGTCGTGTGTCGCGACCGTAAATCGTGTCGTGCAGTGGTTCGTGAGAAAACGTGCTAAAGAGAAAAGACAGATTAGCTATTCCGAAGCTACTCCACGTTTATTAATAAACCACAAACTCTTAAAGTCCATATTACAGCGGCAGCGGCGGAAGATGCCGCGGTTAAAAAGCGTTGTAAGTACTCGGAAATGGAACCACATTATTATTTCGTGCCCATTGCCGTAGAGACTGGGTGCTGAGGCCAAGAGTTTGGTCACAGAAATCGGGCGCAGAATTCGGGACAGAGGTGGTGACTCCCGCTGCACCTCTTTTCTCGTGCAAAGGATAGCCAATGCCATTCAGCGTGGTAATGCTGCTAGTATTGTGGGCACTTTTTCGCCATAAACAGTGAGGGCCGGTTAATCGATTAAATGTGATGTTATTTTTAGATTATTATTGTTATTATTTTGTATTACAAATGTATTTTAGAACTTCATCGTTCTCTATAATAATGTGGTATGTCGGGGCTTTACCATGATAAGAAATTTGATTCAGTAAACACAATGATGACAGACGACAATCAGTTGAGTAACCCTAATCTCTAAGGTTATCCTCTACGCAACCTAGCGTCGTCGGTCGATTAGTGTTTTCATTAGGTACGTACTAGTATTGCCTTAAACCGTTGTGACATTTAACACGACGATTTATCGTCTATATTCGATAAACTCAAGGATTTGTTTGTTTTCGATTTAGGTCAGGCAGATCTACCGCTGAGATATTGTTCGAGGGTTTATTTCAATGGCATCTGGATTGTTATCCAGATTTTCGATGAGATAATGTTGAATTTAGTAAAATTGATTTCACTAGGTATTGATAACAGATCGGATGTTATACGGGAAGTGGTTTCGTTTAGGTAAGTAATGACTAGAAGGTCGTATGTGAAATCTAGTTTTAGAGAGTGGTCGAGGAAAATATGATTACTTGTTGGAAAGTTGACAGAAAGTAGATACTGCGTTAAATAATGCTATATTTTCTTCGTCGTTGTTTTTCAATTGCGTGATGCAGATAGTAAGACGTGAAATTGATTGCAAGAATATCCGGAACGTATGAGTAAATATAGAAATGAAATTATTTGCGCATATATACAATCTCTACATTTCTGGTGATTTCATATGATCGTACTTTTTGCGTAACATATAATAGAAAAGTTATTGATAATTTTTATAATATCATCTTAGAATAATAAACGACGTATTACGTATGACAGTTCATACGTCAATATCATATAGAGTTTTATGAATTTATATATGGGTGCATATAACACTGAGTAATATGAAATGAGGACTCGGAGTTTAAGGACAGTGTATTGCAACAGTGCGGGTTTCACCAAGCACACAATATAATATACTTTGTTTTGGTCTGGCTCCTTACATTTGAGTTTTTCATCCGTGTCATAAGTTTTTGGAAGATTTTTATTGATATTGCAAAAAAGCCAGTTAACGGAACCAACCTATGCGTTTTTAGGCATTTTCAACACTATACATACCTTTAACGAACTCGCCGAAGGATAATTTAATGATTTTGCAAGCCGATGCTTTTTGAATTTTAAAAGGGGTGAATGCTCCAACAGATACAAGAAACGATGACCAATATGCTTCGTAGCTGTGAATGGATGATGTTTACGTGTTATTGTGTTGTTTATTTTTATTGCTAGATTAAATTACGGCACGTTGCTATTTTATGGCAAATTATTATGAGTTTCGTAATATGTTTTTCACATTTTTGTTTGCCTACATGATATGAAATTCTTTATCGACTTTTTACGGTGCACATCGGCGTGTTTTGCCTGCAAATAATATTACAAAATCGATATAAAATCGTTATAACTCTACACGGTTCAGGGCCGAATATTGACGGTGGGCGCGGTCGCTTGCTAGTGTACCCTATACACTTCCCTAATCACTCAATACCGTATTGTTTAATAAGCTTTCCATCATCATCCTCATTATTATTATCAGCCTTCTTTAGTCAAATGCGGGACATGTGATTCCTGAGACTCGACGAAGTAACTAAGACATACGTAGGCAGTGGACCGTGACTGGAAGCAAAAAACCAAGATCGGGCTAATAAACCTTTTAACCAAGTAGAAAACAAAACATTTGTATTTATACATACATATGTAGCTATGTGTAATTGTATGTAGATACGTTCATATACATTCGGCAATACGTCATGAACGAAGATGAGGTCGATGCCTTGATCTCTAGATTACTCGAAACTGTATCAAGGTTTTCACCTTGACAATAATATATCTAATCGTTGTCCGCAGAAAACCATTTTGGACAGCATAACCCAGGATGATTCGAGTTTCACCGGGGATGGGTATACCTCGCTGGCCATCATATACGCGACCCTGGCGATCTGTAACTGGATGGCTCCCTCGCTCATCACCTTCACTGGACCCAGGGGGGCTATGTTCATAGGAGCCGTTACTTACTTGTAAGTATAATTTTGTACTATTGACAGACTCGTGGATACGATCCACGTGGAACCAAGACACAAGGACAAGAACAAAAGAAAGGGAAATGTGCTCTGTATTTTCACTCTCGTTATCTAGAAGTCTCGCGCAGCAGCGACCTCTCGGTTACCGGTGGTTAGTTTTCTGCGAGCCCGAAGCCGCCAGTCAAGCGTGGCGATATTGGAAACCCTTCTTTCTCAAGGCTGGCTGTTAACGTGATCCAGAAGTATATACTATACGATAATATTAACTGAGTACTGCGGTTTCCCTGATATAATCCATTTCTGGTTATTTACTAAACACTACCTAGCTGTTGATTTAATTATAGTCTGTCAGTCGCCTAGTAGTAACATCAGAGATCTTTGATTATCGGTGAAGAGTTTGACTAACGGAAACATACGCATATTACTTTGTTGTTTATTTGTAAATGTCCATTAATAAAGTGGCTTCTATGTTTTATTCTTTGTCCATAGAAAGTCTTTAAAGCATTTATAACCTGGTAGAGTGGCAAATCATTGAATATCAATAATACTAATAGCGTTAATGCATTTATTGAACTGTTAACTACTAACACAGGTGCTAGTAAGTCAATGAGGTCAATATCATGTGTTAATTACTCGTATACGTTAGTCATTTGAAACCGGTCTATGCTTGAAATTAAAGCTTTATCAACAGCTCAAAAAACCAGCTCTAGCACTAGACCGTCCTACGAGTATTCGTAATCGGTAAATACGTCCTTATGTAATCTAGTATTTCGTGATCTAAGCCAACGTAACTTCATAGTAAAGAGTTATTGTACATAAAATTAAGCTAAGTACCTAACATGTTGCAACCCAATTGCATCTAGTTCAATTAGGTATACTCACAATACGATTCGTTACGCGAAAGGAGGTCTTGGTCTGCTAAATGAACATGTATTATCTTGGTTGGGTTTGTTACTTTCTTATACTTCCGAGTGATTGTATTCGGAACGAAGTCATTCGTCTAGCGTGAGCTGAAACAGCACATGTAGTCATTTCTGCTGCAGAATTTTGGAGAATATGGCACCTTGTTCAAAAGTGGAGACCATTCTTCTATTATAGCGCAGAACGCTCTACTATCACGGTAGGTTTAAGAAAGGCTCTTCTGGAGTGGTCTATTAAACTGGAAAGAACTGGAAGTCTCGAGTCAAAAATTAGGCTGAGTTCGCGAGCTTCGGAAGATGTCTACGTTTCACGATGCGGGCTAAAAAAAAACATGCTTTTATAATGCGGGCTGATTTATTAGTTGTGGAACATATTTCTGACTTTGCTTATACGAGTACTCTAGAGTCAATAAAGGTAGTATTTTGGTTAAAGGTACGTCAGTCAGTCTAACCACTATAGATTGCGCAGTAAATGCTGAGAATACTTTCACTGTCTGTTTATACGCAATCATAACGTTGCCTACTGTAATATTAGCGCGTTTCTGCTAACAAACACAGCTGTCACTAACTGCGACTTCACACTCGGTAATGTATGGTGTGTGGTTCCGTGGTTTCTCTAACGTTACGTTTGTAACTAGTCTTGAGTGATTAGATGGAAAAACAGTAAAAAATATTTAAAACTTATTTAATGGAGGTTTCTAAAATTCTTCTTAATTACATAATACACTTGGACCTGGGAATGTCCTAAAACTGCATCCAGAACCACCGGAGGACAGGCAGCAGCGTCCTCTCGGTAAACTCTCTCTTAACGATGGTCAGCATTCTGCAATCCTCAAGCCGCCTGCCATGCTTAGCAACCCCCGAAAAAGGGCGAGGCCTTCGTCCAGTAGTGGACGTATTCTGGCGGATGATGTGACTTAATACATATAATGTTGGAGATTAGGGCCCGGGCACATCTCCACGGTGTGGTACCGGGCGGAGGCGGAGTCATATGAACGGCGCGGCGCGACTCGCCGTGCGACGCGGTGACGTGCCCTTTGGACCGTAGGGATATTGTGTCCGGGCCCTTTCTCACGGCGTTTTTAGTAGTAGTGATGCACCTTTTTAATAACGGTATTACCATCGCGACACTTGAATAAATGCACACGCGCAGCACTTCAATAAACTCTCGGGCTTACATCGATGCAAACGTGAGAATATAAATGCGCATCTAGCTACGCTGTTGCTCCCGTTCTGTAGCCATCACTGGAAAAGACGCGAGGATTTTTCACAACTTTTTCGGTGTTGGCCATTGCCCAACAATAAAGGAAAGACAGATAAAAGAACAGAAGTTATTTCTAAAACTAATAGCAATCTTACTAATTAATGAGCTATTACTATTTCATCAATGAAAACCTATATCACGTTCTCGATCTGAACCTTGATTGTTATCACTAGCTAATACATCTAATAGTCGAGTGTTTAACTATAATAATAGGCCATTCAATGTACATTTTAAAGTAGATATTTGATAAGATAACAGTTGTAGTGGCCAAGTGTAATTGAGATTATAATAAAATTGTTCTATTAGTTTCTGCCTTCTGATAGAATTTCCATAAATGTTAAATAATAAACTAGTGTACTATAAAACTAAATGAAATTAATGAGTTTCAATGTAAACGATCTACGTTAGATATTTCAACAAAAAAGATAAAACGCAGCAAACGGCATAGTTATAGCAAACAGCCTTCTGTTAATTGAAATAATTAGCATAATATAATTATTAGTTTCGATCCGCGATTGCATCCGTGCGAGCAATCCCTAAGAAACTGTATCAAAAATAAAAAGGTATTTTTTTTATTACATTAGAATACAATTTTTTAAACAACAGTTGTGGATGCCTTCTTTTGAGTATAGAAATAATTGTGACAGAAGACCTCAAATTGTATGTTATGTGTACTTTTCCAGGATAAAAAGTATCAAGCAGTGCCCATGCCATCAGCATCATGCGTTGTCCTGAATTTAGACCGGAAAGGTGGAATAATATATAATAGTCCTTCCATACTAACAGGTAGATAAGAGTGGCCCTATACTAAGAAAACGAGGGGTGGGCTAATTATGAAAATAATGACTCTATTGTATAATAGGCTAGATGGTTTTTTCCTATTAAAATGTGGCCCATAAATATAGCTGATTAATGCATAAAAAAAAAAAACTGATCAAAAATAAGCAACTTATAAGCATTTTAATATCATGCTAGAGAGAGAGGCGAAACTACAAATCGTGACGTCACTTGTCAGTACGCCATATACATTATATTCTGGCAAGTAAGGCGTGACGTCATTTTTTGTTTTGTGGGAAAGGGACAGAGTTGTTTCTAACAAAAACTTTAAACGCTTGTATATCAGAACATTAATAACCGATTTAATTATTTTTTTCAATAAACATACTATATTTACTTAAATTCTTCATCAAAGCTATTGGTTTCAACGATATAAACATCAGTCATCTATTGTAATTTATATAGTGGTAAATTTATTAGGTGAAATATATTTATTCTTTAGCTATATCTGGCATTTTTCGTTCGGTAGAAGAATGTGGAATATGTGGGAGCGGGACTGCGTGTGTTGCATTTCAAATAGGGGTTTGTTCGTAGGCACGAAAAATCTGTAAGCTTACTAGGTACATAGCCAGATTTTATTTGGAGACGTCATATATTTTTGAAATTGTCTTATAAAATTTTCATGCCAGAAATGTTGATATTACTGTTTGGTATTTTTGTATGCAGTGTAATGACGAGAGTCTCGTCATTCATATTGCTTATACAACTACTTATGGAGTGAACTGAAAAAAAGGCGATTATTATTTACAGTTTTTCCTTTCCTATAGGCTTTGTTACCTGGGGCCCTGGTATGATATACGTAGTACCTACTTATACGTTTTCTGTGTTATGATTTCGCGACTTTCATATTGCATGAAGATTAGAGTTTAGTGTGAGGTTAAATTTTAAATTTATTTTATGAGGGCAATTAAAACCTGAGAAACCCTGAGTATTACAGAATTGTAAGTAATTATGTCAGTGTTCAGTGTCATTGTCCGAAGAAATCACATTGCTCTGAGACATGCATGCCGTGACCGTGACGTGTATTAGGCACGATGACTACAATTTTTTTATTACCTCATTAAAAAGCTGATCATCAATAGAGCCTATCAACGAAAACAAAATTTAAAATAATTCAAAAATAAATAAGTTCTAAGTATTTTAATTTCAAGCTAGACAGAGAGCGCACTATACTGAGCTATGACGTCAAGCCTCAGGCGCGGCATACAAATGCTATACTAACACGTGCTTTGCGAGAAAGGGATAGAGCATCCCCTCTCTATCACCACCTAAAACTTTAAACGCTCATATCTCGGAGATTTATCAGCCAATACAATTTATTTTTTCAGTATGTGTAATGTATTTGGTTATATTTATCACTAAACCTGTTATTTGTCATAAATTAAACATTAGGCCACACGCCTTATTTATTATATACAATTATAAATAAAAATATTGAAGGGACATTTATTACACACAGCGCCATCTAGCCCCATACTAAGCAAAGCTTGTATTATGGAAACCAGGTAGCTGATAGAATACTTATATACATTTTTTTTCGTAAATACATACTTATAATACATACTACACCCAGACACAGAACAAACATTGATGTATGTTACATACATGTTTGTCCTGAGTGCGGATCGAACCCACGCCTTACAGCTCTGAAGGCAGACATGCTACCAACTGAGCTATAAGGCTGTCAAATTACTCTTTCATTCAAATTACTCTGTTATATGCTTCCGAATTCCAAACTAGACGATTGTATTTTATAAGTAGGTACCTAGTTATATTTAAACCCATTAAATCATACGTCAAGGACAGAGACAGAATGATCAATCATGTCTGACAAGACTACGACTAAATATTTTCAATGCTACCTGACAACCGTCAGCCATGTCAGAGGCCTTCGGGCGGCACATTAACTCTAACTAGGGCTGGCAACGCAGCCTATACGAACTTACTTTTTTTATGCTACCTTAGGAAGTAGGCTCCTGCAGGGCTAGGATGCTCAAAGCGAGAAAACTTTCTCGATTCTTAAAAACAGGACAAGGCTGCGACTCTGTATAAGTCTGTCTCGTTTTCGCACGACATAAAAGCACGACAAAATTTTCTTGCGGTGCGCATCCTAGCCCTGCAGGCCCCTGGCAGAACTGTATCCGGGTATACCGATAAGCCATACAGATCGTTCGACTACGTCGAAAATTCGAATTTCTCCGAATCTCTATATTTCCCTGATCTATCTATTGGGTTGGGATAGGATCCAAGGAGGAATTCTTTGACGTGAATAGGCAGATACGAGCTGATGCCGCATACATTATGACCCCGAAGCGTTCAGTAGGCCATAATGATGACAGACGTGGAATAACATAAGTGTTTATATGCAATACAGCCAAAGTAAACTATTGATAACGATTGTAAGACAGAGGTTAATAGCACCAACAATGTAATTAATTAACAGTTTTCCATTAAAATAGTGCTAGGCTTAGAGTGGATAGCACAGAAGAAATAATAGTATTACGTGATAGCTTAATTCAAAATTCCGTTCTCTGGTGAAGCCGAAAAACAATCAATGTGTGCGTGAATGTTACGTAATTACTTTCTTTGACACGCACAGAAGCGTTCCAAAAAAACAAAAATGTTGCAAATAAATAAACGTTTTCGCCATAAATTGGGGAGTTGAATAGAATAGTAAAGAAAGTATTGTCATCGTGAGAAAAACAGGTCGAGTACCGTACTCGGCGTCTTGAAATCGCTTCACTTAGCTTGGGCCTACTCGGATTCTAAGCCTATTATTTATATGGTGCTAAGAACTGTTATCGGCCCGTATGTTTTAACATAACACTATGGTTTTAGTACTTCATTTGGCCACAGCTATACACGGTTACTCGGAACTCGGAACGGTAGTACAGATTTGAAAGGAGGTCATTTTACTCATCATTGTGAACAACAGATTTTACAATGGGACCAACCCTGAAATCACAAAATTATCCCATCGTCCCATCCGATAAATTTTGATGATGAATGTAATTTTTGTAATCTAATTATGTTATATTTGTGTAATGTCACTGAATGATAACGCTGTCCCGTCTTATTATAAAAAACTCGTCTCGATCGTTGTATTTCTTGGAAGTGTTCATCATCATAGACAATAGTTTATTTATGGCAAAAAAGTATAAACAGCAATCACATCATCATCATCAGCCCGGAGACGTCCACTGCTGAACGAAGGCCTCCCCCTTAGACCGCCACACTGTACGACAACCTGCCATTTGCATCCACCGGTTGCCCGCGACTTTACAATGTCGTCGGTCCACCTAGTGGGAGGCCTTCCTACGCTGCGTCTTCCGGTTCGCGGTCGCCGCTCAAGAACCTTTCTTCCCTATCGGTTGTCAGTTCTTTGAGCGATGCGGCCTGCCCATTGCCGCACTTCAACTTCCAAACCTTGTGAGCTATGTCGGTAACTTTGGTTCTTTGGCGAATATCCTCGTTCCGGATTCTATCGCGCAAAGTAACTCCGAGCATAGCTCTCCATTGCCCGTTGCGTTGCTTGGAAATTGGAAGTGTTAATTGTTTCTATTTGTATGACCAGGAAATTTTAGTATTATATTTTGGGCTATCATAATAATTTTGTTATGTTTATGTAAATGTCATTGAATGGTAACGGTATGTGTTGTCCTTATATTAAAAAACTCGTCTCAATCATTGTATTTTTTAGAAGTGTTCGTTGTTTCTATTTGTGTGACCAGCACCCTTATCATGGACGTTCGTGATTCTGATTGCGAGCGTGCGCGAGCAGGAGGGCGCATGGCGCGAGTGGGTTGGTACGAGCAGGATGGCATGCTATCGCAATCGGAATCGCGAACGTCCATGATAAGGGTGCTGGTTATTTGAGAATTATATACTTTGGGACTGTCATAAAATATGAAAACAATTAAATATAATTAGAAAAGCAGTGTTATGTTAAGCTTACCTCGATTACTTTAAAATCTTTTACGTAGCTATATAGAGGTACTTTCAAATTGATTGGTCTTTATCATTAAGAAATCTTACATCTTTATGATGCTCATATAATTATGCGGCGTGAGATAAAAAATTTTTTTAAGGAGATATGACAAACATAACTTTTATGTTATGTTTGTCATATCTCTCAAGGCGATGTTGCAACTTTCATACAACTTTTTAAACCTCTTACGCTTGTTGCCTGTGCTTAAGGGAGTCAACTTACCATATCATCAAGACCTAGTCACATTGTAGGTATTTAAAGGACCAATACGTGACCTCTCTGTGTCCTCGTAATCGAGATCCACTTGACCGCTTTACAAATACTCTTAAAATCATATAACTTGAGAACTGGTTTCAGTATTTCATTATAAACTGTATTTTATTGACAAATGACCAAATGCAAAAAGTGTGGGTAGTTGCAGGCCTTGTCTCCATTGTTTATCCAACTTTTTAAAAAGATTACTAAATACGTATTGGTAATTCTTGCATAATATTAAACTAATTTTCTGTTTGACCGTAAAGGATTTATTATTGACCGAGCGAGCGAAGCGAGCGAAAACTTTGCAACAACTAGCACAATTTGCTTTCATCTGTTCGGATGTATGGATTATGATATTGGTACTCGAGTATAGGTCTTATTTTTAACGAAACTTGGCATACCGGCTCTATAAATTAATATATTTTTTTTTCGTTGTCAGCAATTTTTGATTGGAGAAGTATTTCCTCCAAGAAGGCGGGTTGCTGCGGCGCCATTTACCGACTAAGTCTGGCTGCACATTAGACGGTCGCGGTGGAAGGCATTCCGTGCATACATTTTGTACTAGGTCCCGCATACTGTAACAAATTTCTCGTGACGCCCGTCTCGCTCGCATCTATTATTGTGCGTGGTGTGTGGCGGTTGAATGTGCGGACGGCCTTATTGGTTCCACATGACATGGAAGTTTGTGCTCCGAATGTACTGTTCACATTCACTGAACCACTAGTTTTAATTGCTTTGACTGATTATGACGATTCCTATTTTCAGTTTTAAGAATCCTGTAGGCATTAAGGATTCGTGGATGATTCGTTTTAGGTGTAAAATAATTCGTGCATTGATGTAATGTTTCAGTGCGACGAAAATTCTAACTGATGTTGCAATTTTTATGCTACGTAAGTGAATGGTTGGTTGGTTGATTTGTAGGCATTCGCTCTAAAATGTAGAGCAATTTTTTTTGCAAGTTTAAGTGTTCAACGGTAGGTAAAATAAATGAAGTGCAGTGTAGATTGTTAACACGTAGCTCTACCAAATGAATTCTGCGTGTCCGTATAATGATATTTTCATAAGATGTATGAATAAATAAGAATAGAAAAGAATACAGAAGAATGAATCAGTTTATTAAATTATTTCCGTGTAATTCTTGGTGTGAACAAAAAATTGTTAATCAATCCATAGCCTGCGTTGCCGACCGCTTTCATAAACTGTTCGCCCTATAAAATCAGCTAGTGTCTTGATATAAACCCCATTTCCATTGTTACAGATTCTTCATAATAACATTCCTGTTTCCCCGAACTTGGCTGTTATACGTCGCCAGCGTGCTGATTGGCGCGGGCGCAGCTCTCATATGGACCGGCCAGGGGAGCTACCTAACCATGAACAGTGACTCCGACACCATATCGCGGAACTCGGGTATATTCTGGGCCATGTTGCAGTGCAGGTGAGGGTTTTTTAAAATGTAATGTTGTGACGAGGAGAGCGCAACGTTGGCCTGGAGGTAAGCATAACGCCTGCCCATAAACTCCGTTCTTAGCTGACGTCTCTTACCTATCAGAATGCACAAAGTGCGATGCCAACCATGAACAAAAAAAAACTACCTGCCAAAATTCAGCTTCAGCCTATTCACAACTCTATCGGAACGATTTTGTTCGGATCCACACTACCCGTCCCAGTCATCTACATTCAGGATGACAAAGACGGAGGAAGCGAATTTCGAATCGGACGTTTCCGACGCAGTGATGCCAACTCAGCCCCTTCGGGTAGGGGGGTGTCACTCCGCAGTTTAGGTATGTTCGCTCCGTCCGGGAAGACAATGCAAGGCAGAAGTCAGTGGCCGCCTGCACGCTAGCCTCGTCGCACGTAACTAAGCATACGTGATAGAAGGAGAGCGGTAAATATAGCGATCGGTATCCAGCGCTGTGCGAGTTGAATTGCTACTTTATTGCCTACTATATAGAGTCCTTATTTATTTAAATTCCTTTGCGGAGTGAACTTTCTGTACGTAGTACTATTATTTATTCTGTGCCACGGGGCTAGATCTAGCCAGTGCCAGAATTGTGAACTTACGAACAAAATCCTGCACCGCACTGTACTGTGTTTAAGTATCAAATCAAAGTCCCGTATCTGCGTTGGCCCTCATTGAGACATTTGACTATGAGATATTTGATGGCGAGTCTCATTAGCCCTGTAACTTGCAATATCGAAACTGTCCAAAGGGTTTAACCATTCATCGTCGTCACCATAAATGGAACACGAGGACCTAGTATCACAAAAATGTTCCGCAGTCCACTAACAAGCCTAGACATCCCCACAGTTTTTTTTATTCTCTAGAGCAACTAGACTCGTTCAAATATTTTCCAACCGACTTCAAAAAAGGAGGTTCTCAATTCGACTGTATGTTTTTTTTTGTATGTACGAGTATGTTACGCGATTACTCCGCCAATTATGAACTGATTTTGATGATTCCTTTTTTTGTTTGTTAGGAAATACTTCAGAGGTGGTCCCATATAAATTTTATCGAAATCGGTTCAGTTGCTTGATTTTTAAATCAAAATTACTAGAAAATATGAACATGTCATCCAGGTATTCGAAGTTGAAGTCGGTTGTATTTTTTTTAAAAGCGTGTTATTTAATGTAATGTAAACAAAGCGTCGCGTCGATCGACCTTGATCTTCTGGTAGTTAATCGGCTGTAACTTTTCTTTTATGCCAGTATAATTACTTACCTCTACCACGGTTTACTTTATATTTTCAACCGACTTCAAAAAAGGAGGTTCTCAATTCGACTGTATGTATTTTTTTATGTATGTTACGCGATTACTCCGCCAATTATGAACTGATTTTGATGATTATTTTTTTGTTTGTTTGGAAGATGTCATCCAGGTATTCCAAGTTGAAGTCGGTTGTATAAACCCTACCATGGTGCCATAAAACGCCCACTGCTGGACGAAGGCCTCCCCCTTAGTAGAGGGGTGTTGCCGTAATCCCCACGCTTGGCAGGCGGCTTGGGAATCGCAGAATGCTCACCACCGTTAACCAAGAGGATGCTGCTGCCCGTCCTCTGGTGGTTCTGGTTGCGGTTTAAGGACATACCCAGGTCCGACATAATAATTATCTAATCAATATGTTTGAAAAATATTTTGTCATGGCGAATATTTGGCGTAACCGATATTTCAGTAATCCATATGATTGGAAATTTTATACATACCTACTTTTAGGTACGTATTCATATAACATTTTACATTAATTATGGTTCGTTACATTAAATAGCATGACGGATATGCGGAGAAATAAACATGGAAATAGGTACGCACAAAAAAAACCTCAACAAAAAAAATTACTAATTACTATTACATTTTAATATTCCCTGTTTTGGGTTGTGAGAGATCGTGTCTTATTTTTTTTTATAAATGTCTTGTTCATCATTGCGTAGTTAGGTACTACTTATTTACATGAATGAATAATGGATACAACTTTAAAGGTATTGCGACCGTTATTAGATAACAAACAGTTAGCGCGTCGCTGTCGCGTCGTCCGTCTGCTATTGTTACTTTTTGCTTATGTAAAGTGACAAGTTCGGTTCAAGATGCTGTATTTCATTGTTGTCTAAACATCCTATGTAACGAAGGCAAATGAGACGTTTGACAATAAACAAAACTGGTTCTGTGGAAGAGTCATACTTTTGAGTAACCGTAAGCTATTGACAATTAAATGGCTCAACGAAAAACACCACTGTTCCTAATTTATTTGTATCGATCGATGTCTGAAAACTACATAATATAGTATACATAATAGTACATTATGATAAAAGTGTAATGACTAAAATAGCACAAGAGTTTTTATCACACTTGCGAGGAAAAAACAAACATTTTTTTTGATAAAAATCAACCACACAGCGAAAACGTCAACAAACATTTACGGAAATTGACGCCCAAACCAGCAATGAGCGCGCAGGTTGACATTTACTTCAGCGGCATAAGAACTCTTTGTTGGTATTACAAAAAAACTGTAAGTATTACCCGGCTATATTAAGAGTGCTTCGTATACATACGTCTAATTGCAGTCACGTACAAACTTGACTTTACCGGGTTATACCTATTATAGCACTAGTGCCGTAATGTAAAGTAAAAAGCACGCGTGCGTAATAGCTTGGATTATGAGCCTAAAACTGATGCAATAAGATCCACTTTACGAGCAAGTGTGATGAAAATGTATAAACGTCCAAAAGAGCAATTAACCCTACCAAACTAGGTTTTTTTAATTAAATGCATTGCTTCATTCTTCTTCAGAAAATACGATGTAACTCCACATCAATAAATTTTACATTGTGTAATGAATGCAGATAACGTTGTTGCCTTTGATTCTTCACAGGCCTGAGCTGTATTTTTCTCTTGCAGTATGTTCTTCGGCAACCTCTTCGTGTTCATAAAGTTCCAAGGGAAAACTCACATAGATCTGGAGACGCGTAACGTCGTGTTCGGGGCCCTTACTGGCGTGTGTGCGGTCGGCATGGTGTTCCTTGTTCTACTTCGGCCCTTGCGACGAGCGCCAGCTCTTGACGATGCTAAGGTAAATTATAGAAATGTAAAGTCTATGCACTCCTAGCTTGGAGCATACACAGCTTAAGATGCCAATGGAAATAATCTGCTTCCATAATTTTCTGACACTTTGTGAAAGGTAAACATGCATGGCACACATTTTTATATACATTCACATCAATGAAACTTATTCCTGTGCGTAGGATTGCACACTAGAACAAACTCTCTCAACACAAATACTACTGCTACTACATACAGAGGGACTACGTATGCCTTGGCTTAGCCACATCCAATGGTACTATAATAATGACTGGAAGATTGCAATTGACGCCAAAAGTTGATTTTCAGTTATGAGATCTATGTAAGCCTAGTTCTGCGAAATTGTCGTTTTAGTTGACTGGTGTAATAGCGATCTGTGAGGGCCCCGGCTATTGATGTAGGTAAAGTAAAGTTGACATAAGAATTTTGAATGTATAAGCGTAACGTTGATTTCGGCCTTTTTTGTTAAGCCGGTAAAAGTTGACAGACCCGTACCGAATCGAGATTAGAAATGGAAAAAAATCTGACCCATAGGTTCGGTTACCGCTAAAGTAGTGCTTATGGCTAGTGACAGTAATGTTCATTATAAGAAAATTCTTCTGGAATTGCATTAGGTAGGTGTACCTTCCTCTTGATTACATATCGATGCTTCCGGTATCGACATCGGCAATCGCAGCACGTTTGTCGTCCTGACACGTGGAATGAAGTCTTGTTACGTTGGCATAACTTCCTATAACATGAATAAATCA
This sequence comes from Erannis defoliaria, assembly GCA_905404285.2. Taxonomy (NCBI): domain Eukaryota; kingdom Metazoa; phylum Arthropoda; class Insecta; order Lepidoptera; family Geometridae; genus Erannis; species Erannis defoliaria. Next base: position 6,101,001 of record FR990076.1, read on the forward strand.
AACCCATTTTTTACACTATTTGTTGCATCTTAATGGTTAGGCTTTTAGTGTGATTTTGGAAGGGTTTAGATATTAAGGGAGTTTTAGGTTTGTTTTTATTCTGTTTGTATATATTCTAGTGATGATATTTTAATGGTACACTTCGATTTTATCGAACCAGGAACTGGCGTGGTTATCCTGTCGCCTATATAGCTTATTCATTTATCACCAATAAAGTACCAAATTCACAATGTAGATGCGTAACTCGGGTTGTTTTTCAATTATTCTATAATGGACCGTGATGAAACCTATGGTAATTAGTGTGTGTATGTGTGTACCTTATAGTACCTGTATCCTATCTGAGTACTGTTTACTGACTATTGAGATACCTACTGCAGAATTACATCAAGAAAGCCGTGGTCGTCTAGAGGGAGACCGATCGACTCTGAATCGTGAGGTCGTGGGTTCAAACCCCGGGACCGTACCAATGAGCTCTTTGGAGTTTATTTACGGATTTTCATACCACTGGCTTTTTGGTAAAGGAAAATATTTATTTTATTTTATTATTATCGGAAAACGTACAGTGCTATTTAAGCTATAGTTATAACAAGTATTATTACTAGACACCATTTACGTGTTTTCGCATTTAGAATAGTGAAGATGTCGTGAAGAAACCGGTGTACGTCCCGAGAAGAAATTCAATGGCGTATATGTGAATCCACCAACCAACGTAACAGGGCCAGCGTGGTAGATATTTCCCAATCGTCCTTCGACTTATTCTGGTGTTATGCTTCTATCAGCTGTATAAGCAAATTTATGCGTCACATAACCAAGTCACGGGCAATAAACTGTTAGGTACAGTTTCGTTTTGAATATTTTCTAGTCCGAACACAGCTAAAGAATGTTTTGCTTAGCGTGCTATAAGTATTTAACATTTTTACTATACACATTTTTCACACTCCATTTTGGTTCTAAATCATAACTGAAGCTATTTAATGTGATAATCCATATTAAAGTTATGATTATATAAAGTGCTATATTTACTGTTTGAGATGTTTATGTTTTTTAAAATACTATAATGTATTTGCATCATTCTTTAGTAAATACTAGGAAATGACGATGTTCTCTTCATGTTAGGCACTTGAGAAAATAATACCATGTTAAAATAAAATTTAAAAAATGGGCACGCTGTTGAAACCCTATACTCCGTAACATCTCTATATGTACACAGTGAAACAATAAAGCTAACACCAAGTGTGAACCAATTTTTTAACCGACTTCAAAAAACACACACAAATGAGCTACTACTACTAATGAGTACTAAGGAAGCAATAAAAAAATATATGTTCGACTGTATGTATGTTTTTTTAAGTTATTATGTATGTTCACCGATTTCTCCGTCAATTGTGGACCGATTTGAAAATTCTTTTTTCTGCCTAGGTGATACGTCAGAGGTGGTCGGTCTTATATAAATTTTAATTAAATATTAATAAATATAATTAATAAATTTTATTTAAAACGGTTCAAACCAAAATTACTGGAAAATATGAATATGTCATCCAGGTAGTAGAAATTGAAGCCGTATGTTTTTTTTTTCTAAAAGCTCATGCTTGTTTAAAATAAAATAAGTTTAGTATTACATTAAACATGTGTAATTGTGTAAGTATGTCGAGTGTCACACATTTGGCCATCAATGTATTTGTTTTCTTTTCTATAATTAACTAACTGGTTTTCCAGGTGGAAATGGTGACCCACGACGCGGAAGGACCTATGGAAGCGTTCCAAGGAGCATTGAAACTGTTCTGCACACGAGACATGCTATTACTCAGTGTAACCTTCATCTATACCGGTAAGACACACCTCCCACATCACTATCACGCGTATTTCAACTTTACGATCAATATTTTAGAGTTACAAATGCAACGTTTGCTCATTTAGGCTGTTTAGAATTTCTGAGAGCGCTGAGGTATTTCGTGAACGAGAATGTGAAGCGAGGACATATAAAGGCGTGTGGACACAGATTGGAATGTAACTTGTTATATTTGAGTTACGTTTTCGCAAATGACATTGTTCTCAATGGAATGATGTATAGCAGAAAGCTGGGGAACTGTACCAGTGAAACATAAAGTAGAAATAAAAAAAGTTAATAAAGTAATTATAAAGTGGAAAGCATTATGTTTTTTTTATACATTCAAGTGACGAGACGAGCATGACGTTCGCCTGGTGGTAAGCGTCACGCCTGCCACTAACAGTAGCAGTAGAATTGTGAACTGGTGAACACAATCCTGCGCCGCACTGCACTGCGCTCGTCACCCTAAGATATTAGATAGATGTAAAATCTCTACATAACCAGTAATTTCTCTGGTACATTGCCCTTCAAACCGGAACACAGTAATTCTTGCACACTACTGCTTGGCGGTTGAATAACTGGGAAAGGTGGTACTTCCCCAGGTGGACTCAGCAGTAGAGTCCTACCACTACAAAAAGTGTTGTAATTTGGCAGAAATCCTTAACAGTCTGATTAGGTATGCATGCGTAAAGAAGATGGTTGCGTGATTTGAGTATTGTTCCTAAACTCTTAATCACAGATATCCTACGGGCCGTTCATAGTGTTATCATAACCACTGAAGAGATAAGTGAATAGAACGGAAATGTGACGGGCCGCGCTAGCCGGCATTAAGTGTAAACGCGCTTAATGACCAATCTACCAATTATTATTTTTTGTGATAAGTGGCCTAGCATAATACATTTACTATTGACATTTTGTGAATCATATAGGTAAATCAGAATGTAATATTTATTTTAAATTTGACATTTCGTATTTTTTATTTAAGTTTTGACATTATACAGATATTTTCTTGAATTAGCTACTTTGATTCATTTGAAAGTATGTGTAATTGCTAATGCGTACATATTCATAATAATAATAAATTAATGTTTTTAAACTGATAATACTCAAAAAGACAATTTAAATAGACGCGTAGGAAACCAAACCACACTGCATCGTAATTAGATCAATTTTAATCTGTTGCAAAATGGCATTTCGAGCATTTTACTTCAAATGCGCGACCAATGATTGGTATTTTTTCGTCGTAGTGACTATACAATTTTGTGTGAAACTGGCGACAGCGGTTTTCCATACAATAGGCATGATGACTACAATTTTTTTATTATCTCATAAAAAAGCTGATCATCAATAAAGCCTATCAACGAAAACAAATTTTAAAATAATTCAAAAATAAATAAGTGCTAAGTATTTTAATTACAAGTTAGACAGAGAACGCGCTATACTGATCTATGACGTCAAGCCTCAGGCGCGGCATTCAAATGCTATACTAACACGTGCTTTGCGAGAAAGGGATAGAGCATCCCCTCTCTATCCCCACCTAAAACTTTAAACGCTCATATCTCAGAGATTTATCAGCTAATACAATTTATTTTTTCAGTATGTGTAATGTATTTAGTTATATTCATCACTAAGCCTGTTATTTGTCATAAATTAAACATTAGGCCACACGCCTATTGCTCTACAACATTCTTTTGACAGCCGTTCTGCCTAAAAAGGGCTTTCGCTTTTCTGTGATCATAAAGTCTCGCATTGTTATTAGTAAGCCCACAGTAATCCAGTCCAGTTGGGAAAAACGCACGTTACAATCGTAAGGTTGGGTTACGGATCACCGGAACCGTACTGATAAGGTTATCGGAGCTTACGTGTCGATTTAAACACTCATGCTGCTGTCTTTGCGTAGAAGTTTTTTTTGTGACAATAATCTGCATGCATTTGTGTATATGAATCCGCCATCCCGCATCGGGACAGTATGATGTGGTGGAATGTCGTCCAATCACTCTTCGATGATAGGCAGTGCGATGGAAAAAAGCAGACGCAGGAGATAAAGTGGGAAAGGTTAATGGCCAAGACACGCTGCCCACGGGAAAGTTGCGCGGGACGGTACGGTTTTTTTTGTAATGTTAGAGTTTCTATGCAACACGGTACACAGAAAGCGGGCGCAATCCCTGTTTTTTGTATGGCCCGTACCGCGCCGCTTTCCCGCGTCCTGTGTGACTCGACTACTAAAAGTGTATGTTTTAGCCTTATAAATAAATAAATAAATATTGGGGGATATTTATTACACACAGCGCCATCTATCCCCATACTAAGCAAAGCTTGTATTATGGAAACCAGATAGCTGATAGAATACTTATATAAATTTTTTTTTCGTAAATACATACTTATAATACATAAAAAAGCAACAAAAAAAAGCAAAAAGTATTGAAATTGAAACTGAAAGTGTTTTCTCTCTTGGCAATTCTGTGGATGAACACGTCAGTGGGCGAACTCATCTAATAATCTTCCTCAATCAGGGTCAAAAGTCAATTAAATCAGGGTTGCTAATATTTAGAACCATTTGCATTTTATTTTTATTAATTTCTTCTCTTATTTTTCTTTTTTAATGGAAGGTATATTCGTTGTATTTATCGTCTATCTATTATGATACACCATCGTCATTGGCTCGTTTACATCTGCAAGAGATGAGGAATGTAGTGGCCAACAAGCCTATTCTGGAGCCACAGGCCACAGATGCGGTAAAATTTAGTTAAGATGATTTCAGAAGAGGGTTGTTAGTAACAATCATATAAATTAAGGCTCCGTATCAGAAAGACTATCAGGGTAAATGTCGATGTTTCCAGAACGTCGGCATGTTAAAACGTCTACGCGGGACAACGTCTAGAGTGACAAAACGACTTACTAGTAAAACGTCCAAAAATTTTATGTGAAGTACAGTCATCAAGAGATGTCTTTTTCCAAAATGCTATTATTATGCGGTAAAAAGAATTAATACAATCTAACTCGTATGAGGTTTTTAAGTACTACTTGACATAAATACCTACTACCCCTTTCTATCTTCATACTGGCTGGCCACTTTAAATTCTATAATAATTATGATGGATGTATTCTATATAGTCCGACCAACTTATATGTGCGGATTATAGAGCGAGCCACAAAACAATAAAAAAAAACTAAAATCTTAAAATTGTCTAAAATGTTTCAGGTGTGGAGCTATCGTTCTTTAGCGGCGTTTACAGCTCCAGTATCGGGTTCACGCTCGCGATGGGAGAGAACGCCAAACAGCTGGTCGGCCTCTCTGGAGTCTTCATCGGAATGGGGGAAGTACTTGGTATGTATTCCTCTCTACGGAGATGATGTCTATATAATACCTTTTAAGCTACTGTAGGGAGCTTTGATTATAGAGAGAGAGAGAGAGAGAGAGAGAGTTAGATCCTCCAAGGTAGGGAGGCTCGGGAGGTGAATAGAATAGAATAAGCTAATTAAAAACTATAAAATAATTGTGTCTCAAATTAACTATCAAATCAAGATGCCTTTGTGCAGCCTTATGGGAATAATATTATATTCATGCCCGACTAAAGGCTTAGGACTTCCTTGCGTAGATGGCCTGTGGTACACACTTCCCATACCTCCTTGTATCAATTAGACCAATAAGTCAAAATTATGCCTTTAAGGTTAGATCAAAATTAAACATACACAGTCTCTATGAAAATCAATCCTCAAAAGTGGCCCGCGCCAATGCTTACTTATACTTTCTTGCTAATATAAAAATTGTCCACAAGCGGATATTGTTTCATTTTAATAATGAACCTTAACTCCCTGTAATAGCGTTGTAAAACATTTGTGAGCGTGTAAAACATTCCGCATCGTTCGTAGCACGTCACATGATTGGTGCGGTCACACGCGGTCTTATTCACGCGACTGAGAGCAAAACAAGGCATGTACATTATTTATGCCTTGTTTTGACGATGCCGTTTTCGACGGGCGATACGGGATCTACCCTATATTTTCATCGCAGCCTTTAAGTGTAAATGCCTTGAAACTATTAAGTCTTAAAGTAAGTAGGTAGATATCAAAACTCGTAAGATAATAATCAATAACGTGTTCTAGTTATTCATTGAAATAGATAAGTAGTTGCACTTGCACAATCCGACTGAGTTACTATACTGGTTACGATTGATTACTAAATGAACTTGAGTGTGGCCATATTGCTATATTATAACAGCCCATCAAAGTATAATTAAGTAAAAACATACATTTCCTACTCACATAACTTTGCTGTACCCAACGATTTCGGGTATTTTTGAATATCTATTTATCTCTTTCGCAAAACTGTCCCCAAACGCGATGTAGACACTGCAGTCATCTAATCCCGACTTTTCAAATGAAAACTCTAGATTCATAAATACAATTTTACAGTTCTGTAATAGGCTAGATGACTGTTTTTTTTTTATTGTCCTATTCAAATTTGGCCCATAACTATAGCTGATTAATGAAAGAAAATGAAAATCTGATCAAAAATAAGCAACTTATAAGCATTTTAATATCATGCTAGACAGAGAGGCGAAACAGCAAATCGAGACGTCACTTCTCTGTACGCCATATAAATTCTATTCTGACAAGTAAGGCGTGACGTCATTTTTTGTTTTGTGGGAAAGGGACAGAGTTGTCTCCAACAAAAACTTTAAACGCTCATATATCAGAACATTATTAACCGATTTAAATGATGTTTTCAATAAACATACTATATTTACTTAAATTCTTCATCAAAGCTATTGGTTTCAACGATTTAAACATCAGTCATCTACCCTATTATCCTTATTTAAAATGTTTCCTTGTCGGATTCAGTCGCATAAGTCGGTTAAGTTTCACTCTGGGCCCTACATTTAAGTAGACCATTAACTTCTATGCAACGTAAAGATTAAAAACTAATATCTTTATGTACCTAACCTAACTGTCATAATTATGCATAAAACACTAAAACGTATTTTAAACCTATTTTAGTTAAAAAGTGTTTTGTCTTCTTTTATCAAACTTAATTTTTAATTCTAAAGAAATTGACAAAACCCTTTTTAAAATAGATATGAGTGTTTTATGCAGAGACGGTAAGACTATAATTAGAATATAGATGATAAACAACAACTATGATCTTATTTAGAAACTTTGTTTTTGGTCCGCAGGTGGCGCCCTCTTCGGCATTCTCGGTAACAAAACAACCCGCTGGGGCCGCGACCCAATCGTCATAATGGGCTACATCATCCACCTCTTGTCGTTTTTCCTGATCTTCATCAACCTGCCCACAGTGGCGCCCTTCGGCGATACTAACGAAGTGTCCTACATCACGCCCTCGCCTTATCTCGCCATGTTCTGCAGTTTTCTCCTTGGATTCGGCGATGCGTGCTTCAATACGCAGATATACTCGATCTTGGGCGGCAACTATTCAGATAACAGCACCTCGGCGTTTGCGCTTTTCAAGTTCACTCAGGTGAGTTGGGATTGAAATTTGTTATTTTATTTTTGTCTTTTTGCAGTGGTAAGACTTTTGACCAATGATATTATATATATAAGGAGGGAGATATGTCATATCGCGTCCTCAAAATGGCCCCAGGGACTGTCTCGCCTGTCTGCGCTCACTAAGCGAGACGCGCGCTATCCCTTTTGCTCTCATAAAAGTGCTACTTTCTTTCGCACTCGGCACTTCGGCACGGAGTTATTTTCAATTGTTTTATTACGCGATAGCGCATCTTTCGTAATTTTTGCTTTTGACAGTTTTTTCGGATGTTTAAAGAACATGTTGGAGTTTGTGGTGGAGTCTCAGGCATGAGACTCCACCACAAACTCCAACATGTTCTTTAAACATCCGAATTTTTTATCTTGCTTTTTCGACACAGATCAAGTTCAAAGTAAGGGTAAAATGAGAAGCACCGTTTTAAACTATCCCAGTTGCTCATTACAGTTCTATGTTTTTTACGGAATATTTACTTATGTTGTTGTGTTATGACAATGTATTTGAGATTGTGGTAGACCTTCAACCACAAGCTTGGCGACGGTGGCTTACCTTTTTTAGTGAAAATATGGGTGCATTTGCCCACTCCCTGGGTGATTTTATGCAAATATGCGGTCTACGATGGAACACCCGTGCCCTAAGGCCAACTCGATCCGATCCCGCGGGATCCGTGGAGACAACCCCGTATCTTTTGCGAATAAAAATAACGATTACTTCTACAAATTGTACAATACGACTTTAAAAAATAAATAAATAAGGAAGTTGCTTACTAAATTTGGAAACGTTGCTCTACAAAAAGTAACTTCGGCGTGCATAAGGTGCTTATTGGCTTTGATTTTCACTATACATTTTCAATAAATTTATGTTTTGTTAAGAAACCTAACGTTATTTTCGTCATATTTCAGTCAATGGCGGCGGCGGCTTGCTTCTTCTATTCCTCAAAGGCGCTGCTCTCCGTGCAGTTGGTCATCCTAGGCATTCTGGCCTCCCTGGGCACGGCGTCGTTCTGCCGCGTGGAGTGGGCGGGCCGAGCGCGCGCGCGCGCCGCCGCGCTGTCTGCCATCGACGACAAGACGTCCCCCGCGACGCACGCCCTCGCCGCCAACGCGCTGCATTACGACTGAACCATACGTTAGAAGACAAGCGCTGTACGTGTCCATTTCTGAGTCAACGGCAGTACTAAATCTGTTTCGGTAGCTCCGGCCGTCCATACATTACTTAGCGTATGGTGGAAGCGACGATCGGTCGCTACTTACATTTTAAGGGTTTGAAAAATTGTTGAGGTAATTCTGCCTGAGAACCTAGCAGCCTCGAACATTGCTACCGGCCTCACTCCGAGTCAGGTGTATTGAGAATCTGACTAATTGTGACCACACGATTTTAATTCTTAAATAAACAACCATTCACAAAAACCAACCATATTGGTATACTGTTAGTTGTTACGATGTATTTCTTAAAAGCGCGACTATGTGTGTAAATCCAAAGTTTTGAATATCTTTCATATCTTATAATACGAATATAATATAAATCAATGAACACTTACATCTCGTTGACTTTTATAACATCCATGGGACAGCTTTTTATTAACCGACCTTCGAATGATAGAATTTGATAGATTTTATTTTATCTTTACTTTTTTGACGGCAGCTCTTCTGATTTCGTAACTCTCGACTTGTATGTGTGAAACAGCTTAGACCATTGGCTCGGTGGCTCTTGTATTGTATGTTTGTGATATTGTTGTTATTGTTTGTATGAAAATATATCTTTGTTACAATTGTATAGAGAAATCTACTCCTTTAACACAGGTAACATAAGTGTAGTGTGTCAAATTTAAATACCTGTTAAACATTCCTAAATACTCTGTCTTCACATTATCGATGTCGATAAAAAATCTGTAAAATGGGATAGGTTCTAGTGTACCTGATGAATTTTTACTTATTTGCTATGTGAAATTCTATTTAAACTGAATGTTTTCCGAAAATCAACAGGGGGATCTCAAAATGAAATTTTACTTAAGGTGAACCATTCTATCTCGAATTTATACTGTTTGATTTTTAAATGTAATGACAAGTAAAAGTATTAGAATAGGGTATGACTGATGTTTAAATCGTTGAAACCAATAGCTTTGATGAAGAATTTAAGTAAATATAATATATATAGAAAAATATATTTAAATCAGTTATTAATGTTCTGATATATAAGCGTTTAAAGTTTTTGGTAGAGCCAACTCTGTCCCATTCCCACAAATAAGCAGACTGAGGCGTTTCACATACTGCACCGCGGCGGTGCGCGGGGCTGCGTTTGTAACGTTTTACCGAAGTACCTCAAGTTTGTATAGGAAACACGGGGACACAATCGCGCCTGTGCGTGCCGAAGCGGCACGAAACGCCGAGTGTGGCGTTCTGAGCTCCGCAGTACCGCGCGTATTATTAATAGGGATTGGGAGGTCACGACATTTTCAAAGTCCCGGGACACGAGACCACCCACGATCAAAGTCCCGAGACTTCGAGACTTCTTGGAATAAAATTATAATCGAGTAAATTTTTGGCGATATGTATCTCATGATACGTCCTGTCTCGAGTCTCGACCCGAAGGTCCCGGGACCCGAGACAACTAATTTTACAAAAAGTTCGGGACTTCGAGACACGCGACGTCCCGGGACCCAAACTCTATTTTTTACGCATAAAGGACGGCGATCGACTGAGTGTAGTCTTGGCTAGGCGCGGGGCCGTCGTCCTCCACAAACGGCCAAACAAGACAAGTCGTCAATCCGCGCGGTGGCGGAGATCCGCGTCTCCGCCGCAACGCGCGTGGCTCCGTTTTTCCGCGTACAAAGCGCGCGCGTGCGTGGGGCGATGCAGTGTGAGAAGGGCCTTATTTTGTTGTTTTATGTTAATGCTAATTAACTAAAAACTATACTTTCTATAGGTACTTACTAGGTACTTCGAGAAGCTTATTTATAAAATTTATTTTATTATACAAATTATAATTATAATGCATATTATGTATGTACGTTAACTTAGTGCAATTGAATATTCTAAACTATTAAAAAGGAAATACCAGAGGTGCTTATTGTAAATGTTTGTAAAGTTATAATAGTAAGATTTCAAACGAATTATGTAATAGAATTTATGCTATTTTCACAAAACTGTTCAGTACATAAAAACCCTGAATAGGAATGCTTTTAACCGCGGATGTCAGTCGCTCGTACGAATATATGCGCATCTGAGGTCAGCGTCGCATTGTGGTGCTCTATTGAACCTCATGTGTAATGTACGCGCGACCGACGTCAACACAGTAGGAATTCAAGCCTTATCGTGACACGTTGCGATGTCGTGTCACTTTGCGGTGTCGTCGTATGAATCTAAGACGTGCGTCACAAAAATTCAAGAGACGATGTCGTATCATGTTTATGTGTTTTTACCATAAGTGATAAAACCCGGGACCGCAGAAGCACTCCATGACAGCAACCTACAAACCTGTTTTACCAGGTATTAAAATTTTCAGTGATGACATATGGAACTGAAACGTGGTCTTTAACTGCTGGCCTTTTGGAGAGGCTGAAAGTCGCACAACGGGCAATGGAGAGAGCTATGCTCGGAGTCACTTTGCGCGATAAAATCCTGAAGGCATGAACTCTAAAAACCATTATTGTAAGGTTCAGCCGCCGACGCTGCGCGACTAAATTGTATCGCCCCGCAATACGGTTCCTGGTTGCGTAACGTCGGCGGCAGAACCTAAAGAGAACGGATTTAACATGTCGTAGTACGGCCCCAGTTATAGCTATAGTGGCCGGCCGCGCGAGATTGTACCTGTTCTGGGGCATTATAGTTGAATCGTACGCAAAGTTGCGCATGCGAAACCGACTATCAAACGATACTGAACCTTATTCCAAACAATATCGTTCGAAGGTGAGCTCCGCTCGCATACGCAACACTTGCGAACGATTCAAAAATAAGGCCCCTGTACTATCACTGTATTTGAAGCTTTTTACATAATGCGCAAAGTGGCGGCGCCGCGACCGCTGTTTTTCGCGGCTGGGACGCGCGGCCGCGCCGCTTCATATGTTTAGGTTTAGGCCTTTAGAAAGAGCAGTGTTAGTCTTTATTTTTTAGAGCGATTAACTAACATTGTAGACCGAATTGTGAAAAAATTAAGCATTTAAAAGTTATGTAATGTACTAGGTAAGGGAACATTCCATATATTTTTTTAATTAGATGTAAGCCTAATAAATGTCTAACCTATGTAGTGTTAAGAAAAAGTAGAAATCAAAAGTAAATTGTTAAAATTAATCATTTTGCACAAATTGATTGCTGTAGATAAATTGGCAATAACTTCCTAGTCAGTTCGACTTTTTGTTGTTCAAATGTTATCCTGCTTTTTAACTACTTATATCTAAATAAACAGTTAGTAAATATTTCTGTTTCATATTAAATATAAAATGAGTTTAACTACATATTTGTTCTTGTTTTTATCTTTTATTACTCCCCATAATTCAAAGACTAAAAGCACTCGCTCACCAATTTCCAAAGCAGAACACTCTAGATTCAGTTTTCTATACATTTAAAGTAGAGTTTTTGTCCTACAAGAATTCTTTGGATAATGACAGCCTATAGTCAGTCACTTCCAGATAACAACTGCAGCAGATTATGAAAATATGTTTCTCAGTATTTAGACTTTGTCTTACTTTATAAGAGAAAATATAATTAAGGAAATATAGACTTAGTTTTTTTTAACTTTGAGACAACTGAAGATTTCAGTGATCATTTGAACGTGAACAGACTAAGTATTCCATTATTTAAGGATCGACAAGTTGATGGCTCGAACTCATCGGTGGGTGCGGCTAAAAAGCATGCTCTCTTCATCAAACAAACTGTGGGAAAGGGAGAAAGAAAGATAAATGAGCGCGCAAATATTTTTTGTCGACCTTTGGCTGCAGTAATGTGGTTGAATAAACTCCGAGTTAATTTATTCCAAGTTAAGTTATTTGAAATGTTTATGGACAAAACTATGCCGCTTGATAAATTATTTTAGAGTTTTCGTATTCCTTATGTTATTTATTTACGTCCAATGTGGCGTTAAAATTGAGCTAAAATACAAGATGTTTCCTGGCTCATAACTTTCATGTTTATTAACTTTTTACTTTCGTAATAATTTACAATCCTAGATAATGAAGAGATGAATCAATATAATACTTAGTCTTGGACCTATAAAATTACATAGTGGAGTAGTAATACTACCACGTTTCTATGGAGAAGTGACCAACTTGTCTACTCTTAAAATATCAATTTATAATAAACAGGCCAGAAAATATAGAGAAATTAAAAGACTTAGTCATTGAAATTTTATTACATAATAATTAACATGAATACTATAGTAACCTCTAACAAAATGCAATAGTAAACAAACTACTTACTACCTACTTAGTTTCATTATCTGTCTCGCCGAGTTTGAAGTCCATTGGTTTATCATAGCCCATGATCTTGGCATAATGCAGAGGGTCAGTAAAGAATCTGGCTTCGATGAACAGAGGCTGACCTTTAGCTTTCAATGTCGTGAACATACCTGGTATCTCAGGAACATCAACATCTTCCACTTTGAACTCGAGCTGAAAGTTTAAATACATTTTACTCTACATCACATCAACAGCCGGAAGACGTCCACTGCTGGATGAAGGCCTCTCCCTTAAAGGGAGGTGTTGCCATAATCCCACGTCTGGTAGGCGGCTTGGGGAATGCAGAATGCTCACCACCGTTAACCGCGAGGATGCTGCTGCCCATCCTCCAGTGGTTCTGGATGCAGTTTTAGGACATACCTATGTCCATTTTACTCTAAGCTGTGGATAATTACTTGGAATTTTTATGGCTTTAGTTAAAATTTACAACAGATAAAAAAACTATAGTTACCTGTTTCCTCGCTAAAAAGAAATTTATAGTAGTAGCTTTGTATGTTGATGTAGCAGGATCATATAATATTTGCGTCACATACTTCTTTGTAATTATATGCAATAATACAGGGGTTACGAATGTGAAGAAGCCTACGACGGAGCAGAGAGCCACAATCAGAGATGTGCTGCCTATACTAGCTGCTTCCTTTATGATTATAGGTTGTGCTACTAGCCCTGCAATGCTAGAACTCAATGAAAAAACCTTCACTGCTTTGATCTGAGGTGTCAGAGGGCCGTAGTAGACTTGCTCTAGTTTAGTGTCGGCGTCTTGTGTTAATTTTACAGCGTAAGTTCTGGATAGGACGTTACTAATTGTGGTGATACTCCATTGGTAGGTTGGTTGCTGTAAGGCTGGTGGAAATAAAAATTTGTTTTGGGAGCAACTTCTTAGACACAAGCGCAGCATTGTTTAGAGTTTCTGTGTTCTAGATTAAAGTATATTTAGTAATAATTTCCTGAAATCTCTAAAACTCGCTCAACTTCAACTTCAATTTTCTTCGTGGCTTCTGCGGTGTTGCCGCAATTTTGCCAATGTCTAGTATAGGGTTAAGTAGACATAGACTTCTGAAGATTGTCCGGTGCATCAATGTGTGGTATTTTGGTCTTCAGAGTATACTGAAAAGAACAGCAAAACAAGTTGAAAGTTCTCTTTTGCACTCTGGGAGCTGTCTGAAGTACGGTAACGGTATCAACGACAGCTAGAACGCTTATGTGAACACACACGGATGACCGTGGATCTTTTACAGGTTGCCCTGTTTTATGTTAGCGCCGCTACACGTTTTAGATGATGTTAGTGTACTTCAGACTGGTTGGCCCCTTTTGAATGACTTGATGGTCAATTTGTCACTGTCATTTAATAATTTTTTTCCTAAATTAATCAGGGACGTTGGTCTTGTGCATTTGGCCGTGTCAATGAGTTTTTTTTTTTTTTTTCTTATTTCTTGGCATCGCACGTTGTGCATTCTGCCAGTGTCAAGTTTATGATTTTTTCAAGTATTTGTATGAAAATCAAGTCAAATATGTCATGATATCACAGTCAGTCACACGAAATTAGTCATAGTCGAGTCCAAGTCATGCCCTAGTAAAGTTGTGGCGACTTTACTATGAGCTTCTACGGAGTTTTGAAAACAACACAAAAAGACATGTTTCACCACATTATATCACTTGCCCACACTCGTGCACGTAATTCAACACTCAATGAATAAAACACCACCATTTTTAATCATTAATTCACGAAAATACACAAGTTTAAGAAAATAATAGAATGATGACATGATTTTTCCGTGTTCCCGCCAAAACTCCTTCAATGAGTTGCTATCCTTGCATTCCGTAGACAGCGTTCCTTGTTCTTTAAACACCGGCAACGGCATCCCCGTTGCCGTCGCCGGTACCGGTGCCGTACTATTGGAGAATGCCTGAAGAAGGATCTGAAAAGTGATATCCGAATCGAAAACAGGATGATAGAATAAATATCTACGAATAACGTAGTTTTTAGGTAGGAATCTTTTGCATGAAAACCTACAACCTGTGGCAGAATCGTGTCCAGCGTATTATATGCCTGAAAAAAAAACTTAAGGCATGTGACATTTTGGCCCAGTTCCAGCTCCAATTAAAACAGTTCATAACTTGAAAAAATATTTCAATTTATTACAGAGACGTTTTACTTTCTCTCGTCCTTTTTCGTTCTTTTTTTTATTTTCTATATAAATATTACCTAAGTACCTACTTATATGTAGTTTGACAGCAAAACAAGCGATAATGCGCCACCTCCACTTAGTGGGATAATAAGCAGTGTGTCTCCACATTGTCCACTGCTGGACTTTGGCCTACCCTCGAAGGGCGAATGGGCCCTAAATACCACGCTGGCTCAGTTGCAGGTAATGAATGGGGTTTGGCGAATTCAGATACGCCATTGAATTTATTCTCCGGACGTACCCAGGTTTCCTCAGGATGTTTTCCTTCACAGAAAAGCCAGTGGTACCTAGGTATGAGTACTTAGGTAGGTATCCTTACATAAACTTCAAAGAGCTCTTTGATCTGACGGGCCTGGGTTTGAAGCCGCGACCTCACGATTACAAGTCTAGTGGTCTCCCGGTTAGGCGATTACCACGATTTTCATAATAATAATCACGAATACCTACATAATGGTAATCTGAGATAATAACAGTTGATTCACTACTAATATACAGCGTTAATTCTAATCAGTTAACATCCTTTTAAGGGCATGTGCTGTAACATCAAAACAAACAACTTTTACTATGGGGCCAACATTGAAATCGCGAACAAAATTATTAGCTGTTCCATACAAAAAGTTCAACGACCTTGGGCAAAATGTATGAAACAGCTGTTATTTTTTTGCGACTTCAATGTTGGCCCCATAGTAAAAGTTGTTTGTATGATAAATAATTGGTTTTGATGTACAGAATATGCCCTTAAAAGGATGCTAACTGATTAGAACTAACCCTGTAGTACCATAGTGGTAAGAGTTAGTCAGAGGAATAAAATACGCCCATGAATAAGTCTGTTCATTACAGACTTTTATTTATTTTATTCAGACCCAGACCCACTTCTGGCATAGGTAACACATTAAAAGCTTTAAAATAGTTATTTATTTTTTATTTTTTATCAACAGCATGTTTTGTGGGGCAATTGTCAACATCATAGCAGTATCCGGTTTCGGTGTCCAGCACCATAGGGTCGGGGCAATCACACCGAGAAAAACCGCAGAATGTGCCAACTAACATCTGCTCTGGATGATCACAGGTCTTCTGTGCTACCCAATATGTTTGCTTGCAATCGCTTCTAGTTGGTACCATGCCCTCTGGACAACTTTCAACACCTAAGAGATAAACACTGCGGTTAAATTATCTTATGGTTGCACAAACATTCCAGGTGGAACATTTGCAATTTTATCTAACGGGCTTACAAGAACAAATTCCACAAATATTATATACTTAAGTACCTACTTATTATTTTTAACCAAGGTTTCAATAGTAATTTTCTGTCTTTATGAGGGTCTGCGATTTTCCATATAAATGTATTCCCCTATTTTCTTCCTGGATAATGCTTCTAGAGAAATATTGTTTTTATGGTATCTACGACTCTACGTCTACATGTGTCTGTCATTTCCTATTTTTCAGCAATAAAAATTAAATACGTACATTTGTATGGTCAACTTACTTTGGGCCACACCGGATATAGGCCACTTCCAATAATGCATGCCACGGCCACCCATCCCGATCTACGATTTCCGCTTCCGGTAATTTCCCATTCCCACTTTGTCACGTATACGATTGCCTTCTGTCTGTCTTATTATATAAATCATAATACTTTGTGAAGTAAAAAATATTTTATAATTATATCTTGTACCTAGGTAATCTTATTTTTTATTTGGTTTCAAATCGTCACTCTAACCCAAATTCAAACGTATTTAAATGGTATTATTTATTTATACTCACATGTATTATTGTGCCACAAGCAAGAAAAAATTGTAGATCTTTCGTAAGCGCCAACAGCTGTGAGGCACAATATGAACGTCCACTCTAACATTATGATTAGAACAGTCTTTACGCATGTCTAGATAGAACATCCATTTTATACAGAATTGCAGGAACAATAACACACGGATAAACTCAGGGACGTAACAAGGACCAAGATCGAAATAGTAGGGTGCAGGAAGGAAGTGACAGAGGTAGAGGTTCACGAAATCTCAAAACATTCATTCGTTCGGTTCTGATTCGGTAAGTATTCCTTGCCAAAAATGTATTCGATCTTGATCATCTTGAAGCATGATCACTCGTTCTTAGAGCCTAGCGCCCATGATGCCTTGGCGCTCCTCGCATATATATCCCTGAGACCCTGGACACATGGCGGCTCTGCACTACACCAGATGCTCGTAGTAGAGAATTTTAGAAGTGAGATTCCAACTTCTCTAGTGAATTCATCACACTAAATATGAACAGAAGGGGTCCAATAATGGAAGTAGGCTTCCCCCTTTATAGGGGCGGAGGGCATAATCTTCACGCTTGGCAGTTTAGCCGAGAGGACGCTGCTGCCCGTCTGGCTGCGGCCTCCGGTAGTTCTGGATGCAGTTTTAGGATATAACTAGGTCACATTACCATACTAATATAATATCATGTAAGTTTGAAATTGGTAGGACTCTATTGCAGAGTCCGCCTGGGGTAATACCACACCTGGTTATTCAAGTGCCAAGCAGTAGTGTGCAAGCATTACTGTTTTTCGGTTTGAAGGGCAATATTACCAGAGAAATTACTGAGCATGAAGATTTGACATCTAATAATATGACGAAAGCAGTGCAGTGCGGCGCAGGATTTTTGAGTGAAGCGAATGGAGAGCCGGCGCTCAACATCCAAAATCCGTGCGCATATTTCCCGTCCATTCATCTTATCACTGTCGCTGCTGCAGGCAGGCGTTACTCTTACCACCCGGCGAACGCCTCGCACGTACCGTCAAAACCATTCTTATTTTTTTTTGTTAAATTTGTTTCTTTAAAATCTATGTTTGTTGTTTATTCACGCAATGATTCACGCTGTAACGGCTTTAACAGATTTGAAATTTGGTATAGAAATAGCTTTACGGTATACCTAGTGGGTATTTAATCCTACTAACCCCTGGACTACATGAACTTTTTATTCCGGGAACATAATATGCAGTCCCAAAGGATAGCGAGCAAAGCCTCGCGGCTTCGCCTTCGGCCTATTAATATAGTGGTTTTTGAAGCTGTGTGCTGAGCCTTGATGAACCCCTCTTTCAGACCTGAATCCAGCCTTCTCGCTTCTTCATGGCATGGTTTGATAACATACTAGTTCATTTCATGAGTCTTGAGTTTTTGTTTCGAGTTAAAACATTCCATTGTTATCGGTATCAATGATTTCTGTACCTATGGCTTAGATTTTTTATCCGGTTACAGAATAATCACAAGCTTATTATTACAAATTTTCTCAATTTAAATTATTATAGCTAAAAGTCAATTAGGTAAAATAGCCTGAATACTTTTGCCACGAATAAACTATTGTCTATTGAATGTCATGTCCGTCCAGCAGTACCTAGGTAGGTATTCAAGGTATGTTCGAAGAACATCTTATTACTCTTCACATAATAGCTCATACACTTAACTATTGTTTTCGTCTTTATATTTCGTTACCCGCCTTAATATCACAATAACGGAAAACGTTTTCGCGCCGAAGATAAGAGGTGCATTATCACAAGCGTGGTCAATGGTTAGGTTACAAAGCGACTATCTACCGGCAGGTAAACACTGGCTATTGATTTAGTTTATCTCAGTGTAAACACGGCCGCATGACGCGCCTGTGTGGGTCTGGGGTGAGATAAAAAAGTATTATAACGAGGGTAGGTAACTTGGCGATTATTAGCCTGTGGCACAGAAGAAATAATGGTTTGCACCTGGACAAGATTGGCGCTAAACAGGGAAGATTAGAGAAAAGAGAGGGGGTGAGGGTTTGGCTGTCAGTGATGATGATGATGATAAAAATAGTTCCAAGTTTGACTTCCGTTTAAAAGTAGGTACTTAAGTACTTAATAGGTAGGTACCATTTTTCTATAATTACCTAGGGCAATCATAATCAGTTTACTTTATATTCCACTAGTGGACTTGTTCCCTCGGGGCCATACCTACCACCAACTTAAACATGATATTGATGTATCAAAAAGAGAGCTAGATCCTCCAAGTCAGCTCCAAGCGCATCAAAGTCTCTGAAATAAAGCGCAAGCGTATCTTCAAACCTCCTTGATCAAAGCAAAGAGTTTGTTTTTCAAAAACCATACAATCTTTTTTTTACACCCTACCTGCAAAACGGCCACGAATGCGGTTTAAATGGTTGTGGGACTAATCCATATCATTAGGTTTATAATAAATCATAATAAATAGTAGTGATTTCCTTTTAACATCATTTTTTTCTGTAGCCAAATAACTTTTACCCACCTCTATTTATTTCGAAATAGGCGTCGTCACTAGGGGAGCGGCGGCACATTCCGTACATCGGCCGATGTACGGTACATTGTAATTGACAGATACCGAATGAGAAAAGAATCCTTGTCTAAGGTCGCAAACGGAATATATACGCTACTGCTGCGTCGTCCCTCCCGCGTCCCGCCCGTGTCTTTTGATTCGTCAGTTTTCGCGACTAGGTAAAGCATGCATCACGTTTTCGCGCCAATTTTAATAAAAAGTGTGGTGAAGAATTAACGCTGTAAGTACGTAATATGTTTTTTCTATGTATATCTGGTTTTATTTTTTGTTTGGGGATTTGGTAGTTGTATATTTTCTCTGAAGATAACGCTTCAAGACATGTAAGGGTTTTTCTTCTTTCTTGGCATCGCACTTCGTGCATTCTGTCAGTGTCAAGTATATAATATGTATGTGTAGCGAGAGCGACACATTAGTGCACATGCATTGCAATTCGCTGACTTAGGGATGCAATGTATGGAGTGAGCTCGGTACATCAGTCACCTTCACCTCCCGCCGGGCATGGCATTCGGTAGTTGTATTTTTAATTGAGTAAAATAAAACCATATAATCTGGACTGAAAGTATTTTATTCACGGACTCATTTATCATTAGATTTATCATTGATAAATTTATGTTTCATGTTTTTATAGTATCAAGTCATAAAATCATAGTCAGTCACAGTCAAGTCCAAGTGATGCCCTAGTTTAAGTGTGCCTAGTAAGTTGTGGCGACTTTACTATAAGCTTTCACGGAGTTTGAAAACAACACGAAAAGACATGTTTCACCACATTATATCTTTTGCCCACACTTATGCATGTAATTCGATACTTAATCAATAAAAGACCACCATTTTTAATCATCAGTTCGCGAAAAAACAACAGTTTATGTTAATAATACTTACAATGCAGCAACATGATTTTTCCGGGTTCCCGCCAAGACTGCATAACATGGTTTTCAATTATTGAATTACATGAGTTCTGTCTTAAATGTACGGCAACACCCGCCCCTCCCCTAATGCCTTAATAACAAGAGATTTCCGTACACTTACTTCGCGAAGCTGACTTGGTAAGTTTTTGATTACCTATTTGATTTGCTATCATATTTATTTTGGAGTTACACACACACATACACACACACACACACAACACACACTACAACGCTACACACTAAAATAAAGCTACTAGTACTTACCTACTGCATTACATTACAAACTAAGTTTGAAGCTTCAATGTACCTACATAGGACCGTTTACGGTTTATTATGCTTCCCCTAATATAAGTACCCTTAATTTTTACTTTACTTCAGCAAATATTGGGCAAGCCGCATTTTTCCGAACTAAGAAATACTATTATTTATTCTGTGGTAAGGCTAAGGAAAACAGTAATAATAAATAATAATAATTATAATAATAATAATTTATTTAAAACAAAAGCTTAATATTTAGACACTAATAACGAAAAATCTAAACATAAGTTGTTAATAAACGCGGAATATCATCCGGATCGGATGCGAAGAAACATCCGTCTCTTGTCAATAAGCAACAAGTTACAAATTTGAAAGAAAGGAAACGACAACAGACAGATTAGCCGCACCGAGGACAATCCACGTTCAAACAAGGGGTTATTTTAAAGTTATTATCTAATTGAGCATTTAAATTTTAAAACATTTAAAGTTACTACAAAACAAAGTCTAAACAATTGAAAAGAAGTTTGTCAATTGGTTTCCTCACTAGGCAAGCCTGTATCGAGGAAACCGGGTTATCCGGAAACAATAATATTTAATAAAGCCTCATTTGACAAAACAGTAAACAAAAAGAGATAAATTATTCTAATGAAACAAAATTGATTCGGTTAGCACAAACCTTAAAATAATTAATTACAAAAAAAAACAAATGGGTAATATTTTAACTAATAATATTTTGGTCTAAGATATAATCTTTATGATATTCTCTGTTTTTTCATATGTTAACGTTTTAAGCCATTTCCGAACGATGTATTTTACTTCATTAACCCTTTTCTTTTTAATGTCACAGCACTAGGTAGATTCTTCGATAATTTAACAAAGCTTTGTACTCTTATGACAATCCACTATTTATTTTAGTCATTATACAAGCATTAAGCAGGTACTCATAACATAACACATCTTTTTATATTTTAGCTAAAGACAATTTTCAGCCTAAACATTTACCTACGTAATTAATTGTACCGGCTGTAGTATTCAATCATAAAATGACACAGTAACCCAAGACTTTAGCTGCGGTAAACACAGGACAGCATCTAAGTAAAATAACTTAGCTTTTGTTGTGTATACATGCGATAAAAACCTTTCCCGCCAATTTAAAAAGCTCTCTTGAGCTTTATTATAAATAATAAATCAAATTTAACTCTATTCTCGCTGATTATAAAGTCGGAATTGAAATGTCTATCAATCGAGCGTTGGAATGAATAAGAACCTTTCGGTGTCTCAACTTACCTACTAATCTTCGGGTTCACCATCTCTTTCCTTCTCTCTATAGATTGGAGAGTCGAAAATGTTGTCTCTCTCATTCGTATTCACCTCTTCACTTCAGTTCAGTCCAGTGCATGATTTGCTGTGGGGTGTCGTTTGTTGGACGATTTTTCGCCGCGTTGTTTACTCTTGTAAACATCGAAAACTCCGGACATTTTAAAACATTTTTGTATAATGTGATATTCTGACAGGTACTAGTGATTTTGGATTTTTTTGTGAAAATGTATGTCGCTGGTTCAATATGGACATTGGTGCTGATGATTTGTGTGGAGGCGTCGATGATGGGTGACCAGTGTGACTGGACTGGCAGGTATGTAGATGTCGAAAGTTTTATTGTTGTTTTGTGACATACTTTTCTGTATTATTGGACGAAAAAAAAGCAAAATTTTATTGCTTTTAGCAGGGAAGCATAACTAAAATATATACTTACCTTATTAGTGAAAATTAACTTAGATCTGATAAAGTGTTAAAGCCTGGTACACCTACATTAATAAAATTGTAAGGTAATCTAGGGTCTAGTCTAGCGCTTTATCAGTATGTTTAAAAAAAATGGTTTTATTGTTTTTAAGAAGGTACAGATAGTAAGTGAGAATATCTGGCTTATTACCTGAAAAAGTATTAAGTTATGTAGGTATATCTAACCTAAGTATAGGTAGGTATAAAAATAAAAATCACAACTAATAATTGTATATTTTTTTGTTTTTGTTATCGTCTAGTTTATAGTATTTTTAACCGACTTCAAAAAAGGAGGAGGTTCTATGTTCGACGGTATACTTATAGGTATGCATAATATGTTTTTTTATGTATGTTCACCGGTTTCTCCATCAATTGAGAATTTTGAAAGATTTTGTTTTTTTTTAATGTAAAAGGGTATAACTCCGAGGCGGTCCCATGTTAACTTGAATTCTTTAAAAATTACATCTAAGTTATAGTCCTTTGTGTCCCCACACACGGGCTGCATTCAGCTACTCACAATTAATATTTTCTTGATAATTTCGAAAACATTAAAGAAACTAAGAATATTTTGAAAATTACGAAAACAACATTTCTTAACCCGATTGACGACGATAAACCTATGAAAATCTATGGACAAGCATAAAAAATGGCCTTGGGTTAAGAGTTACCAACTAACCGGATCTTGTGGGACAATATCCGACTTTTGTTCTTTCACCCGGAGTTTGTCAGTGATTCTGTGATCGTCATATTTAAGGGGGCGACTAATGGCAAAAGTAAGTAAAAGGTGTATTTTTAAACACATAGTTTAATGATAAATAACGTAATAATAAGATTAAAAAAATACTACAGGTAGGGGAAAACCCTAAAAAAACCGAGTAACCGAATAGAATTTTGGAAAATAAAGTGGGTTATTTAAAAAAAATATATTACCTACAAAAAACTGATTTAATTCAAATGTCTAAATTATCAGCGACAGCACCACATTATTTTTTACGAATTACATAGCCAAACGAATGTTTTAGCTCAGTAGCCGTTATTTTTTTTTATTTCATGCCTACATGTTGAATAATTAAATAAAAACCCACCTAAATTGCTCAAAGCCATCATCATCATCAATTGTATCATGCGATTTTTGACTCTAAACTAATGCAATACGCGCGGGTGAAATCTGTTATTTTTTGGCATTAATCGCACTCTTAAACAATCGATTTTACGATACAATAAAACGCAAATGAAAAGTTAACTTGTACGGGACAAGCAATTTAAAACTTAACTGTTCTTAAAATTGCTCATATCACTAAAATTGCAATTCTAATGTCGAGGATTCCGTTCCGTTTTATGTTATATCTGATTCACAATCCCTGCCCAAGGCGAGTCCATCAGGCTGCGCGGCCGCAACGCGCAATTTGCTAAAACGCTACGATATTTCCATAGCATTTCATGATTGCGTGTCAAATTGTTGCCATCGGACTCTACATTCTGTGAATTCTCTGTGATACTCACCTAATTGTGATTGGGGTCAGTTTGTTTTTATTGTAATTCGTAATAAAGGTTTTTACAAATGGTAGGTATACCTTCTGCCAAAATATAGCAATTTATTAAATTGGGTATTTTTGGAATTGGGACAGAGATAAATAAAATAACTTATGAATCCCTAATAAGTATAAATAAATAACTATATAAACAAGTTTATTTTAAATTGTAATGTTATTTATTAAAAATAGCAAGACTGACAACCCTGATTCCGCCATTTCACAACAAGTGATAGCCATTATTGTGGCCCTTAGGGAGATTAGGTATTTAGAGAGATTTTCGCCCTTAGGGAAATCTTTATTAAAAACCACACATTGAGATGTAAGTAATATGTATTTTCCTAATTTAAGAACCTATTTAAGCCGTGGTTAAAAGTTGACAGAACGCTCGACTTGAAATCGTGAGGTCACGGGTTCAAATCCCGAGCTCGTGCCAATGAGCTCTTCGGAGTTTATGTATGGATTTCCATATCATCATCGTGAGGAAACCAGCATACGACTGGAGAAAAAAAATCAATAGCACAAATGTGCATCCAGCAAATCGCAAATGGGCCAGCGTGGTGAAATATGACCCATTCGCCCTTCGGGGCCTAACGCCAGCACTAGATTATTCAAAAGGCTGATTATGCTTAGTAGCTATTTAATTTACCCACCATTCATCTAAAAACTAAGCCACTCGTGGCATTCACAATCAACATTCAATTCCCATCCCATACATCACAGAGTCAACAGTCAATAAAAATTAAAAACATTTCATTTATCGTCCGGTGCGGAAACGATGTCACAGGGTCGATTACGGAACAAAATCAACAAGTCCCACGAATGGGGTTTCCCATCACTGGCCGGGGGTGGTGACGGCGGCGTGGGAATCAGCCGGGGAAACTGTTCTCGCAGCACCCTCGGCCTGTATGGACACGTGACCTTTCCGGGGGAAATATTAAGGGTTGTTCGATTAATCATTCTTGAATAGAAGGTGCAGCTTTTGTTTATAAAATGCCTACTACTAATACTTTATACTACCAAGGACGATATACCTACTACTAATATTTTTTTCTATTCATCCGCCGGTCAGGGTTGTCCGGAATTAATCGCTTTTAGCGATTAGCGAGCTTATTTGTGGCTATCTTGTGGTAGGATTCTATTACAGAGTCCGCCTGGGGAAGTACCACACCTTTACCAGTTATTCAATCGCCAAGCAGTAGTGTGCAAGCATTACTATATTTCGGTTTGAAGGGCAATTATCAGAGAAATTGCAGGGCTTGAAGAGATTTGACATTTAATTTCTCAGGGTAACGAGCGCAGTGCAGTGCGGCAGGATTTCGTTCGCAAGCAATTCTGACAAGCACTGTATAAAGTGTATACAACAGAGCAAGGCAGAACCAGCATCATGCGCGCCTGTCTATGTTGCAATCAGCGACGGTGATAATGGAATGGACGGGCCCAGCGCTTGCAAATCGATCAAAATTAACAAGTCAACACAATCAAGCATAAAGCTAAAAGTATGCATATTACATTTGCCGGGAAATAGAGATAGTGAATCTATACTCGAATTCATAATCAAACGGACTAAACTGACAGAATGAAATGTCACTTTAAAAAATAATGCTACCTGCTAAAAAACCGTTGTGATGGATATTGTTAAGTTCATATCGTGCAAAAGAATTATTGAATAATTATTAAGTGCCGTTAAACATTTAAAGTGCTGCCAGGGTAAGTGCAGATAGAAAAGGGAAAACATATTGCGTTAAAAAGTTGTTCTGTAAATTGCTACACGGAAAAGTAACATTATTTTCATGATTTATACCCTTGGAAAGATTGTAATCGTACATTATCAGGAACTACTCCTTTTACAAAGACTAATATAAATATATCTAAGTAGTTCATTGGTGTGAAATCATTAAGTTTGTTAACATAACTTCATATATTAATAAAAAGATTAAGTTTCTTAACATATGTTAATAAACTTGATATTTTTATCACAGCACTATTTAAATTATGCCAAAAAGTAGCAACACTCGAAATGTCAATTTAGTCCGTTAAGAATCCGAGTACTTAATTATACTCGGATTCTTAATTAACTGCATAACAAAAAAATAACACATGTACATGTATTAGAAGTTTGAATTGTCGTATCGTACGGCTCGCATGCCGCAAAGGCAGAGTATGACTGAAGCGAGTGGAGAGCTGGCACTCGACAAAATCTTCGAAATCCGTGCGTTCGTTCGTTCCTGTCCATTCATCGTATCACTGTCGCTGGTTGCAATAGTATTGTAGCGATTGTAAGGGGAGATATAGCGTTATCTATGCAATTAGTTTCGCTAGTTGTATCGTACTAAGTCCAAAAGTACGTAATGTTTCGCAAATATTACGTTACAATATTAGTCATATTCGAGTGAGAAGGGACAGCTGAACACGAGTAACCAGTAGTGCCTAGGCACTATTTTCTGAATGACTTGGAGTAAAATTATACCATTAAATATGGTCATGGCAATAAATCGCCTATATAATGTTCTGTGACGTTGTTGAGGCCAACAGAGGCCAAAAAATAAAAAAACAAAAACAGATAGACATGCTCCAAGCTCCAATATTAATCATAATCATCATCATCATCAGCCCGGAGACCTGATATTTATACAATTATTTAAAGTCATCATCAGCCCGGAGACCTGATATAAGACCTGATAATTTATACAAATATTTAAAGTTTTAAAAAAAAAACTAAATATAAATGAACATTCTTTCGAAGCCTTTTGGGCTTTCGCAGTAACATGCGCCGCAATAAAGAACGTCGACGGTTTGTCAATTCGTGATTGAAAACAATCGCGTTATATTTTTAAAAAAAACATGGTCTGTTTTTCGCAGTAACGTCAAGCAAAACCGAAAGGAGCACACAAGAAGCTGTCTTGTACAGGGTTATACAAAACCGTATTACTATACCGCTTCACATAGCCCTGTACAAAACAGCTCAAACTGTGTCCTTTCGCACTTTTTGTTATTTCTAACATTATCATCTTATATTCGTATTTCCACTGACAGACCTCAAGAGAAAACAAAAAGCGTCGCGATTCGTAAAGACAGGCACGAAGACATCGAAGGCGGCTGCAAAAAAGCAAATTGAGTGTCAATGTACCAGCATCACTCTCGGCCATTGTCGACATTCAAGTTCATACACATTCATACATTAATATTTATTGGGGAGGGCTTCGAGAGGGGACCGGGATCTGTTTATTATAATTTCCTCTCCATTATAACGCGTTCGCACGATATACGTTCCGATCTGATGGATGAAGTGCTCCCTTGACTGCAATCATTGCATGATAACATACATCGCATCGTAAATACTTTGGCCTTATTAATAAACATGGATTAGCCTCGGAATAGTTAATCCGATAACGTATTTTCCTATTTTTCTAATATAGCGGTGGATAAAAATAAAAGATGGATTAAATATTTATTTATAAATTTTTGTCCTTAGATTACTTAGTTTTCGTTGAGTACCTAATAAGCAAATAATATTTCTATTACTCAATATTTTTCGAAAAAGACTCGGTTTGGCAATGTATATAAAATTTTAATCTGTAAAAACCATTTATATCCAATAGTTATATTGCAAGTCAATCAACTGAAGATTTTTACGAAAGTAATGAGTATCATTGACGGAGAATATGACATTTTACACGGAAATATACAGCGAGAAATATAGAAAAGGTAAAAGCTAGCGTACTTAATAGAGAAATATATGAGAAATATAGAAAAGGTAAAAGCTAGCCTACTTAAAAGAGAAATACATGAGAAATATAGAAAAGGTAAAAGCTAGCCTACTTAATAGAGAAATACATGAGAAATATAGAAAAGGTTAAAGCTAGCCTACTTAATAGAGAAATATATGAGAAATATAGAAAAGGTAAAAGCTAGCCTACTTAATAGAGAAATACATGAGAAATATAGAAAAGGTAAAAGCTAGCCTACTTAATAGAGAAATATATGAGAAATATAGAAAAGGTAAAAGCTAGCCTACTTAATAGAGAAATATATGAGAAATATAGAAAAGGTAAAAGCTAGCCTACTTAATAGAGAAATACATGAGAAATATAGAAAAGGTTAAAGCTAGCCTACTTAATAGAGAAATATATGAGAAATATAGAAAAGATTAAAGCTAGCCTACTTAATAGAGAAATATATGAGAAATATAGAAAAGGTTAAAGCTAGCCTACTTAATAGAGAAATACATGAGAAATATAGAAAAGGTAAAAGCTAGCCTACTTAATAGAGAAATATAGAAAAGGTAAAAGCTTGCCTACTTAATAGAGAAATATATGAGAAATATAGAAAAGGTAAAAGCTAGCATACTTACTATAGTCATAACCCAATCCCATACAAGTCAGCAACGAGAAACATCAATTTTGATTGTAACCTCTAACTAAATGACGATTTGTTTAGATGTGAACCGGATATTTCCTCTGCGTCTGCAGACGATTGAAATCGTCGCCTTGTAAGGTATCCTACTAATATAATAAATATGAAAGATTGTATGTTTGGATATTTGTTTAAACACGCAAAAACGGCTGATCGGATTTGGACGATTTTTTTATAGTGGTAGCTTAATTATAACTTTGAATAACAGATAGGCATTTAATACCAGGAACCGCAGCTAAAATCGAAAAGTACTCTACCTATTATTGGCTAGGCAAGGCAATATTATTTTGTTAGAGTTATAGGTTAGGCCATAAGCCATAACTTAATTAGGTTTGTCTCTTTAGCACTGTCCTTGACTTCGACATCGCATCTTGGAGGATCTAGCTCTCGCTAGGTATCGAGTATATAATCAAAGCGTCGCATAAAACAATAATAATTTCGTTACTAAGCTTTACGTGGGATTCATTGTAGGTAGCTGAAATCAGTTTTATTCAACTGTTCTCGGTTCTATGATGTCCAAAACAACTGATTAGGTCTAATTAAATTGTCTCACGCAACTGCATGAGTTGCGACTTGCGACGGATGTGCGTAATAACCGACAGACTGAAAAAACGAAGCCGTAACGTTTCCCTTTAATTAATTTATCTGTTCAGCGAAAGTAACTTCTTTTTACGATCGATTCTGCAGCTTATAATAGAGTTAGAGCACATTGCTGCAAAGATTCGAAAACTGACAAGAGTATGTATCATACTATGTATCATAGTATGTATCATACTTCGTACATAGTACGTAGTACGAAGTATGATACATACTATGATATGTACTACGTACGAAGTAAGATACATACATTCGTCATTCGTCATACATACAATCGTGATACATTTAGATTCTAACTTTCACAAAGTAAAATAATAAATACGCTTGTCGCAAGTCATAAAATCATAGTCAGTCACAGTCAAGTCCAAGTGACGCCATAGTAAGTGTGCCTAGTAAGTTGTGGCGATTTTACTCTAAGATGTTTTTACCTTTTATTTCAACTCACTGATTTTACTATAAGCTTTCACGGAGTTTGAAAACAACACGGAAAGACATGTTTCACCACATTATATCTCTTGCCCACACTGCATGTAATTCGATACTTAATCAATAAAACACCACCATTTTTAATCATCAGTTCGGGTTCAATCAGCAATTCCGGGTTCCCGCCAAAACTGCATAACATGGCTAACTCTATGAAAAAATACTGCCTTTCAAGCTCTTATTTTTGATTAGGTATTTATGAATTACTACGTGAAAAGTTATATGGGGGTTTGGAAACATTGAAACGTATGAAAAAAATGTGTCTGTGACTGTACCAAAAGTTACGTTTTGGTATTGAGAATAGATTTTGTCCTTCATTTACAAATTTAAAATTTGGTATTCGTTGAGAATAGAAAACGATAATAAACTAATACCACTGGTATTAGTTTTTGGTATTAGAAAGGAATAGATCGTATTTATAATTTTTTGTTTAGAGTTTATAATAATAAAATAACTATTGTGAGGATATAAAGCCAGGAATACCATCCAGCTATACGAACAGAAGCGGCATAAGACGTATACATATCTCTTGCATATTATTATGACAAATCACTTGATAATTAGGTTTCTATGATATAATCAGCATCAGACATTATTCAGTCCATTTATAGTTCGTGCCTATTTAGTTACACTTAGATAAGATAATAGTCAGTCATAACCCGTCCTCCTGGACCTGGGTATGTCCTTAAACTGCAAGCAGATCCACCGGAGGACGGGCAGCAGAGTCCTCTTGGTGGTGAGCATTCTGCGGCTTGGGGATCCCAAGCCGCCTGCCAAGCGTGGGGATTATGGCAACTCCCCTCTATTGGGAGGCCTTCCTCCAGCAGTGGACGTTTTATGGCTGATGTCAACCCCCTCCTCCTCTCATTGCAAAATCCCGATGTAGGTTAATAACACAGGTTTCTCTCTACATATTTCATTTTGTAATTGTTCTAATAATTATGTTAGAGCATAGATTTAGAAACATGTCTATGATCGTCCATATGTCCATATCTGCCGCTGTATAACAGTATGAAACTGATAGATAAGCAGTAGATAGGTATGACCACCGAGGAGATAAATGTTGGCAATACTATGAGAAATTAATGTTTCTGAAAAACATGTTTGCGGTTTTATTTCCTGAAGTTGACCTATATTATTTATAGTGGTTGCGGATGTTACTATCTATAGTACCTAGAGGTTATGATAAAACATCAGACAGTAATGCGCGCGGCCCGGAGTCTCACGCCTCCCATATGGTGCACGCTCCAGACTTCAGTATGTAAGAGTATAATAACTAAGCAAGAAAGGATGAGAGCTACTACAACCTCTTCATAAAATAAAATAATCTTACATACGTAGCATTAGTTTTCTGTTATATTTCCGCAACAGTAGAGCGTTTTTCTATACTAATGGTTGAACCATCTGTTCGGATCTGAACATAATTTTATCTTAACATATTAACATAATTAGGAATTTGCCTGTATTTTGCTAGTTCATTAGTATGGCATCTAACAATGAGCTCATTGATAGACCATCTGCTATAAATTCTAGGAAGTAATTCTCAATCCCCAAATCGTAATCCACATACGTTCGCGATCATTAGCAGTCCAGGCTACGCCACGGGATGGGATCGCTTCACCAGGACATTTCACATGGTCTGTGGGAACTCCGCACTTGGTTTCACTAAGAGAAAACAACCGTCACATGTTGCGAGATGAAATCACGGTTATTTTTAAGCGACGATTGTTTTTATTCGTTCGCCAATTGAGGCCAATCAGCGACACGTGTTCCGCCCGAGACGCCCGCCTCAGGCACCCATTGAGCTCATTTGTGCCATGTCTAGGCAAATAGGCGCTTGTTCCTAGCCGTTGTCGTCATCGTACTTATAGTTAGTGTTATCTGTTGCAAGAAACCAGTCTGTTTTAGTGTTAAGGCGCAGTCTGTCCCTAAATTAGAGAGGCTATTTCTTAGTCTCTATTTGAACACCGAAAAGTCAAGACATAAACGTTCCCATGATACTCGAGCGTTACTCTCTGGCCACCAAATGTATTCTACACAGAGGAATATTTTATAATCTCTCAAGCCCCAATTACAAGAGATAATGTGTCTGTTGGTTACTTATGGCGTAGAAGGGTAATCCAATGCCTCCGCCATGTGTCCACTTAGATTCTACTATCTTTTGTCGTAAAGTACGAGAATGTTCCTTGTTACGGCGTTCACAAGTTTTTCGGCGTTGATTGTTGTAACGATTATGACCCACTTCGGCCGAAGCAAGTTGCAACAGAGCTGTCGTGCTTTATTTGAATTTATATCGGTGATTTATATTTAAACCTTCGTGTAGGTATCTAGCTGCAACATCGGGCTTTTCTAACTAGCGACTATCTAGCGATGTTATCTTACGAGATGTTAATTCGTCTAACATTAGTGTTAATTGTTTCATTTCATTGAACACGGCGTTCCTTGAATGAAACAGAGCTAATTAGCGGCGAATAGTAGGTCGGCATTGTGTCGGGCGCGGTCGGTTCAGATGAAGGCTCTCTTTGTGTCGTTCGTGTTTATTTTTACAATCTTTCTCGGAGTTTGTTCCTTCCACGCTAATTACAGCGGTGATAACTATGATGCAAGCATGAACGCGGCGCTAACGTTAATATCTGTTTTACGACTACCAATTTTTAATAAAGCCTTCGTATTCGTAGCCCTAAACTTTAAAACGAATGTATAAAATCAGATGGTTGCTGTTAATGATGTAGATGTTATAAAACATCTGAACAAAAAATAGGATTTGTTTATATCAACTATAGTATACCTTATTATATTATCTTTGATATCAACAAAGCGTCAAAACACCTTTCTCGGAAATTGTCTGTTCTCGTGGCTATATTTTCGGCAAACATATTCGAATTGGGATGACCTGAATCCTTTGAATAATGCATAAAGCGTCTTTGGTCCAATAATACGTTATTAGTGACGGTGCGCCGGCGCAGCCCGCGTTGCACGAGCCGCATCTTAATGCGGAGATTCGATGGCTTGCTGTCAAATCACGATATTTTATTCCAATGCATTTCCGGATGACGTTAATATGATCTACGACATTTATTGGCATGTATCGTTAGTTGAACGAACCATTGTTCGTCCGAATAGGAATATTGTAAAAAATACGTTGATGACAGCTATCCTTAAACTGCTTTTTTTAAATGCATGCACGAATGTTGAAATCGAATTACTAAACCAAGAAAGCTACATAAATTAAATGAAAACAAATTGCAAAAAAAATATGAAACTGCACCGCTAATGAGGTGGCACGGGCTGTGGCTACGGTAACCTGATCCTCACAGCCATGTGACGGCTCCGGACACGGTCCGAAGGTCTCGTACGCGCTTGTGTCCATCCATCCATCATAATGTTGAGAGGAAGTATGTCAGAGCCAATTGTACCCGCTTCAACGAGCAGTCGCAATAACTTTTGGCTTAAACTTCCTTTTTAAAGATCTGTATAAATAAATCGGAGCCATTGAATATCCAATAACGCAAGCTTTTGCATCCACGACCGTTTTGGACGACCATCGCTTATCTGGCCGGCAAAAAGACAAGTGAGCGGCGACCGACCGATGATAATGTAAAAAGAGGTTCGCGGTCATTCCATAACCGATTGCAAATGGCAACCGCCGCAGGACCTGCGCCATTTATAGCCCATCGCAATCTCGGCTGCTAAAAAATAAGCATGCAACGATTTTTCTCGGATCACTCCCTATCTATCGTTCGAGACCATAAACGAACGAAGATAAGATGCCACGAGACAATGACTGTCACAAAAAAAGATCGGAAGCCGATGCGGTCCCTCTTCGAAATGCCTGCACGAACCGAAAGACGCTTTTTCCATTACTCGAATTTGGGTTGCCCTGACTTTGTATCTGCCTAAATTGATTTGATCGACTTTAATTCGATTCTGTATTCGTATCGGACGGTTATGATTTTTTATGATAGTGTACGCGCGACCGGTGTATTTTTCGTTCACCGCGCGCGACACATTTCTCGCTCAAGATGAGAAGTTACGACTGGCGTTCGTCGCATGAAGCCGAGACAAGAATGCCATAAAGTGAGCCTCGGGCTCATATTATAACTCGTTTTGTTTACAGTTTACACTAGAGACACAGCATGGTGCCCATAACCAACTCGACACAACAATGGCCGCCTTAAGAGTTTACTACGACGTTTGTTCGAGATTTTCCTTGATAAACGCTAAATTGGCTTTACTCTACGAGCTTAATAAGGCACCTACCTTTAATATCGGTGACAATCGACAGTATTTCTCAGTTACCGTTCATATTCGCCTTTGTCTGACAATCTTCGCTTCTAATAAACTAGTTTTCCTTTAATAAGGCAAGAGAGGGAATTTTACATGATTGATTTAAGGGCCCTATACTTCCTTTTATGATTTCACGTTAAATTACTTAATTCCGATCGAGTGCGTTCATGCCACGCTTGAAAAGTAGATGGAAACTTTATACCTGAACACGCAAAACGACATTCGATATCGACGGAACGAGGTGGTTTTTAACGCTTTGCCTCATAAAATTATCTTGTACTGTCTTAAAGTATCGTTGGCCAAACTTCAATACTGTATTAGCTTTTTCTAAGTTGTCAGCCGTAAAGTTGTAGTAGAAATTTCTATCCGGATCAAGTTATATAACTGCAGTAGAAACTTACAACGAATCGACCAGAGTACTGCCGCCTGTAGTGGTATTTAACCATTAGTACTCGTGAGGTAGGCATGCATTAGCGTTGCTGGAAGGATTTATGAGTGGGGTCCGGTAAGCGGCTTACCGGCTACCACAATAAGAAGACCACGATCGCCGGGGCTTTTCACACCTTCGTATTTGGGCAGCATGTTAGCGTTGACGCCTCGTGTGTGCCTACCCCTAAAGTTCGCACCTTCCTGTACATAGCACCTATGCTTTAGGTAAAGTTATGCGTTGGGTTTATTTGAAGTGGTTAACAAACGGTCAGGGGTATCAGATGCGAAACTAAGATTTCTTAGGGGAATCAAAAAAAAACTTGGAATTTACTATTTGTGATAATATGCTCAGTATGTTTTGCGGTTAAAAGCCAAGGTTGCCTAATTGGGAGCCGCTCGACTGCCGCTCGACTTGAAATCGTGAAGTCGCGGGTACAAATCCTGAGTCCTTAGTTACTTGTCCTTACCAATGAGCTCTTTGGAGTTCAATTACGGATTTAAATACTACTGGCTGTTTGGTGCAGAAAAACATCATGAGTAAACCTGCATACATCCGAAGAAGAACGCACATACGCCAACCTACAACTGGGCTAGCGTGGTGGTAATGGTAACCGTCCTTTGTGGGTAAGCCTAAGTCTGAACCAAAGATAATATAATACTATGTCTGGACTATCTAAATGTGGACCATCAAGAGGCTGATTATAAACATAATCAGCGGTCTTACGGCGCTCTTACTCTCTGTGGTTATGTAAAGCATAATCTGGGTACTCCTCACTAAATTGGCGCACTTCCGGCCCATTTAAATTGAATTTGATCTTTCAAATTCTAATTCAGTAACTTGTTAGTAGGTTTACTAGACTTAGTAGGTACACAAATACCTCACGTTATATGGGTATCTTTGCAAAGAACAATTACGTAATGGCACGTTTACACGGGCAGATCTCCCGGTCGACATTTGCGTCAAAGATCAGTCAACACGACAATGATCGCTGTCAGCACGTTGAAGCCAGCAGGCGCGCTGCGTGACTTGGGGTCGTGTTCTTTGCCCAAGTGAAAGTCTATGGTTCTGGGTGTTACGAAACCTCTAGACGACAATATATCTATGGACTTTGTACTTAGTTGTACTTTCTGGAAAACTAACAATACTTAATGAAAAACGCTATCGTTTCAATGAATCAACAACGCTGCACTTTATAGCTTGCTTATTAAAAACGTTTCTGTTTACTTAGGTTCTTCATGCCTATGCCTTTTATCGGCCCGTACTACGTTATAGGTGGGTTATAATTTTCAAGGAATTCATTTTTTTATATGTACCGTCATGGCGAATTGGTTAAAACATAATAAATATTCAGGGATACAGGGATACTCAACAATGAAGTTTATGATTCTAATCTGACTTAAAAACGATAAAATAGAGACATTGAAGAATAAAAAATGTAAACTGGCCAAGTGTGAGTGCCGGCTCGTACAAAATTGCGGATTGGATTCGAAACTTATCAAAAAGCACATTTTATTGTTATTTAATTTACTGTGGGGTACTAAACATTCATACGGTACGCACCTTGGTGAATGTGACCGACACGCTCTTAGCT
This sequence comes from Erannis defoliaria, assembly GCA_905404285.2. Taxonomy (NCBI): domain Eukaryota; kingdom Metazoa; phylum Arthropoda; class Insecta; order Lepidoptera; family Geometridae; genus Erannis; species Erannis defoliaria. The sequence goes on from FR990076.1 coordinate 6,136,567, forward strand.
GTTTTATTGTAACTACAACAAATCTATTCACCTAAGTATCCCATACTTAGTACTCTGTACGGTGATGAAGATGAATTTACTCTGTATCTCCGGCAGTTCATTTTGAATTCCGACATGATTTTAATTAGCCCTCAAAATCGTTTAATTAACCTTTACAAGTGACATTGTATCGTGCAGCATTTAATAACCACATAAATAATGTCTACATTGTTGGCGACGCGTTGCAATCCGGGCTGTGAACATTACGAGCGAAGTTAATCAAAATTGCATTACGCGTCGGCCGTTTCGTCACGGGTCTCCATTGTAAACGCCGCGGGACAAAAAAGTCCCTTCGACGACGTACACTGCCACACCTCCGTATTCCTACGTATCTCTTTAATGATTGATGCGACAATTTATTAGGAGTGAGTCGATTAAGTGTACAAGACACACGAGCTCAGTGATTTTCTGACGCTTTTCTTTCTTATTGCTCGATATACCTATAGCTGAGCCTATCTTGTACCTAATTGACCTGAGTAATAGACTGGATTGGAATCAACACCCTGTCGAGGTTTGCTTTATAATTTGAGATTTAATTTCAAAACTAACCGCGCCCCACAACTTCACTTAGTTAGTTTAACTTTTCCTCAGGTACTATCCACTAATTACACAACTTATATTTAGACAAGCTATTTAAAAAAAAACCACCGAGCTCAAAGCATAATTCGCAATTTCGTTTACTGGAATGATACATATTTTCCAGTTATTTAGATATAAAAACCAGTATGACCGATTTTTATGATATTCCTATGGGACCATAATAAATCATAAAGTATATCCTTTCAAATAAAACAAAAAAAAAATCCATATCGGTTTTATCGGTGAAGGAGTTTTGAGGAAAAAAACAAAAACTAATTCAACCGAATTGAAAACTTTCTCCTTTTTCGAAGTCGGTAAAAAAAATTACTTATTTTAGGATTAAAGTACCAACCTATTCTGTGTGACTATCCAGTCGCAAGCCTGCTACTAATTTTATCTAACAACGTATCAACTAATAAACAAACAAATATATCCGTAATGTTTACAATACTAATTAGTAATATGATATACATCGAATTTTATTTACTATTTTATAGCAATGTATTGTGCGCTAATTACTCTAGCATTCATTAATTACTGTAGATTTACTACTTACTGGTAGGTACTTCGCTGGGTAGCTGCTACTCGAAAATCTACCACCAAATACCAAAGGGGTGTTCCGGTAGCATCACTTGAGATATTGTACTATTATGTATTCTGTGACAAATAAGAATATAGGGTCTGCAACCATATATTCCTATTTAGGGCCTATTTAGCTTTTTAGTTTTATTTATTTTTATTTGGGCGAGTCGCGTCCCTGATGCGCCGTGTCCGGGGCAGCTCCAACAGCTTGCAACTATTTACGTGAAAGATGGACTTTGATTGTCCTGTAATGCAGCACTGGACCGAAGTCCATAACGAACATGGCGGTTACAAACCACGATATAGGTTAAGATAATTATACTTATATTAAGCCATGCACATTTGACGGGATTCCTTGTATTGTCATTTTCTTGGATTTATTAAAAAATATATAATTATGATTATTATATATATATATATCCTTATTTGAACTATTTAGACATTATTTTAAATTATTTTTTCTCTCTATGTATGGACTTGTTATGAAATAAATTGATCATTATTATTATATTTACAATTTTCAACCGCACCTTCACTTAACATCAAAACTAACTAACTAGCCTTAGTGTCAGAGTCTGACGCTGTAGCTGGCCACTCAGCCTATACGAACTTACTTACTTAACATCAGATGAGCTGTGGTCAAACATCTATTCTGTCACCCAAAAAAAACTTTAACTATACCAATACACGAAAAGATAAATAAATATTGGTGGACATTTCACACAGTGCCATCTATTCGTAAACTAAGCAAAGCTAGCGCCTAGATAAGATGGTTATTTCAGGCCGCGCACAACCACATCCATGTCTCAAGCATATTTTTTACTGCGATCAATCATTATTCTAAAGCTGAATGAGATAGGGCCACATTTGGCGGAGCAAAAATATGGCAGTTACGCAAATTCGAGCGTGTCAATATTAGATTTTTGAGTTTTCAGACCCATGTTTCATTTATTACAAGCGTAATATAATATTTTTTTTAATAACTAAGAGCGAGTTCGTGGCAAACTATATAATTTACAAGTGAGTAAATTTTCGTGCTAAATGTGTAAAAATTGAATGATTAAAACTGTTGTAATGTGTAAAAATAGAGATGTTTTGTAATTTTTTTTTCTTCTTATCTAAAATTTTAAAAAGTTTACAAAAGCGTTAGTCTACTATCTACTATCTATACTATCTGTACTATCTATAAAGATACAAATTTTGTGGAAACAAAAACGAATAAAAACCGTCAAAAAACTGCTATGACTGCACGTGATTTTTTAAAACAGGGCCCTTCAATGAAAGAAATACTTCCAACATGTCTACTCTAGTGTTTTCGTATCGAATGCTACCATGTTATGATGGCTGATACGATGCTTACAAATCAAGGTTACACAGCACTCTTGCTAGTACTACAAGCAATGAAGAACATTGCTTCCGAGTATCAGTGTTATGATAACCTGGGGCGTCCGTTGCACCTGCATACAATACGCTATTGAGTGTTTACAGTTAAAGATATATCCAACGGAGGCGTGGGCGGGAGACGGCGTCTAACTAGTTATGTAAACACGGGCTGACCACTGCCGTCATGTTGCTGGCACAAGCCGGCTAAGCACACGGACTTAGGTACACAGAACTCTGGTACCACGTAGGACCGTAGTTATGTATTGTGGACTGAAATTACATTACTATCGTCACTGTAAAGTGAACCATATTTATTTCACGATAAAGTGTTGAATCGTTATCATTCCTATTGAGTACAAAACAACCGAGGAAATGTTTAAAAAAAATAGCAAGTAACTTTAAAAAAAAAACAACCGAATTCAAATTAGTATGGGACCACCTCGGAAGTGTACCCTTTCAAATAAAAAAAGAATTTTCAAAGTCAGTCTACAATTGACTGAGAAATGGGTGAACAAAAAAAAAAAAAACGTACATACCATCGAACACCTCCTTTTCTGAAGTCGGTTAAAAAGTGAGAAGTGCTTTGCATTTTATAATTCTGCAAACTTAAAAAGTTTCGCTAGTCCTCTTCATACCTCAATGCTCTTCGGTTGGCTAAGGTATCTAGAATTCTAGACTCAAAGACTCCCTCTTCGGTTAGATCTTGCATGATCACAATATAAGATATTTCATTATTTTTATCCGAAATAGGTTTGTTGTTGACCACACCTCTGCATGATGTTCAGTTGGTAGTGGTGAGGTATAGGATGGAGCACGCTTACCTAGAATAAAAAAGTTAAGACACTTACTTCACTTCTAACCTAGTGCTAAGTAGATAACACTTGAGTTGAGAGCCAGTTTTCATACCAAGCTCGGTGTGGTTACCGAGTTTGATCTCACAATAACGGTGAGCTTTGGTCAAACACCTGCATACAATAAAAATCTTCATCAAAAATGGTTTAATCTAATAAACTTATCATCACCTTACACAACAATAACGATTATAATAACGTACCCATTCTTTTCACAAAGGCGAAACAACCTAATGCAATGTTGGAATAGGATGCCAAAAAGCGTGTAGCGCGCGGTCAAAATATTTTATTTGCACGCGTCGCACAAAGGTGCGGCCACAAAGGATTATTGTCGACCACAAAGGCCTGTGTGGCATGGTCAACAACCAAAGCAAACGTACCTTTCAAGGCACAACTAAAGGTTGCTGTTAGGAAAACATTTGATAGCTGTTTTCTAAGAACCATTATAGTCATTGTAGCGAAGTTAAAAATGATTGATTGTATTTATATTGACATAGCAATTAATTCCTTGTAACTTTTATGGTTAATTAACCGCTTCCACAAAAACATTAATTTAATAGATTGTCTAAAAAACGGAATACTAAGTTACGTATTCATTAGATTACTATAAATTAACATTGACCTGCTTCGGCTCTCATTGGGTTTATTTTATCCATTAGATCCGAAGAAACTGATGTTTATTGCACGGTCCAAGCATAGCTCAAGTTTGTAATAAGATATTGTTTGCAGAACACTTCGCTCTGTGTGCCAACTGCCAGTTTAAATGCCTTCATAATGCCACTCACATTACAAATCATTTTCTCTTAACCAGTGGCTATTTAATAATACACATCGTCATAATTAAAATTAGTTTCTTAAAGACTAATACTGATTTTGACAATGACACCATTATATCACAAATGGAAATAAGAAAAAATGGAGAAAAGTTATACGTTAGGTAGATTTTCAAACTTAATTTCAAATAAAGATTTGGTAAAGTCGATATCATAATCATGATGTCTATAAAAATAGTTAGCCAATGGATAAATTATGTCTGAATGCTAACGTACGTTGCTTATAAAAAACATGCAAAATACAATAAAAGGATTTGTATGTCAGCCTTGGGTAGCTTGTATTCTACTATCTACTATGACCATGCGTCATCGTGCCCAAATTAATGGCCTCCTAACTCCTGGCACTCACTAATTGGCTCCTCAGCCAGCCAACATATTTTAAGTGCCACTTATTTGAATAAAATCTCGATTGGCAACATCAACAATTTATTTTTTATCCACTACCCAACGGGTAAAATTCGAATGCGCGCGGACTGTCGGACGAATATGTCTTCGGGGCATAATTTCCTGCCGCGCTAAACGACTGCCATATTTTTGTGCTTTATCGTCATTTTTTCACAATGTCGGAATTGCAATCAATTTATAAACAACTAAGACTAAAATAGCAGAATTTAAAAACTAGAATAGCAACTTATTAGCGCAATTATATTTTATAGCTTGTTATTAAATCTGACAGAAGTAGATAGAGTCTGCGGCTTTTGTATCTGCAGTTAAATAGACGAGCAAAAAAGATTGCCTTCTAAATCGTTGAACCTTTACAGCTATGCGGTGACAAAGCACTTTCTTAATTGCTGGTAATTCACGTTCTCAGGCTCTCTCAAAATTTATAAAGCCTTTGAGATGTCAGCGGCGGGAGGCTCGATGTATAAAATAAACGGTCGTGATACCGTTCCAGTTGTTTCGAAATTGTTCCTTTCTAGTCTCCCCAAGCGGAGTATGATCGCATATTAGTGCGATTCCGTGGGTGTAGCTGAATGTAGACGTATTTTAATGAGGTCGATAAATCAAATGGAACAATGCCGGCGCGTGCCACAAGGCCGGTCAACTGAAGGAGTCGGAATATCATGAGCTTCTCGCTCGCTCAGTGGGCGCGCGCTCGCGCTCTATATGGACCGGCGTTTTATGATTATACCTTAATAGTTACCAGTTCTGCAACCTCTCGCGTTCGTCATTGCACCGTCCGCGCCGCCGTGGTCGTTACGCCATATCCACGTGGCTTTTAAGGCATCGCGTACGACACCGGACACCGCTAATACATTATTCAAATTATCTGCGGGGGAAAAAATATCATCACCCTATATAGACACAGCGTAGTTAATTTGAATGACTGATTTGGCATCATCGATATTTGGTGTTCATTTACCTACTTACGATTGGGTTTTTGCGATGTTTACGTAAATCGGTTTCTTGTTGCATTCGCGTTACTCGTATATGATTGCGATTGGTTAATGTTTGAGTTTCGCAGTACCTATACCTATAGTAAGTTTTGTTTGGTGATAAAATAAAGCGTCCATGTTTAGTAGAATTATTGGCGATGGCTGGGGGCTGGGTCCAGGTTTCTGAGGGCCGTTAAATAATAACCGGCGTGTACCAGTCTCGGTTCCAGTGAGCTATAAATTGTCCGCTGCCGGCGGGCAGGCGGCACGCAATCTCAATGCGGAAAATATGGTGCGCAAGAGCACGGGCCGCGGCCGCCGCACAGCCCCACAGGCTATACGGGGCTCTAGCATTGTTGTTGCTTGGAGTCTACGTTATAATGCATTCTCTTTACTCTCCAAATAGATGCTTAAACAAAGCAATATTTCATGCAGCTAAAAATAAAGAAACATAATTAGTATAGGTACCAGTTAAACGTGTGCATTAAATGTAATTTGTGTATAATACGCTTTTTGAGGATATTGATTTAATTGATTGTAATATTCTCTTCTCTTCTATCACACTGTTAATATGTATAATTAATCATTTATCTTTTTTTATTTATAAAAAGTTTTTTCAATGTTTTCTATTGACATGTTTAGTAGTGACAATTAGGAATTATATGATACCTATTTAATTCATATTTATGTGCTTAGTACTGTATTGTATAAGGTGCATAGCACACTGCCAGAGTCGAGACGGAGTCGAGGCTGCGGCGTGGTAGAAGAGTCGAGGCGAAGGCGCCTGAGCCCCGCCGCCGCCTCGATCCCACCCCGAAGCTGCATCGACTGCGCTGTGACTTTGGCAGTATGCGCTGGCCAGTAAGATTGTATAGAAAAGCTAGAAGAGGCGCGCTTCCGCCCCGACGACGCCGCCTCGACTCTTCATTCTGTGTGTGATGCGCCTTAGTCGTGCTATGAGAACAAATAGATACTTTGGTGGGTCTATCATATCTCAAACTAGTTTGTTTACGCATCTCTAATCTTTTAGTTTCTGTATCATCATCATCATCAGCCCGGAGACGTCCATTGCTGAACGAAGGCCTCCACCTTAGACCGCCACACTGTACGAAAACCTGCCATTTGCATCTACCGGTTGCCCGTGACTTTTACAATGTCGTCGGTCCACCTAGTGGGAGGCCTTCCTACGCTGCGTCTTCCGGTTCGCGGTCGCCACTCAAGAACCTTTCTTCCCCATCGGTTATCAGTTCTTCGAGCGATGTGGCCTGCCCTGCGCCACTTCAACAATCAGACTCTGTCTTCAGTTTCTGTATAGTATCTCCTATCTCATCCAACCGAATCGACTAAAGCCGGATTTATATAGCTATCCACCCGCACCCATAAGCTGAAGCCATAGGCCAGCGCCTTTCCAGGCAGGCGCGCAATCATGAGCGCATTCCACCTCATTGTGTGCCCGCGCAACTACCGGCTAGACTGTAACTACTAGACGGCGACTGCTCCAATTTGCTTTATCATGCTAGTTATTCGTCGACTAATGCTTTATGATGCTCATCGGAGAATATTATAATTTTCTTAGAGCTTTAAAAATTTTGCTTGATGTTTTGTTTTTTTATCATTAAAAAGCACTTAAAAGCTTTATATTATTACAATATAAAAACATATAACATGATACATTTAAGATACTAAGTACTTAGTTGGAAAATGAAACATAAAATAGAGTTAATTTAGGGCAAAGATAATATAATACTCTAGACTAGATTTAGGGTGACGACTCAAGGAGCGCGTTGATGTCTTTTGTAGGGGAAAATAAATTTACTTTGTGTTGGCTATTTTTGCGACATAATTTTTAAGTAATGCGCGTAACTTAAAAACAGTTTAGCCACTTAAGCTCTGACTAGTAATATTTTATAACAGACAGTATCTATGAAAGTGAGACATTATAGACTTCGACATAGAAGAGCACGCGCCGCGTGGCGATTTCCGCGCTTAGCACGTAACATAGAAAGCTTACCCAAATAAATAGGGCAATGAAACTGTAAGTGAATGAGTTAGTATTCAGTTCGCAAGCCACACAGTTCTTTCTCACGACTCCTTGCGTATTCCTCACGCGGTCACGCGTGTGAACAGTCTGCAACCCATGCGGGCTCCGATCGGGTCCTTTACAAAATCTCTATATTTATTCATTGCTTTTCGCTTTCGTTTATTATTAGCAGGACAGTCATAACTAATAATATAGACTGTTATGTAGTGTTCGGTATCCGCATCATGATAAAATTTAAGTTTTATTGGACAGCAAGCCAATTTCTTCGTTGCTTCGTGACGAGCAAAAGTTCGCACTAGCTCCATGAAAATTCGTGATACTGAGTACCTATTAGGTGTCAGTGTTACCGATTACGATATTTCCTCTAGTTTCAACACTTACTGTTGGGCTAGATCAGGCTAAGCCAAATGTGCCATAAATAACTCCTTTACGTAAGAGTAACAGTTGGCAATTGAAATTCACTATCTATTTATTCTCATTAAATTCTAATGTTCTGTTACAAGTTATTCCAGTTACTGTTCGTAATCGTCATGATCGATAAGTCTAACCATTTTTTTATTTTATGTTTCTTAATTGCACCTAAAGTACTACGTAATCGTTTGAAGATATTTATCTTTTTAATAGTGACAATATAACAGACATTAGATTGTAAGTAATTTATTACTCTTAACTCAAATTATTCATTTGGAGATTTACAACACCCATAGTTTCAAATTTTAATGAAGGTTTATCACTATTTATTATTTTTGTGTGGTAATTTGCTCACTTATACAATTATATAGATGTACATAAATCTGAATCCTAATCGAAAAATATTAATATAAATGTATTTAGAAATAAATCTTGTCTTATTAACATTGCAAGGTACCACACACATCAAAGAACCCACGAGATAAAATTAAAGTGACGTGTTTGATATAATAATATGATCAATCTACTGTCACTCAATGATAATTTCCGAAAATGTGTTTGTGTACCGATTATTGTGCAAACAGTGAAATAGAGCAACTATCTGATCGTAGATGAGATATCGCAACCAAGATGTCATATCCATTCAGGATGTAAACAGCTCGACGAAGCTCGACGCCTGGCGCCTTGAAGAAAACAAATGACAAGCGTGGCATGTTGACTGACCGGCCATCGCTGACAAGTGTCACGAATGTCACCACTCGTCAGATAAGTTCGTGTGAACCGCCCTTATCGATCTGTGCGTCTGCTCACGAACCGATTGATATGGTTACGAATATAACTATCTAATTGCCATGGGAATCACCTATCGGATCAGACAGGTATATCACTATATATATAGACCTATATAGACACAGCGTAGTTAATTTGAATGACTGATTTGGCATCATCGATATTTGGTGTTCATTTACCTACTTACGATTGGGTTTTTGCGATGTTTACGTAAATCGGTTTCTTGTTGCATTCGCGTTACTCGTATATGATTGCGATTGGTTAATGTTTGAGTTTCGCAGTACCTATACCTATAGTAAGTTTTGTTTGGTGATAAAATAAAGCGTCCATGTTTAGTAGAATTATTGGCGATGGCTGGGGGCTGGGTCCAGGTTTCTGAGGGCCGTTAAATAATAACCGGCGTGTACCAGTCTCGGTTCCAGTGAGCTATAAATTGTCCGCTGCCGGCGGGCAGGCGGCACGCAATCTCAATGCGGAAAATATGGTGCGCAAGAGCACGGGCCGCGGCCGCCGCACAGCCCCACAGGCTATACGGGGCTCTAGCATTGTTGTTGCTTGGAGTCTACGTTATAATGCATTCTCTTTACTCTCCAAATAGATGCTTAAACAAAGCAATATTTCATGCAGCTAAAAATAAAGAAACATAATTAGTATAGGTACCAGTTAAACGTGTGCATTAAATGTAATTTGTGTATAATACGCTTTTTGAGGATATTGATTTAATTGATTGTAATATTCTCTTCTCTTCTATCACACTGTTAATATGTATAATTAATCATTTATCTTTTTTTATTTATAAAAAGTTTTTTCAATGTTTTCTATTGACATGTTTAGTAGTGACAATTAGGAATTATATGATACCTATTTAATTCATATTTATGTGCTTAGTACTGTATTGTATAAGGTGCATAGCACACTGCCAGAGTCGAGACGGAGTCGAGGCTGCGGCGTGGTAGAAGAGTCGAGGCGAAGGCGCCTGAGCCCCGCCGCCGCCTCGATCCCACCCCGAAGCTGCATCGACTGCGCTGTGACTTTGGCAGTATGCGCTGGCCAGTAAGATTGTATAGAAAAGCTAGAAGAGGCGCGCTTCCGCCCCGACGACGCCGCCTCGACTCTTCATTCTGTGTGTGATGCGCCTTAGTCGTGCTATGAGAACAAATAGATACTTTGGTGGGTCTATCATATCTCAAACTAGTTTGTTTACGCATCTCTAATCTTTTAGTTTCTGTATCATCATCATCATCAGCCCGGAGACGTCCATTGCTGAACGAAGGCCTCCACCTTAGACCGCCACACTGTACGAAAACCTGCCATTTGCATCTACCGGTTGCCCGTGACTTTTACAATGTCGTCGGTCCACCTAGTGGGAGGCCTTCCTACGCTGCGTCTTCCGGTTCGCGGTCGCCACTCAAGAACCTTTCTTCCCCATCGGTTATCAGTTCTTCGAGCGATGTGGCCTGCCCTGCGCCACTTCAACAATCAGACTCTGTCTTCAGTTTCTGTATAGTATCTCCTATCTCATCCAACCGAATCGACTAAAGCCGGATTTATATAGCTATCCACCCGCACCCATAAGCTGAAGCCATAGGCCAGCGCCTTTCCAGGCAGGCGCGCAATCATGAGCGCATTCCACCTCATTGTGTGCCCGCGCAACTACCGGCTAGACTGTAACTACTAGACGGCGACTGCTCCAATTTGCTTTATCATGCTAGTTATTCGTCGACTAATGCTTTATGATGCTCATCGGAGAATATTATAATTTTCTTAGAGCTTTAAAAATTTTGCTTGATGTTTTGTTTTTTTATCATTAAAAAGCACTTAAAAGCTTTATATTATTACAATATAAAAACATATAACATGATACATTTAAGATACTAAGTACTTAGTTGGAAAATGAAACATAAAATAGAGTTAATTTAGGGCAAAGATAATATAATACTCTAGACTAGATTTAGGGTGACGACTCAAGGAGCGCGTTGATGTCTTTTGTAGGGGAAAATAAATTTACTTTGTGTTGGCTATTTTTGCGACATAATTTTTAAGTAATGCGCGTAACTTAAAAACAGTTTAGCCACTTAAGCTCTGACTAGTAATATTTTATAACAGACAGTATCTATGAAAGTGAGACATTATAGACTTCGACATAGAAGAGCACGCGCCGCGTGGCGATTTCCGCGCTTAGCACGTAACATAGAAAGCTTACCCAAATAAATAGGGCAATGAAACTGTAAGTGAATGAGTTAGTATTCAGTTCGCAAGCCACACAGTTCTTTCTCACGACTCCTTGCGTATTCCTCACGCGGTCACGCGTGTGAACAGTCTGCAACCCATGCGGGCTCCGATCGGGTCCTTTACAAAATCTCTATATTTATTCATTGCTTTTCGCTTTCGTTTATTATTAGCAGGACAGTCATAACTAATAATATAGACTGTTATGTAGTGTTCGGTATCCGCATCATGATAAAATTTAAGTTTTATTGGACAGCAAGCCAATTTCTTCGTTGCTTCGTGACGAGCAAAAGTTCGCACTAGCTCCATGAAAATTCGTGATACTGAGTACCTATTAGGTGTCAGTGTTACCGATTACGATATTTCCTCTAGTTTCAACACTTACTGTTGGGCTAGATCAGGCTAAGCCAAATGTGCCATAAATAACTCCTTTACGTAAGAGTAACAGTTGGCAATTGAAATTCACTATCTATTTATTCTCATTAAATTCTAATGTTCTGTTACAAGTTATTCCAGTTACTGTTCGTAATCGTCATGATCGATAAGTCTAACCATTTTTTTATTTTATGTTTCTTAATTGCACCTAAAGTACTACGTAATCGTTTGAAGATATTTATCTTTTTAATAGTGACAATATAACAGACATTAGATTGTAAGTAATTTATTACTCTTAACTCAAATTATTCATTTGGAGATTTACAACACCCATAGTTTCAAATTTTAATGAAGGTTTATCACTATTTATTATTTTTGTGTGGTAATTTGCTCACTTATACAATTATATAGATGTACATAAATCTGAATCCTAATCGAAAAATATTAATATAAATGTATTTAGAAATAAATCTTGTCTTATTAACATTGCAAGGTACCACACACATCAAAGAACCCACGAGATAAAATTAAAGTGACGTGTTTGATATAATAATATGATCAATCTACTGTCACTCAATGATAATTTCCGAAAATGTGTTTGTGTACCGATTATTGTGCAAACAGTGAAATAGAGCAACTATCTGATCGTAGATGAGATATCGCAACCAAGATGTCATATCCATTCAGGATGTAAACAGCTCGACGAAGCTCGACGCCTGGCGCCTTGAAGAAAACAAATGACAAGCGTGGCATGTTGACTGACCGGCCATCGCTGACAAGTGTCACGAATGTCACCACTCGTCAGATAAGTTCGTGTGAACCGCCCTTATCGATCTGTGCGTCTGCTCACGAACCGATTGATATGGTTACGAATATAACTATCTAATTGCCATGGGAATCACCTATCGGATCAGACAGGTATATCACTCGAAAATTATCGAATTAGACGTGATACGCGCCTGTGAGAAGTTTCCTCTTATCAGTAATGTTTGTATGGTAAAAGTATGAGAACTAAACGGATTTTGAAAGAAAATCAAGGTAAAACGTTTTACGGTAAAATGTAAATATTTGCCTAAATATATTTAGATATGCTTACCTACCTCTGCCTACTGGATTTATGAGATATCAGTACATTTTGGGTTTGACTGCATTAAAACGTTGCGGTCAAGGTGATCTTCATTGCTAATATGACAGTATTTTACCGCAGAGACATTTTAAATAATTGTCTCTATTTATATTCACAACTAAAGGCCAAAGTTACAGAGTAATAAATGTACCAGTACGTATATCTACTTAGTAAATCAATAGATAGAGGTTATTACACATTTTTAGTTTCAAAGCTTATATAAAAAAGCTTATGTATAAATTGATCGCTTATCTTTATTTGCGAATCGTATTTTATGCCGGGATAAAGATTATTATACAGATCAACATTCCTACATGTTTGTGTGAAAGTTACCATCGCATGTTCAAACCTTATCGATTTGAATTCCCATGCTTTTCATTCTAAGCAGTTTTCGGAGCTCGCATATTTGCACAAAATTCGATTATTATAAGTCCATATCTAATGTATCTCACGATCGAGTCAAGTACATGTTTATTTATGGTTATAACAGTAAATAAACATCAACTTTCTCATTGGAATGCCGTGATGTTTACCTATGTATTTTAATATCGCAACGATCCCACAAACGTTGAGTCGTAATTAATGCTAACAAAAACAGCAATTTTCTTAATATTCGCGCGCTAACAACTAAACTGTTTATAAAGTAAAATCACCTAATGACGCCCATTAACAATCATAATAATTTCTCGTCGTAAAACGAGAAAAATAGAGATGTTTTTATATAACAATATTTGTCTGTTTCTATGGAAAATTTATATCAGGTTTCGTTCGTTGTTCTTTGTTTGCATATTTCTCTTCGGTTGGCAAAAGTCAGCGTTATATTTAGATCAAACTTATAATAAAGGCGAGGTTGCACTATGCGGCGAAGAGCGATGTCGCCGCGGGCCTCAATAATTACATGCTTACAAAATTACACGTAATTGAAGTGGTTGTAGGTAGGGACTCGCTCGCCAGTTGCCAGCGCTTGTCCCATAAACATTTTTCCTTGTTTATTTTTTATCTTAAGCTAGCTGCTTAAAACGTTTTTACAAACACTTTAGATGGTCGCCATCGTTATTACCTAGAGCAACTTAAAAACACGGCATTGTTGTAACAGTAAAAATACGTTCTAATCTTTACCGTCCCCGCCCACCTATAATAATTACTTTTTTGCGTTGAAAACAAAAACACTTAAAATTATTTTAGAAAGTCCATCAGTATCGAGCATTAGCCACTTGAAATGGCATTGGCACATTTTTTTAAAACAAAGGTCAGCAGTTTGGTTGTTTTGAATAAGGATATTATTTACAGTGTCTGTCAGCGTTAAGGCACATGTGCTGCGCTGGCGCCGATGACGTCGCTGCGTCGGCGTCGCACATGCGCACTCAGCTTAATTCTCAGTCCAAAATATTGTCGTAAAGAGTTATTAATTTTATGTGTCCCAAGATTTATGGTTTTAACTCGAATGAAGATAAAACACTTATAAACGTGATATAGAGCGAGAATACGAGTATTTACTTTCGTTAGGGAAATAATTTAACTTCGTGACATTAAATCCTTGGATGTGATCACAACTTACTTTTGAATTGCATCTTTATCGATTAAAAACCTTACAGCTCTTCTCTTGCAGGTGACCTATTATTTCTGTTATATGGTATCACTATGTTGCCTAAAGTTTTGTTATTGTAGCTGGGACGTTACTCAGAGAGTCTACATGAGGAGAGGTTCTATAGAAAATACATAGTAATGCAGCGACAATGATAAAATGAATGGACGGGAAATAAGCTCACGGATTTTGAAGACTATATGTTGAGCGCCAGCTCTCTACTCGCGTCAGTCATACTCTGCCTTTGCAATATGCGAGCCGTACGATACGACAATACAAACTTCTAATACATGTACATGTGTTCTCTTTTTGTCATGCAGTAATTAGATTCGCTATCTCTATTTTCTGGCAAATGTAATATGCATACTTTTAGCTAGTTATGCTTGATTGTGTTGACTTGTTAATTTTGAACGATTTTCAAGCGCTGGGCCCGTCCATTCGAGTATCACCGTCGCTGTAGTAATGTATGTAATCAGAAGGATGTGTTGACGTTATGCTTTAGTCATGGCCTGCGGTATGTGAGCTATGTCATGCTTGTTTAGTAGTTAGCAAGCTCGAACAAGCCTCAGTAGTCAGCTCTGATTGGACGTTACGGTTCCAGAAGAATTGTTTGCACGTGTCCGCGGTTCTCTGTATCATCTACTACATACATACGTAAGACGTAAGTACGTACTGACTGTAGGTATGTAGTAAGATTTATGATTTACACGATTAAGCAGCACAGCACCAACATATGTACGTACATACGTACGAACTTGCAAATAAAACACTAAAAATATAAGAGTTCTTATGAACATTACAGAAGCATTAATAAATTAATAATCTCTCTAGCTACAACGATATGTCACCGATTAATAAAAATAAAAATAAACTACTACCTACCACCATCTACTAGTCTTTTTTAACATATCATTTTTTATTTTAAATGAACTATCCAAATCCAAATTTTCGTGACTAAAAGTACAAAAACAAAGGACTTTCATACAAACCCCCCCCCCCCCCCCCTCTTGGGGGTCAAATTTCGAAAGTCTTTTCTTAGTACACCCCTCCGCATCGAGACGAATACACCTTCCAAATTTCAAGTCTGTACGACCAGCGGTTTGGGCTGTGCGTTGTCTGTCAGTCAGTCAGTCAGTCAGTCAGGACAGAGCCTTTTATTATTTATTTATTTATTTAAATGTTACTACCACAAAGCAACCACCAATACAAATTCATCAATTTAGATAAGCACACAATTCACATGATAAGTGCCGTTTAAGTGTGTATTATACAAGTATTAGAGATAGAAGATAGATAGATTAAGATTATTACTATAATAATGAAAATAATTGCACTGGGAATTTGCTGAGAAAGTTTTGCGACCGGGATGAAATGATTGGTGAAAAAGTTCTCGACGCGTATGGAATCATATTATCACATTTTATGTTTAGATGGAAAACTACTCTTTAATGTGCACACCAGAAAGTAAACATACAAAATAAAAATTATATAAGCTAGCGCCTCAAGCGGCAACTGGAATATTGGGTTTTTTTAAATTATTGTAACGTACTGTCGTATAGTATAATAAACTAGTAATTAGCAATAATATACTATAATCTAACTTAACCTGGTTAATAAGCATTGCGTGTATAGCTATAAATTGAACTCCCTTTGGATAAGAGTTTCCTTGAAATAAATTTACCAGGTGCAGATTCTCAGAGTAGCAATTACCTTCGTATATCTCTGCCGGTGACAGAGGGTCGCCCACGCGCCATTCCGCACGAGTTGCCTTCTATTATACAATCAACGGGAATCAGCACATTAGATACTATAAACTTACCGTGATATACGTCTATACAAGTCTTGTATCTTGTATTGTAGAGCGCAATCCACGTCTAGCTCTACCCGAGGCTAATAATTCCATTTAAAAGTCAGCCGACGATCTATGCTGTACAAGACGTACGATTCGCGAAGGATATGCAGTAACGAGGAGATTACATCTACGCTTTACATCGGCCAATTTCCTAGGTCTGCCTACGTCAATTACACTACTTTACATAAGATTTAAAGCGCCGCACCACTATCGAGATTGTTTCCGGCTTTATCTTCTATGTTTCCTCTATCGATCACAATCACATTGACTGCGAGCTTTGATTTATTGTTTGACGATCACCTCTGCGAGGTGACATGGCGCGACGACTTTGAGAAACCACAGCAAGACTAATAAGAGAGACTGCCATTCAAATGTTAAAAGATGATTAAAGAAATAAAGCTCGTAAAAAGTTTATATTATTTCGAACAAAAGGCATTTTATATCGAGGTTTATTATAGCCGAGGGAAATTCGAGGATCGATAAATTAGTCCGTAGGCATTGTCTGGAGAGTGGAGACACGGCCAGGCCTGCTTCATATCGGTATGAATACAATGGGACACGCACGTGCGCCGGAGTCGCTCGCCCCGCGTCCGTCCTACGGCCATTGTCCAATAGCCCATTGTTTCACGGAAATCCTCTTACATGCTTTGACACTTACAATAACATTTGTTTTAATAACTCATTAATATTATTCGAAAGTTCCAATGTGATAACATAAATTGTATTTTATTGCCGCTAGCGCCCGTAGATAGAAATCTACTCCACTTTTCCTTACTATTCACTCGGTATCACAGAAAGCCTTATTTGCTAGGAGAATAGAAAGGTGCAAAACGGATTGTTGGCCGGTAACGTTCTTGCATTCGTATCGTGGTCACTCTGATCTCAATACAATGGTCATGTTTCGCGAGTCACGTACTTACAGATTGCTAATGTAGCCGATTAGGTTCCTGTTTGTTTTACAAACTGGTCGGTCTAAAGTGGATCGCGGAACTTAGGTAACAGCGATATCCAACGAGCCTCGAGCGCGACTCTGACCTAGAAACGAAAAAACGATCGGAGAACTCGGCTTTGTGTATTCAAGTGTGCGTTCGTTTCTTATAAGATCGTGTAAGAAAGCTGTGTGTTTGTGTGGGTGAGCTTGAAAGCTTATAAATCTTGGCGGTTGTAAATTGTAAAAGGTTGTTGTGTGCGCTAAAGGCTTGACAAGAGCAACTCGATCGCGACACAATGGCTGGAGCGCGCATTTCCATTCTATAATGGAGCACAAATAGACCAAGCGCTGTATTAGGGGCGATAAGCTTTAAAAAGGTTGCAAGATCTTGCACATTTTGTATTAGACTGCCTGCTTTCTTATAAGAAACGAATTAAAACAAAACTTTTATGCGAGTTCTAACAGAAGAAACCATCATATTTGCTCTAGCTGCAAAGAAAGAATTCGATTCCAATCTTTATAGGGTGAGGTTTATGAAGTCATTTTCGTCGATGATGAAACGATATAAAAACTAAAACTGGTACTGGTGGTCGTATGACAATGCATGCGCGTGGGCAGGCAACGTGTGTACTTGAGGCACGGTCTGCGGCCGCGGCCAGGGTTGCTGACAACTTTTGAAACTTCGATTAATAAAGTAAGGAAGTTAAAGATATATAGTTTCCTTTGCAATGGTTTTTTAAAAACACTATAAAGAGAGCGAAAATTTTGAATAACACGGCTGAGATACAACTACAACTGTTTCTAAAAACGTAAAGTAACATCAATATCAAGTTGATTCTTCTTCAAATCTTTATAGCAATGACGACAGCCCTAAAAACCACTGGCGAGGCTGTAAGCACGCGACATGCGACATTGTTATCTCGGAGTCGACCCAAGTTTGGGCGAGAATAAATAAAACTCTTCGTAGAAACACACATTCGTGTCTTTTATTATAGTGTTCTGACGAGCTAGACGAGATAACGCTTTATGGGACCTGTTATCGTGCACTTTCTACAGTTTCTACAACGTAAGCTACCTCATGAAGCCCGTAAACCGTAAAGCATGCTAATGTAAGATCACTGTTTATGGAAGTTACAATAAGATAGGTAAGTCGTTTTCTTTTCCCAACGATTTACTTGCTTGTTGTTATGAGGAAAACAATCCATTTTGAAGTCCGGTTAGTAACGAACTAAGCGCTGAGGGCCACGGGAAAATATTTGAAGTCTTTATTACAATACATTTACAAATTAAATTTATTGAATTTACATAACTAGTCACATATCATTATTATTTCAAAAATGTTTAATGGAACGGTGTTGTTTTCAAGTTTTACTAAGTCTATTTGGCATATTAACACGAATACGTTAAAATTTGAAATTTATTGCACGGTAATAATCTTCTAAACACAATAATAAAAAGTTTATGGGGTTTATTCTTCAATGTTCACGTAGGCTTAGCTATCATAAAAATGCGGCGGCACTTAAATAAAGCCAGTCATATTTTCTGATTGTAAAAAAATAATGTATTATGTATTTTACATAGTCATACTCTAAGTAACTGCAAATCAATATACAAATTAAAAAGAAAAAAGCTTGGGTCCTAACTGGGTGCGCGCGTGACTTCAATTCGGAGACGATTTTTCAAATTTGCTAGAGAGAGACATACACACAAAATATCCTGTAGCGTGATAGAGTGGTAAGACATGTCGAAGGGTGAAGTTATGGTACATTAGTGGCTTTTTAGGTGCTTTTAGTGAGGTATCTGCGCGCGCGCCTCTTGTAAATGGACAGATTGCCTCAATTTGAATCTGCCGATAATGACGTTGGGCTCACCCGTGCCTCTAATGGATCACGACCGCAAGCTTTTGTACACACTTTATCTGTAAAGTGACCACATTGATTATTTTTCTTTAGGTAGTTAACTAAGATACGCTTTATAATTACACTACTCTACTCATTATAGGTATGTGATGCCTAATTAATCAAATGTGCCAATGTCATAAGTAGATCTAACTTTAAGTTATAACTCTATTATATACAATTAATGTACATACCTACTATTCAACTATAAGTCATGTACTTAAGTACTGCCTAATTATCAGAGATAACAAGTGATGGTGTTATTAATTAGCGGTAAAGCGTTAACTTTTATTAGCAAAATCGGAGGTAGTTCAACTAAGTCTAACTAATTAAATTTTAGTAGCACAAAAAGCAGAACGCCTTGAAGACATAAAATGCTGTAAAATGCTACATATCGTTAGAGTTAACAGTTAACACCCCTGTGTATTTTTTGTCGATGTGTGTTGGAAACAAAAACAACGTGGTTTTCATGGGGGTGTTTTTGTGTTTTAATGTTGGGCTTGGCGCGATATGCCATAGCTTGAAATCGGGTAAGGTGCATTAGTTTAAAACATTTCGAGTTTATCACTAAAATACTTATATCCATTTTAGTCGATCTTCCTTTGTAAAGGCTACCTTATTCAACCGCCTCTGCCAGTTATTCAACCGCCAAGCAGTAGTGTGCAAGCATTTCTGCGTTTCGGTTTTAAGGGCAACGTTACAACAGAAATTACTAGGAATTAAGCGATTTCACATACGAGTATAATATATATCTCAGAATGACGAGCGCAGTGCAGTGCGGCGCGATGCCTTCTACCAGGTGAAAGTAACGCACCGTCTCGTCCTCCATTGCATAAAAAAACCTACAACATCAAGTTACTAACAACGCTACAAAGCCGAGGTCAAAACAACTAATCACTTTCTCTACCTACGCATTAAAAAGATAAATCATAAACGCTCGGAAATGATCAAAAATTAATTGCATCTCCAATTTAAAACCACAAACAAATTATCCCAATCAAATAACTATCGCATTTTATGACACAACGATTACCTCAATCTCAGCCGGAGGTATCTCGCCAGGTAGAGGTATTAACCCTTAGAATCCCTCTTAATATAAAAACAAAGGGAAGGTTGTTCACCCCTGTACTCTGTAGACAGGGGAAGGATTCTTTCTAAACTTCCATGTGCGTTGCAACGGGTAGGTTCGATGGTTAATAAACATACCATAAGACACCTCTTTTAGAACTGTGTCGAAGTTAAATAATCAACTAAACCTTTTACCAGTAAACAAATCCAATATAAAACTTAACGCGACATAGGTAAGTAAAGATATTATTCGATCGTTATCAAGATATAGTGCTATATGAATGTAGAGACCCTCTTGCACCATTAGTTCATAATTTACAAGGACGTATTTCAACGTCATCCATTAGTAGGGATTAGGGAAGTCCTCGATGACGGGAGGAAATGACGATTCAGAAATGTAGCTGTTACAGTATAAAATAACTTCGCATACTGTTCAATATTCAAAAAGGGTATTGTATTGAGCAATCCATTGAATATCCCTCTATTGCAGTGTTTCCCAAACATTGTTCAGCCATGGCCCGGTAATATTCACACTGCCCCTTCGTGATCGTGACCCATTTAATACTTTTAAACCCAAGCTGATTATGTAAAATAATACACATTTAGTTTTATTAATACTTACTACATATTTTGGTATCGCCTATTTAGTCACAAAATTTTAGCGCGAAGTATGGAGCTGCTGCTTAGTTTTTAGCAAAAAATCCAAGTTCGCGGAAAATGACGAAAGGTTTATCCTAAGGTCTGGTTCCACTTCAAATCGGTTTTTATATTTATTTTTAAGGCAAACTAGTGTTAGCAGGTATTATTTTTAAAACAAGGCAATGTTGCGACCCGGTATGTTATTTTGATGGTCCGGTACTGGGTCGCGACCCGGCTAATGCGAAGCGCTGCTCTATTGGACTATTGGGATTGATTAATGCTACATGTCTTTGTGATGCGTTTTTATTCATATGGGCGGTAACAATGCACTGCGTAGGAGTTCGATTTAAAACGATCAGTCAGATCCACTGAGAAAGTAACGGTAAACTTTTATTTTTAACACAGTTAAAAACTTTAATAAGTTGTAACGTATATCTATAAAACACTAAGGTTAGAAGAGCCTGTACTTATTTAATTTTACCGTCATATAATTACAGAGTTACCTCTCTATGGTAGGTCGTATCATTGTTTGAATAGTTTCTTCTGCATATTGATGGCGTCAACCCGTCAAGCCAGTGCAGTGTATGATTATAGGAGTGGCGATGAGACGTGAATGTAGACACAGGCTTGAGCCGGCTGATAAAAGGCGTCAGTCGCGGCCACACATACAATGCGTTTTAACATAAAAGCTTCGTCGTGGTTTTATTGCTATTGCTTTGGGCCCTGTAAAATCTTAACGTACCATCTTTTATAGTGCGCCGTGTCGTATATTTTAGCTTTATGTCGTGTGTTTCTGACTCGCCGTGGGCTGGGCGTGGGCGCTACTCCAGAATCGCAGCCCACGTGCCGCCGATCGCAGATACAATTGTCCGCTCTCGGCTTGTTTATGGGAGCACTCCGAGATACCAGGAGAAATGACGCCTCCTACCTTACTGGACACCGCACAGCACCGGCTTGTATCGATCAAGCTGAGTCAGTGATCTCTATCACTGGCTCTCTATCAGCTTTTTTTTATGCCGTCAAGTGACAAAACGAGCAAGACTTTCACTTGGTGGTAAGCGCCACGCCTGCCACTAACATTAACTTTGCATTCATTCAGCGGTCAATCGCTTTAAAAATTGTTTATTTGGCTGTGCTAAGATGAAACAATAAGACGACTGACGATACAGAAGTGGTCCTATAAAAGGATATTGACTTGCGAGCGGTAGCAATTTGAGAATATTTTTAGTTATTTTATTGAAGGAATAATATGAGCCGGTTATACCATATAGTGTCGCAGCCTCGCAGCGGGCTCGGAATACGAAATGAGCTTTCTTTCCAAATTAATGCCTTCGGTAGTATCGGTAGCCGATGTAACGGCAATCAAATTGTCCAAATATGATTAAGACGGCTTTCCGCCAGTGCAATAAATAAGTCTGGCCCTAAAATGTAATTTAACGTTGCGTATGATATCTTGCTTCGAAACTTGTTGTTCTGATAATTTCTTGCATTTAATATTTGGAGTCGTTTCAAAATGTCAGACGTTAACAGTTTTTTGTGGTTGTTACAGCGGGCTGTCATCTGACGACGAGCGCGGGGTGACGCCCGTGTACCTGCGCTGCCGGGAGGGCACCGTCTCCTGGATGTACCCGCGAGGAGCGCTGCGCCTGCTTTTCAGGCCCACTATGCCAGTCGACGAGAAAGACTTTCGGGTCTGCATACGCGTGATCAGGCGGCCGGACCCGCCCGACCTGTTTCATACCCTACGGCTTAATGATACAGGTAAAAATTAGCTGTATTTATTGCTATTATAAAGGCGATACGTTCATGCAGTTAACGATAATGAGTTCTCCTTACTCGCTTCCAGAAGCCACGGAGCGGTTTCCAGCTCGCTTGTTCGTGGAGGGCGCCCGCCGGCTGGTCCCGTTGTACGCGCCTGGGGACGGCGACCCGCGGGAGCTGCGCTGCTTCCGCAGCCGCCGCGGCCGCGCCGCCCTCTACGTGGAGGCCGAGCCCGAGCAAGGCACCAAGCGGCGGGTTGCCACATTCAAATATGAAGCGAAGCCGCTGCTACGAAAGCACTACGACCCCGCTACCGCCGACTGCCGCCCGTGCACCGACGCCGAGATGGAACTCGCCTTCTGCACTAGCGATCTCGGTACGTCCCAGGACCAGACCTCACACGATCTAGCGTCGCGTCATTAGGCGCACCCGCGCCCGCCGCTGCACCGCCGCTGTAATGAGTAAGCAGAAACCCGCCGGCGCGTCCCTGAATGTTAATAAACCGCCGCGCCGCCGACCGCACGACGATTTGTCGCCATAATTGAGATTCCTCGCGCCTGAAATTAAATAAAATCTTGTTACACCGCGGAGCATAATTTTCTTCTGCAAAGACGACGAAGCATTTACAGAACGCGATGCTATTTATCATTCCCGGACCTCCTTATGCGAAAATGTCGAAACGAGCAAAAAGTAAAAAAAAAATCTGCTAATTGTTCCTATTGTCCGAGTTACCTTTTGAGGTGCACCGCTAAGTGGTTACTTTGTGAGATAAGAACGGAGATTGCCATTCCGGTCTGAGTCACGGAAGCTTGCATAGGCGACGGTTGATGGCTGCTCGGATTCAATTTACGGGCATAGTACGACTAGATACCGGACAGACTAGTACGGCGGCACGCGACACGGCGGCGCGGCGCGGCGGGGCGCTCGTGTCCATTTTTTTCTCGTTTGAGAAATTATAATAGCCGAGGAGTTATGTCACTGTATAGGGCCATAGTACCCCGCAGTGCGGTGGGCGGCCGAGCCGCATTAGCCCTGCGTTATTAGCCGCCGCGACCACGTATCATTGAAATTTTTGTTTGTCATGTTATATAATAATTATTGATATTATTCATATTTTTTCTTGGCCGATGTTTCTTGGCCAGTCGTAATTCGAAACGTAGGATGCAAGTGGGAAGGAGTAGGAGTAAAATAATACTGACTGAAGCATTCGACCGACCTGCCCGCTAATATCAGACGCCAGTTTGTTAATTTTATTGACGACGTGTCGATGTCCGATCCTACGCAAACGAATTGAAGATACCAGATCTTTAACTGCTTCATTCTTAAGTGCTAATGAAATTAACAGTACTGCCGATCGGCGTTGTTGGTTGAAACAGGCGTGATGGCTCGTTAGTGAAGCCTTCTCTATAATTATCGGCTGGCGGACGGGCGCGGGGCAGGCGGGTTGATGACCGTTTACCAAAGCCTCCGCTATTCACTTATCTATCTCAAACAAAAGCCTGACAGATAAAAAATACGGTTACATTTTGCGCTTACTCACGAACCGGACAAAAAGGCGCGAGCGGACAATAGCGACACCGTGATTAATATCTGATCTACATAAGAAATGTGCTTTTAAAATGTACCTACCTATTGCCGTGTCGGAGCTTATAAAAAATGCGCTGCAATTTTTTACACTTCATATATTCTATTGTTTTCGATTCTAAAAGTTGTTGTCTACGATTTGTACCCGAAGTCGAAGATAAAAATAGTATAGTTAGCATTTCGCACTTCATCTTTTTATTGGCGGAACTTTAATGATGATAGGTTTCGAGTTGGTTTTATGTGTGATAGTATACCTAGTTTACATTGTACATTTTGACGAACTTGCACAAACCGACCAAGTTTATGATGAGAGTTTTTTTAAAATATTTTATAAGCCATACAAGACATGACTAAAGTAAGCTTTACCAACTTTGTCAGCTGCTTCTCTTGACCCAGTTGTAAGGCGTGCATTTCCATCGACAGCAATTATTCTTATCCTAAGTTTTTGTTGAATAATTACCTAAGTAAATACTTTACTTTTTACAGTATCACGAGGCGTGATCGTAGGCATGGACCAGAGAGAAGATTTGGACACAACGCAACTGACGCTTCGGCTGACGAAGTTAATCAGAGCGACGGAGAATCTTGAGGCCAAGGATAAACTTGACCTGGAAGACCAAGATAGCGAATATTATAGGTAAAGGAATTAAAAATAAACAATAAATAAATATTGGTGGACATTTCACACATCGCCATTTAGCCCCAAACCAAGCAAAACTTGGACCTGGCCCTGGGTGTGTCCTAAAACTGCATCCAGAATCACCGGAGGACGGGCGGCAGCAGCAGCGTCCTCTCGGTTAACGATGGTTAGCATTCTCCTATCCCCAAGCCGCCTGCTTGCGCCTGCGTGCAAGCTTGGGAATTTTGTCAACCACTCCCTATTAGGCGGGGCGTTCGTCCAGCAGTGAACGTCTTCTTGGTTGATGATGTAAGAAAAACTTGAACTATGGGAACTGATTATTGATATAATACATGCACGATAAATGAACCTCTGTAAAAAGTAAGTTTGTCAATTCAGAATTCGCCGCGAGTAAGATTCAGTGGCTAGTACAACGGGCAACAGGGGCGTTTATTGAGATTGTTGCACAGGAACAAACCTACCAGTTGGTGAATATTTGATTGAGTAAAACAATTAAAGGGCTAAGTGGCCAGCCTTTATAGCAAAGTTTTTATAGAGATGCTAGGTACATACATCTCAACTGAAGATATGCTCAATATAATTTTCTACGCCAAAAACGCGCGGGTCTAATCAAGTGAATTATATTATTTCAAAGAAACAAGTTGTAAGGTAAGGTACCTATAGGACATAAATTGTTTTCAATTGATACATAACTTCATTAACGGGTAGATACCGTGTTTTGATGAGAAGCAAAACCTGCTTCAAGGCCAGATTTAGTTTTAATACCTACGCATCTTACCGCTTGAATTATTAAAAAAGTATATATACTTACGTAAAAAATATAAAGTCAACGTTATTCGTTAAAATCCAAATCTCCTTGCACCATAACATGTTTTAAATAGGTACATGCATTATGTTCCGTGGATAGAGCTTCGAGATAAAAACCAGTTTTGTAGAAGATGGCCATCTTTCGCGGTAATTACAAGAAACGCCAAAAATGCGGACAATCGTCGCCGACGGCGACGGCCTTCATGCAGATTACCTACTTAATTAGATTTATAAGAGCCTGTAGTCCAAAATATTTCTTAATTACCAGGTACACAATCCTCAGCTTGAATGCCTGCCTAGTACTTACACGTAGCAGGTATAGTAGGCCAGTATGTGGGCTGCGGGCTGCGTACATACTTTTAATCTTTTCATAGTAGAGTAGACATCAAATATAGATAGAGATATCTGGAGTATAGTAGTAGGAGTATAGAAATAGATAACTACTAGCTAGGCATAATATAGGTACCTACCTATTACAAGCTTTGTTTAGTTTGTGGTTACATGGAGCTAAGTAAAATGTCCACCAATATTTATTAAAAAATTACTAGTAGTGCCCGCGGTTTCACCTGTGATTTCTGGGATAAAAAGTAGCCTATGTCTTATTTCAAGGTATAAGCTGCTTCTTTACTGAATTTCATCGAAATCCGTTCAGCCGTTTTTGCGTGATTGAGTGACAAACACCTAACAAAAATACATACAAACTTTGACATTTATAACATTAGTATGATTTGTTATATTTGATGGCCCACTTTGACGCACGCACCACACTATTATGCTGTGCCGGGTTTCGAACTGCCTGAATCACTGAATGTCCACAATTAAGTACATAATACTATAAATAATTCCGTATTAAATAATCATTGAATTTCCTTATCTGTTTCATCAGGTACGATGTGGACAACACATTAGAGCGGACTTCGCACCGCAGCCACCGGAGACGGAAGTCGCGAAGCTTGCACGCTCACGTCCACGTGTCGTCCGTGTGCGGCGCGGCGGCGGGCGCGGGGGAGTTCCTCGTCATGGCGAGGCGGAGGCTGGGCAGGTACTCGCTGGTCTGCGCTCCGCGGGTCGAAGACTGGGTGGCGCTGGTCGAGCGAAGACATGTGGACGGCACCGCGCACTGTACACTGCAGCATTGACGATGACGTCACCATCAACATAGGTTTTTAAACATCTGCAGGCTTAGCTCGCGCCGGGTATTAAACTGTATATCTAAAAACGAACTAAACGATTTGATGCAACTTTCTTTGTAAAAACCGCTAAAAAGTGGAATACGCTTCCCGATAGAAGCAAATTGAGTGTCTTCAACTCGCGAGTGAGTCGGTTTCTTCTGGGTAAGCGTGCTCCCTCGTAGACCGCATCTAGGATTATATTATCAGCTAGATGACGTCTAACTCCGGACGAAGGCCTCCCCTTAAAAGGGATGGGTTGCTTAATCTCCACGCTTGGCAGGCGGCTTGGGGATCGCAGAATGCTCACCACCGTTAACCGAGAGGACGCTGCTGCGCGTCCTCCGACGGTTCTAGATCCAGCTTTTAGGCCATACCATGGCATCTACGACTAAATGATAAAGCTAGAGTATTAATACATCTGTTAGGTTTTTACGTGATATTAGATTTTAACGCGTGCAAAGCCGAATGTAGCAGCGAGGGTCTTGGAGCATGATCGAACGTTCACCTAACTGGTTGTGTGAAGAATAAGATTGTTCCTAGTAGTTAAATGTGCTTGGAACTTTTTATACCAACGCGTTTGTTTATATTAGGATCTAAACTATGAAGGATACAATATCAAACGCAGTAAAGTAATAGGGCAGTGGCCCTAGCGTAAAACTATCGAAAAAATTAAGAAGAGCGTATAATAGAATTTGAATGAAAAATACAACAATACAATTATTTTTTAATCGAGACAAAAATAAAACACAAAAGTGCATAGAAAAGAAAGAAATTTAAATAATAAATAAATAGTGAGCACCTATATTCATTGTCACGAAACCGATCCCAACAACGACAACATTGGAACGAAAATGGTACAACGCCAAAAAAAGCGTAAAAGAACCTAGGTACATTATCATACATTTTTCTACCTACGTTATGATAGTTTCTGTGCCAGGGTTGCACATCCTATCTATACGTAATTTTTCATATAGATTTAAACTTGGCGAGTTTACCATATAAATTGTATAAACTAACCCTCTTATACATAAATGCTTGATAAGCTAATGTATACCTACTATGCAATAGTCTGTCACCTTCCTAGAAGTGTCAAGTGTGGAAGAGAGACAAAAAGTGTAAATCGTTTATGCGTAAGAGGGTAAGCATACAAGTATTACGTCATTGCTTGCCATATATCAGTTTATTTTGTACATAGCTTTTATAGAAGCATCATCTTGTAGTTATATCGTTTGGAAAGAGGAAAAGAAAGGGATCTCTTGTTGTACCTTTATAAAAACACATCAGGCTTTATTACAATATGATTTGTTTTATATTCTAAACGTAGTCTTTGTTTTTCTGCTTCCAACAGTTAAAAAGTGGTCCAAGGTGCCAAAATATGTAAGATCTTCATAGCCATAAGGTTGATCTCAACTATGTACATATTTAATTATAAGTAAATACCTTTAGCCATATTATTTTAAGAATCGAGACAGATTTTAATAAGTACATGAAAAAAAGGTTAAGAGATATAGTTACAGCTAAATACATTGTTTTAAAGAACCGACTTCAGGAAAGTGTATAAGTATTTTTTTATTATTTATGTCGTTCGAGTTAAAACCATCTTATAGTGCTTCCAATAATAAACTGGATTTATTCAACATTCATCTATAAATTGTAAATATTTTATAGCGTTACGTACCAATATAGTACATAAAATTGTGAATGCGTAGTAATATATTTTTGTAAAATACCTATAAATAAATATCGATATGTGATATAGGATTACAGCGAGAGTTATATGAAGTGCCTATTGTATATAATATACGGTTATATAAAAAGTTTATAATTATGATAAGTATAGTGTTTATATACCTACAGTATATTCTACGTAATAAAAAAACAAATGTTAAATAAAATATATTAATATACCTTATTTGTTTTCATTGGGTATTTATTGCCTGCCTTTAATGGACATAGGCCTATCGACACTGCATTGACAATTTGAGTGGAGTCGACTATGATCACCTAGGTGATTACATTCACGGGTATTCAAAGGATATTAAAGAGTCGCCTATGATTACCCTGGTGATATCACCCAGGTGATCATAGTGCAATAAGACCATCCTCGAAGCCTTTGGGCCATTGTTCATTACACTGACCCAGTTGCGGGTACTCGTAGGTGTATTCAACATTCCATTGATTTTTTCCGGACAGGTTTCCTTTCGATATTTTTCGAAAAGTTAACCGAACAGTGGTATAATTATCCGTACATAAACTCTAAAGAGCTTATTGGTCTCCCATTAGGTTATCACGGCATCTTCGAGTCTAGCAGTCATTAGGCTATAATAGGTACCTATTCATATAGATTCAATTAGATCTCCCTCACAAGTCGTCGTCAGCCATAAGACGTCCACTGCTGGACGAAGGCCTCCCAATAGAGGGGTGTTGCCATAATCCCCACGCTTGGCAGGCGGCTTGGGGATCGCAGAATGCTCACCACCGTAAACCAAGAGGACGCTGCTGCCCTTCCTCCGGTGGGTCTGGTTGCAGTTTAAGGACATACCCAGGTCCCTCACAAGTAACGTGTGTATGAAAGTGTCTATGAAATGGCCTACTAGGCATAAAAGTGAAAAGATTTTATTCATATAGCAATTCATTTATTTGAAAAAATCACAACTGATACCACATAGAAAAACTACTCGGCACGGTTTAACTCTTAACTATACATAATATCACATAAACACTTTATAATTTCATTAAACTATATACATAAGACGTTCGACACTATTTGGTACAGTTTGTGAGCTACGTAATCACTAAGTGATGTAAGTATAGAAACAATAGCTACATCATAAACAAAATAAAATGGAATCAAGGGTTAAAATAATATAAACAAAATAACAAAAGTTAAGATCTTGATAAATATTAGAAACCTTTACAAACAAAATATATAGGTTATTCTTCATAGCGCTGAACTTTAAGAAAATAATTGGACATATATACGTACATTTTTATGTTTGTTATTTTTCAATAAGTTATACCATTAATTAACTTTTTTTATCTAGGTTGACAATAATAATGAGTAAGTTATTTATTTTGTATTTAATAACGAATCCTACAGTTTGTGTGATCATAAATATAATAACAGAAACGTTACTATTTACACTTAGTTTTTCGTGATAAGAGTAGCTCATTGCCAAATTTATTTATTTTTTCGTATTTTCCCCGTGCAATTTTTAACCCGTATTGACACAAATTATTTGCATCAAAAAGAGGGAAACTCTAATTTAATGTTTCCAAAAGTTGGCACTGGAATCATTTCATTGAAAATATATTTTTTACGCCGTAGATCGCGATTCAATTTAAAGTAGATCTTTACTTGTACCGGTACACTGATATTTTTGTTGGTTCAATGAACATTTTAGCCAGATTTGTACCTTTATGATGACAATGATGGTGATACTGATCGCAGCGCAGCTAAAGAACCAATTTAGATAATAATGTTCGTTTTACAATAAAAAAATATGAGCGGTTGACAATCACTGTACCGGTACATTATAATCAATTACTTATATATATTCTAATATGCAATTACAAGGAAGTTTATTTATTCATTCATTGTTTCCAACGAAAACGATTCCAGTACTATAAACTATTTTTTATCACTAGCGCCCTGTCTTGGCTACGCTTCATAAGTTCATCTCCGATAACGACCACGTTAGAGTACCTAATTGTCATTTCTGTATTTCAGAGCGTCAAATTATTTATCATACTATACCGAGTTATAAAACATACAATAATATAAACATTTTAAAAGTCTTTCTTGAGAAGTGTTACGCAATACAACCCACTCACATTTTAGCCCACAAATCTGTTGGATGTTTTTGAATGAGACTGTTATTAATATACAAAGAGAAGCAGATAAAGCAATAAATTAATGGTTGGAGGGTCCCATAAAAAAACGACGCAGACAAATCCGCGGCATTCGGTAATATTTACATTTCGAATCTGAAGAGGTACGAAAACGGATCAACAAAAACGTTTCTTATATCTTTGCAACATGGATGCTGTTCTCTTTCTAGCAGGAATTTAATGGAAGCTATCTTATAACTAATTATTTATTGCTTTCTCTGTCTAGAAGGATAAAAAGATGAACAATTGAAAGGTTAACCTATTTGGCAAAATGGTGCTCTTAGAAGCAATATAAGCACCAAGCTTCTAACATACTTTTCATTCTCATATCTATCATCGCCGTTTATATTCAACCATACATTTAAATTCGTTCTAAGCTCTACCATGCTTATACAACCCAACCCAAGCAGCAAGAATCATAGCATGTCGTACGAGAAAAACTGATCATGATACACAAAGGCTGAATAATACTAAAAATAAGAGATTTACCAATAGCTTTGATAAAGAATTTAAGTAAATATAGTATGTTTATTGAAAAACTATTTTAAATCGGTTAATAATGTTCTGATATATGAGCGTTTAAAGTTTTTGTTAGTGACAACTCTGTCCCTTTCCCACAAAACAAAAAATGACGTCACGCCTTACTTGTCAGAATATAATTTATATGGCGTACAGAGTAGTGACGTCACGATTAGCTGTTTCGTCTCTCTGTCTAGCATGATATTAAAATGCTTATAAGTTGCTTACTTTTGATCAGATTTTCATTTTGTTTTCATTAATCAGCTATATTTATGGGCCACATTTTAATAGAACAATAAAAAAACCAGTCATCTAGCCTATTGTGTTTTTGCCACGCCTTTTTAAGATATGAAAATAATGCGTTAAAGCTCTTTTACTCTGCAAATACGACTTGCTATATTTCTTGCCACTTCATTCAAATATCGTGCACAGTTACAATGAGCAAGATATATTTCAGCCTTCGTAGTTCCAACATTGACACTCTTTTTTACCGAATGTTGATTCCCCATCTCCAGCGACAGTGATAATGGAATGGATGGGCCCAGCGCTTGCAAATCGATCAAAATTAACCAGACAACACAATCAAGCATACCTAGCTAAAAGTATGGATATTACATTTGCCGGAAAATAGAGATAACGAATCTAATTACTGCATGACAAAAAGAGAACACATGTACATGTATTAGAAGTTTGTATTGTCGTATCGTACGGCTCGCATGTCGCAAAGGCAGGGTATGACTGAAGCGAGTGGAGAGCCGGCACTCAACATATAGTCTACAAAATCCGTGCGCTTATTTCCCGTCTATTCATCTTATCATTGTCGCTGCCCATCTCTATACTTGATTTACTTTATGCTGTGGTATGTTCAATGTTCGCATCTCTAAAGTATCGTGCTCTCTCTCTCTGCAAATAAAATTGAAGTGACGCACTTACTTCATTGCTAAAATTCTTAGCCAACCACTGCGCTATGAAGATAATGTTGAGTAGAAAAAAAAGGTTTTTAATGACATCGATCAAGTACAAAGTGATAATTAAGCACAAAATCAAATGCACAAGGAAAAAATATGGTGATGTCGGCTTTACTGGAAATAGATATATTACGGCGCCTTGAAAATTCAATGTTACTGGAGAAAAAACAAGTATGTAATGTAATTGAGATATAAGACAAAATATTCATAAGTAGATTTAAAGAAGTACGCTATAAGGCCAAAAATATTACAGTGCAGTGTATCACAGACAATATTAAAGATTGTGAAAAAATGCAAGACAGCCAAGGAAATGATGAGACTACTCGACATAACTTTGAAAGAAAAAGCATATTCAACAAACTAAAACTCATATCTGTACAGTATAGAACACATAGACAAAACTTGATAAAAAAATATTATTTAATGAAATTTATAATATTTTTTTTTAAATTTAATTTTAGTTATTTGACAAAAAAATAATGTGTTGTCTTCCATGCCACCCCAATCATCATCAGCCCGGTGACGTCCACTGCTGAACGAAGGCCTCCCCTTAGACCGCCACACTGCACGACAACCTGCCATTCCACCCCAATATGACAAAGTAATTACAAGTACAGAGATGGAGTAACAACATTCAACTCCCTCGCAATTTCAGCATTTTTTAAAGTAAAGAAAGCGATAAGCACCAGACCGCACACAACCAGTTCGGGAAGAGTAAAACGTTGGTAATTCCTAAAGTGTCGTGGTCTACGGCTAACTCTCTGCAAATAGGGGAGATGACTAATGTTTATATCGTTGAAACCAATAGCTTTGATGAAGAATTTAAGTAAATATAGTATGTTTATTGAAAAATAATTCAAATCGGTTAATAATGTTCTGATATATGAGCGTTTAAAGTTTATGTTAGAGACAACTCTGTCCCTTTCCCACAAAACAAAAAATGACGTCACGCCTTACTTGTCAGAATAGAATTTATATGGCGTACAGAGATGTGACGTCACGATTAGCTGTTTCGCCTCTCTGTCTAGCATGATATTAAAATGCTTATAATTTGCTTATTTTTGATCAGATTTTAATTTTCTTTTCATTAATCAGCTATATTTATGGGCCACATTTTAATAGGGTAATTAAAAAAAACAGTCATCTAGCCTATTAAATGGTGAAGTAAGACGCACGTATTTCATCGCTTAAATTCTTAACATTTTGGCTTTTATTGCTAATAAAACAGAAGAACATAATACCGTACAGTACAATACGTACTATGTAGTATACCAAAGACTTAGAAGGGAAATGAAAAAGTATAAAAGTAAGGGTGCATACGAATCACTTAATCTACACCAAATTGCGTTCCCATTACACAACCTGTTGTTTTGCATTCCCGCCTTACACAGGTTAACATACTCATCGTTATGAACAACTTTTAGTATGTGGCCAACCCTGAAAACGCAAGAAAAACTGTTCCATACAAAAAGTTGGCTTGATATTGATTTTGGACAAAATGTATTCAACACCTGATTATTTTCGCAATTTCAAGGTTGGCTTCATAGTAAAAGTTGTTCATAACGATGAGTATAAATCAACCTCTGTAAATTTGGCGGGAATGCAAAACACATTGTATAGAAACGAACTTATCAATCCAGTAATATTGAAGACGATTTCAAGAGGTTTTTTTTTACATTATAGATCTCTTCTAGACCTAGTAGAAGTTGCACTTGTGGGTCAATTTTAATTAGAGAGTTTTGTTTAAATGTTTTAATTGGTGTGTTTATTTATAGTGTGTGTTTGGTTATAGGCACACTACATAATGTGAAATGTTTAGCTAATACATATATTAGAAAGATACAATACTTTTACATATGAGGATACCTAAATATTAAAACGATATAATGCACCAATAATTAATTGTATTTTAGAAAACATTAGAAAATACTATTATCTAGAAAAATACTTTAGAATAGTTTCATTTATAACATGCTAAGGGTAAATCTTCAAAATAGTTTAATTTACGACTTTACTCAATATTTATCATATTTTTTTACATAAACATGCATATGTATTAATTAATCTTTTATTAAATTTCATATAAAATTTGAAAATGCATTAACTTTTTAATGATGGGATTATTGTCTATGGATTTGTGGGATAGGCGAACGTCTTGTTCGTTTCGTCCCTTGCCTGCACATTTTTTTTTTTTAACTTTTTTTTGTTCAGACTCGTGAATTTTCCAGAGTGCCAGTAGTACACCTGAGGTGGATGATCGGATGAAATCACCCATTGAAGTTATTATGCACAGTACTGCCAATAGAAAAAAAAAATTAGCTTGACTTTTTTTCTTTGTTTGATGTTTTCTGTTTGACCGCTAAGACTGTTTTGCTAAGATATAATCGCGTCGCGCTGCTATACATAGCTCGTGTTATTGGACCAAGATTCACGTGTAGTGTCCTTGAAGGAATGCCCTAAAGTCTTATGCCCTGCCCTGGATTCTGCGTAGTTACTGTGCACCATAATAAAGATTAATGTATAGTTACTGCAGCTCATTACAAATCGCAACAATTTCAGTTAAACATTTGATAATACAAAAACGGTTCATGTTTTTTATTTTATATGTACACAAGTGGACATGTGTCTAGCAGTTTATTATACGTAATGGAGTATATTTTGTAACTCAATATTGTCTATATCATTAAGTATTACTTTACAATGAATATCTTAACATTTTCGTTACTGCCATATTGTTCGCATAGTTTTAAATACTTTTACGGATAGAGAATAGGCTAGATGACTGATGTTTATATTGTTAAAACCAATAGCTTTAATGAAGAATTTAAGTAAATATAATGTTTACTGAAAAAATAATTTAAATCGGTTAATAATGTTCTGATATATGAGCGTTTAAAGTTTTTGTTAGAGACAACTCTGTCCCTTTCCCACAAAACAAAAAATTACGTCACGCCTGTGCGTCATACTTGTCAGAATAGAATTTATATGGCGTACAGAGAAGTGACGTCACGATTTGCTGTTTCTTCTCTCTGTCTAGCATGATATTAAAATGCTTATAAGTTGCTTATTTTTGATCAGATTTTCATTTTCTTTTCATTAATCAGCTATATTTATGGGCGACATTTTAATAGGACAATAAAAAAAACCAGTCATCTAGCCCATTGATATAGTATGACGTATCTATGTATTCATATATTATTTAATCAGCACAGTGGTACCCAGGTTTGTGGCGCTAAACCTAACTGTTATCCACTATCTTTAGAGTAGCGGATTAACAGTTTGAATCTACGCCTACAGTCGTATTCATAATTAGATAGACCAAACTGTCAGAAAAAATGTTACTTTTAAAAATAATACTGCCAGCTAAAAAACCATTGTGATGGATATAGTTTATTTTTTACCGTTAAAACGAATTATCTAATAATTATTAACTGCCGTTAAACATTTAAAGTGCTGCCAGTGGAAGTGCAGGTAGAAAAAGGAAACATATTGTGTTAAAACGTTGTTCTGTAAAATGCTACAGGGAAATGTAACTTTATTATCATTATTTATAAACTTAAAAAAAAATTGAAATCGTACATGAGTCAGGAACAATACCTTTTACAAAGATTAATATGAAAATATCGAAGTAGTTCACTGGTGTGAAATTATTAAGTGTCTTAACATATATTAAGAAACTTAATCTTTTTATCGCAGCTCTATTAAAGTTTTGCCAAATAGTAGCAATATATGAAATGACAGTTTAGTCCGTTAAATTATGAATTCGACTATAGGTATCTTCTAGGCAGCCTTGATACCGTAAATCAAACGCAAGTAAAACAAAAATATAAAAACATAGTAACTATATAAAAAATTAAATTACAATCATCTTACCTGAAAAATATTATAAATAAATACAAAAAAAATATGATTAATAAAATCAACATGTTTGGTTTGTACCAAAAATGGTTTGAAATATATTTATGTGCCAGTAAAATAAAAATAAAATCTACATTGTAACTAAAACATAAATAACTCGTTTAACTAAGCGTGTGATCACAGTTTATGATAAATAAATAATACATTGCACAATTATTATGCAAATAAAGGCAAAAACAAAAATACATCAGTTTTATATAATACAAATTAATTATAATACAAATTATCTGTAGTCCCAAACGAGCAAGAACCATGTTTTTCCATAAAACAAGAGATTATTGACGTATTTTTATAATCAATTTTCATTTTATTAAGTGAATATTTTGAGTGACATACGTAATTAAATTTGAAGTGTAAGTTTGGTGTTATCAATCAACTATGGTATTGTATTGTATACGTACAGTAATAAGACTCACTATATAGTAATGCTAGAAAAACTTATTTTTTTAAATTATCGCATGATAAAAATTACGTAAACGTATATTCTTTGACAAACCTAAATCAGGCAAGCTATTTGAAATATAATAATTTCCTACCAATGGTACTATAATTACAAAAAAATATTTTCTTTCCAATAATCATATTACTTTAACCTACGTATTCGTTTTCATTCCTTGTACCAAAATAAAATCTCTAGTAATATTAACAAAAATAAAATAATACGCTACGCTATACTAGGCTATAATAATTCAGTACAGGGGCCGTACCTGCTTATAGCGGGACCGAATAGGTTCAGCTGCCGACACCGGGCGACCGCGATCCTTATTACGAGGTGGTAAGATTCACAGTCGCGCAGCGTCGGCAGCTGAGCGTGTTCGGTCCCGGAATAAGCGTTCATAACGTAAGCGTACGGCCCCAGGAACTGGTACTGAATTATTGTTTATATTGATCTTACCAAAACCTTGAGTACAAAACAAAGGAAGCCTGTTCTTCTAACATGTAAACAAATATGGCTGCCATCTGACATTTATGTTTACACTTTTGAATAATAATAACAGACCACTTAAATATATTAGGTAACTAAAATTATAGTACAAAAGCGACAAGTTTTTAATACCTACATTTAAAATAATATTAAAATACTAATAATCATCCATGCCGGTTTCGGCTACGGCGACTACTTCAGCGACTGAATCAGGTAAGGAGCTTCGTTGGTGTCCTCGAATATGGCTAATGTAGCCAATATTAGCAGTAAATGTGCGTGCGGACTGTGCTGTGTGCGGACGCACGTAAGAGTATATGTCTTATATGAAGAGCTAACTTTTTGCTTTTTCACATCTTTTGTAAACATGGTGCTCTATGATATATATTAACTAGACTTCGTCCGCGTACGGCAGAAATTCGGCCCGCTCCCAAAATTCACCACTCGATTCTTTAAATCTCGAGCAATTTTTTTTTACAAATAAAGACGCACGTACTTTGATGCTAACTATACGTCGTACCAACTTTGTAAGTTTGTATCAGATTACTGCCTCCTTGTACAGAATAGATCGCTTATTTTTGAAATATTTGATGTTATGTCTATGTGATATGAAGTCCTTGGTTCGATACCAGCGGTTTATGCAAGGGTATGAAAAATGTCTTACCTCAGGAGAAGTTAAACATGTCTATAAGCTTCTACACGTTCGTTACGTATCGTAACCTAAATCGGTTGGTCTTCACACTAGCACTATCCTACCTTCCACCGATTAAGTCACTGATATTTGATGGGCGTGGGTGTCATAACGTCAATGATGATGTCTTCCATGTTAGGTAGCACTAGAACCTTCTCGAACTCCTTACTGAGCTTCTGTTCGATCCAGTTGGTGATGTGAGCGAAGCGGAGAGTGCGCGCGCCCACCGCCGGCCGCGCTTTTAGCACCAGTTGCGGGTTTGTACGGAAGCTGAGGACAAGTTTTTAATATTAGACAGTTATTCAATCGCTAAGCAATTTTAAGGACAATGTTACCAGATAAATTACTGGTTATGAAGAGATTTAACATCTAATATCACAGGGTGAAAGCGCAGTACAGTGCGCTGTGGTGTGCGTCGCTGTGGCGACACGTACGTATAGTACACGCTAAAATAAGGCAAAGCAAGTTTTAAAGAAACTCTAAATAAGACCGCCTATGTATATTTAAGTTCGGCTAAGTTGTATAGTACTCACCCTATCCAAAGCCTGTCGTGGGGTGGCGGAGGCAAGTTGAGCGCCAACCTTCCCTCTAAACCGTGTATTTCTAAATGCAGTTTTATATCCGTGTTGGATAAACCTTCCATAGCACGCTTCACGTACTTATAGTCCGTTACCTGAAACCATTTTGTTAGTGGTTATATAAATTATATTAATCTGGATCAACTCTTTATTGTTCACACAAAGAATTACACAGAAATAATTTAGTAAACTTAAATTATTGGATTCTGGCTCGAAGGACCAAGTCAATATAGCTTTTTATACATTTGTGCCTCTTTTGCAAGATATCAGAGTTTACCCGCGCGCGCGCAAACACGCATATATCAGAACGTCTCTGTAGACTACGGTAGACCTGTGCTTTGCAATGTTATAGAAGAAAAATCCCATAATCGCAGCTAGATTGCACAAGATAGCTACTTCAGTATTATACACTATTATTAGTTAGATGACTCGATGGCGAGGCAGCGCATGAAACAGCTACATTACTCGAAATAAGCCTATTACGCAACACCTCACCATCGTCAACTTTAGATGAACGTATGCTAAAACTGCACTGCACTGCTCTGCACTTTTAAAATATTTTTCAAAACGTATAAATAATTATTTTCTTGAAAATGGTCCGATCTCGGATTTATTCCCCTCAGATACACTTTCTCTGGAGAGACACTTTTAATAAAACTACGCTTTTATTCCTATAAGATACACTTTTTAAAAACCCTACCAGTTTTTCCTCTTAGGCTCACTTTTCGGTACTGTTGTGCATAAAATAGAATAAAATGGAATTTATGTCTCAAGAGTTTCGGATGAAACAATCACAGACATATACTGAACGAAGCAAGAAAACACAACGTAAAATCGTTCAATTGATTGATTACGCATCAATAAAATTGTAGATGTCATTAATGACAAAATCGATATCGAGGAGTGCCTTAGGCGCCTCTCATTTAATTAAGATTAAAAAAAAACAGTTTCATCTTTAAAAATATGTAGATATTTTACTTACGGTTTAAAAAAGCGACCGAGTGAATATTTTTTCTCAGTTTGGTTCGCATGGGAAAGTGTATCTTAGGGGAATAAAAATAATGAACTAAATATGGATTGAAAATCTTTTCTATTTTAGCGTACTAGCTGAAAATGGAACTCTAAGGAACAGAAGCGTAACTTTTCTAAAATTCTCTCCAGGGGATTAAATCGAAGTATTTTCTCTCAATTTGTTATCAGAGTTCGCGATCTTGTGATCTCGCTCGTTTTCACGAACACGAAGTGATGGCTTAGTCTAATACGTCATTGGTTATCATAGATTGAGTTTTATGACAGTGGCTCTAGGCGATCGGACTACGGATCAACTAAAGAACGGGGGGTAGTCGACCAGAAGCGATTACATACCTGCTGGAAGTACTTATTTGTAGCTATTCTGTCGACCATTCGAAGGAACTTTTTCTTCGACGATCCGCCTTCCTGCGCCACCACGGGCCTGTAACGTACGGTTATATGAGCTTTACTAGTCGTTTTATACCAAAAAATAATCCTTAAGATGCTTGCGGTTTATTGGCCTAACGCATAAGCATTGCCATTCAACGTGGCAATGCCGCCAGCTTGCTGGTTACGCTGCCGACTGGTAATAGGTCAGAACAGGTTGAGCTAGAGACAATACAAATTGTCTCTAGACTTTCATCGGTCTGGATAAAATCCTTTTGTTTTTTGTGTAGTAGGATAAGTAGTATAAGTAGTCTTTGTAGTTTGTTTCAGTTAATACGTTCTTTCTTTTGTATGAAATTTTGTGTGTGTATCCTATTTTCTTTTTTGTCTCGAATAAAAAAAAAATGTCTTGTATTGTTAATACTTTCTTTAAAAAAAAATTTTTTTACGTTTTATATTTTTTACCTCTCCTACATTCTTATTCAGACAGACATAGCAGCCACAACCTGGCAGAGTTGAGTGCTTAACTGTATAAAGTAATGATATTATATATATAAGGAAGGAGAT
Organism: Erannis defoliaria; assembly: GCA_905404285.2. Taxonomy (NCBI): domain Eukaryota; kingdom Metazoa; phylum Arthropoda; class Insecta; order Lepidoptera; family Geometridae; genus Erannis; species Erannis defoliaria. The sequence goes on from FR990076.1 coordinate 6,176,570, forward strand.
ATGTTATATCACACCCTCAAATGGCCCCGTGGAAATGGACCCAGGGACTGTCTCGCCTGTCTGCGCTCACTAAGCGAACGCGCACTATCCCTTTTGCTCTCATAAAAGTGCTATCTTCTTTCGCACTCCGGCGCAACTCGTAAACATGACGGCACGGGAGTCATTTTAAAACGTTGTTTTATTACACAATGACGCATCTTTCGTAATCTTTGGTTTAAAGTCTAGGATAGAAAACTCATTAAAGGTAAGCAACGCCTCGTCCAGCCGATAAGCGGCAATGACACTACTAGGTAGGCGTAGATATATAAACATTGATGTTATCCAGCTAAATTCACAAGCGGATTCCAGCTCAGGCCTTGGCCGAGTAAGTACTTTAGTTTATTATTAGCCTGAAAAACGATCATTCAAGTTGTCGACGTCTGTGATTGGAGCGAAAAAAGTTATAGGTACCATCAGTCAACAGGCTTTATTGTCATTGCCGATAAGACTTTTGAATAGAGAATTGTCCGTCTGTTACTTATCATACAAGTAAAAATGAAAATAGTCGCATAAAAATATTCAGACACAAAGATACCATATGAGGTAGGCAAAGCAGGCAGGTAAATGGTCACATGATTTGATATGGTTTCCTTGAAATAATAAATAATAAAACAAGTTACACAGCGTCGGAGACGGGGACGTTTTCATTGCTGTCGATGGGTTGAACGGGCGGGCTTTCATCGTCGCTGCTCGATTCCGCGGAATCTTCCACTTCTGAATCGTACACTGCTGGTTTTGATTTCTGCAAAAGACCAGCGACGTAGAAATCATGCGTTGGTTGGTATACACTTTTATTATATTCCAAAGGTTAGAGTTCAGATCGGCTACGATATGAAGACGCAAAAGAAAACAATATCAACGTTCATGTAAAGTTAACCAGAGCAAGAAAATCTAATGTTTCTGGCGTTCATTATCAAGTATTACAGTTTGTACATAAAGAAAACTGTAGTGGGATTTCAGGTCGTTTTTAAGTTATGGACTAGACGAGCAAGATGTTCGCATGGTGGTTAGCATCACGACTGCCCATAAAAGTGGCAGTGCCAGAATTGTGAACTTGCAAACAAAACCCTCACTGCACTCTTCAGCGCCGCACGGCACTGCGCTCGTCACCCTGTGATATTAGATGTCAAATCTCTTCATGTCCATTAATTTCTCTGGTAACATTGCCCTTGAAACCGAAACACAGTAATACTTGCACACTACTACTTGGCGGTTGAATAACTGGCAATGGTATGGTACTTCTCCAGGCGGACTCTCTAATAGAGTCCTTCCACTACAAAGAGGTCGCTGTTCTGCAAAATGTCCTAGTTATATTTTTTATGTAGCAACACCATAGTAAAGCAATACTGCCATAACAGCTGAGTTTGACATTTACCAGAAGGAGTTGGTTTAGTTTTCAAAAATCGTAACGTTAATTCCCTTTTCGCCGTCACAGTTGTCTTTGTGGACAAACTGTACCTGTATGGGAAACGTACCCGTAACATCCTGTCTGGTGTGGGCGAGTCACTCATGTCGTTTTCGACAATATTGTCGGTCGTCGCGAGTAATTGATCTTCTAACGTTATATCTGGAAATAACATTTTAAAATTGAACAACATGAATATACAACAAGTAACAAATAGTTTCAACAATACTGAAGGGTTTGTATGTACTCAACATTATTAACAACTTTTACTATGGGGCCAAAACCTGAAATCGAGTTTTTTTTTTGAAAAAAAATTGCCTGTTACAAATTGTATAAAACAGCAGTTTATATTTTTTTCGCGATTTCAGGTTTGGCCCATAGTAAAAGTTGTTCATAATGATGAGACACACATACCCTTCAGTATTGTTGAACCTTTATGTCACATGTTATATAACAGGAAAACTTTTGTGAAAGCGAGAAAGTGTCAATAACAGTAGGTATCCTATTTTTTATGCTTGAATTTAGCCACCATTTCGCCTAAAATGGGATTCGTTTTACCCTTTTATAAATGAAAACTTGTTTGGCCTGAAAATATTTTGTTGCAGAGCCTTTGTAAAATGATTCCCTAAACATTACCGATTATCTTTTACCAGCTGCACCCCGCGGTTATACCCGCGATTGTTGGGATAAAAAGTAGCCTATGTTTTATTCCAAGGTATAAGCAGTCAGGTGTCACTCAGGTTTAGGTATATTCGGCCGGCGCTCCGTCCGGGTGGACAATGCAAGACAGAAGTCAGTGGCCGCCCGCACGCTAGCCTCGTCGCACGTAACTAAGCATACGTGATAGAAAGAGAGCGGTATATCTAGGTGAATATAGCGAACGGTATCGTGTGCGAGTTGAATTGCTACTTTATTGCGTAGTAGATAGAGTCCTTATATATTTCAATTCCTTTGCGGAGTTAACTTTCTGTACCTAGTACTATTATTTATTCTGTGGTATAAGCTAACTTTATATTCTATACCAAATAACAAACATACACACACACAACGACAAACTTTCACATTTATAATAATAGTAGAATTTATACGTTATTAACGCATAGACAGATTAGACAGTATGAAAAAGAAAGACATCTGGCAGGACTTGAACATCCAATCTCCTGGTTTCCGTCCCGACTGCTTTGGCAACTAAGCAACAGAAGTCTCAGCCATACCCGTTATATTATAATTTGATTTTTATCTTAAAAAAACCTTCGTCTATCACTATCTTGAATACGTGTATCTGACACAGGCAGAATGCACAAAGTCGTCGTCAGGTATAAGACGTCCACTGCTGGACGAAGGCCTCTCAATAGAGGGGTATAGCCATAGTCCCCACGCTTGGCACCGTTAGCCAAGAGCACAAAGACGCACAATGCACAAAGTGCGATGTCAAAAAAGAAAAAAAAACCAGTGCAACTGACTCTTCTCCTTGAGCTTCATGAGGTTGATCTGCGTGAGGAGCGCGATGTAGGCGCCGCCGTCGTACCGCAGGTCCGCGTCGAGCCACACGCCGCGCGCGTCCCACGCGGGCGGCTGCACGCGCTCCACCAGCGGACACGCGCCCGCCAGCGACAGCTCCGTCACTATCAGCGGCGACATGAACGACGGCAACTGCACAACACATTTTTCATCCCATTATTCGAAAAGGACGACTTGGTCCGCCTTTAAGTGCACCCAAAGGTGGTGTTTCCTAAAAGAAACGTTTAGCGGGCAGTAATGAGTTTTTTCATTACTCATACTCGGAAAGTAGGACCCTGAGATATTAGATGTTAAATCTCTTCATACCCAGTAATTACTCTGGTAACATTGCCCTTCAAACCGGAACACAGTAATGCTTGCACACTACTGCTTGGCAATATCAATTTAATTTTACTCGAAAATATTGTTATTGCATGCTGTCTTCACCTATAATTACGGGCTTGGCTTTATACAATTATTTTTTAAATTGGTGTACACAGTGTTGGTGAACTTATATAAATGAATAAATAAAGAAATAGTCGCCATTTGGCCTTAAATTGATCTTTTTAAATTTAACCCTTACTTACTGTGCTTAATTTTAGACTGATCATGTGTCACGTTACCTTGAGCGTGTGTAGTTTCTTCTGTATCCGCGTCTGCACGCGCGCTATGAGCAGGGGGTCGCGCATCACGTCGAACATGATGCGAGCCAGCGCCGTGTTCAGCCACGTCACCTCGGATGGCAACATGCGGCACTCGCAACTCGGAGACGGCGTCTTAGACTGCACATTACGATATACACTGTAGCGCTTGAGGCGATGATAAAAAAGTTGCCTATATGCTATTCCGGGAAATAAGCTATCTCAATTCCGAGTTTCGTCCAAATTCGTTCAGCCATTTCGGCATGTCAAGACGCAACAAACATACACACATGCCGACAAACCTTCGCATGTATATACATAAATTATCAGTGTGATATCAAAATATCATAGAAATTTTCTAAACAAAATGAAAGTAAAAAAACTAATATTAAAAGGCATGGTTATCAAGCAAGCATCGTTGGCAAGCATGGTTATTTCTACTTAATGAACGTAGTTCACAAATCCAATTCAATTACCTATAAAGTAAATAAATTGAGCATAAAGCAACTCTAAAATGTTCTAACTACAATTTTACTGTTACGTAGATGTTACGATCAACCAAACGTAGTATGGTTTGTACTGTGACAACAGACGTACGAGCACGACTACCGCAGACTAATAAATGCAAAAGAGAGGGAAATATATTATCTTTCTCCCTCGCAGGCCAGATGATGGATCGGCCGTAGTTAGCGTTAAGTATATGCGTACGTCTGCTAGTACTAAATAAAGTGGAAAACGGGCAAACCGTCTTTTGTTTTTTAATTCTTTCAAAGTTGTTCCTCGGTGGAGAAAGACGAAAGGCGGATCAACTACCGATGCTACTTCACGTTTATTAATAAGGGAGTAGGAACCCTAACTCATCAAGACGACTTTGCCGGAGACGCAGACATCATTCACGCAGAATTCATGATTAAATGTTTGACATCTAAATCATTTGGCGACGGTTTAGCGAAATCGCCAATTTGGAAATGTAACCATTGAAAATTACCCTTTATGCGGAGTTTGGGGACTCTAGCTTTTAGTAGCCTCTGCTGGCCATTTTTAGTAGCCGGAAATATCCATGGGTAGGTTGGCGTCGCATCGGCATGGCGCCCCGGTGAGGTAGGACTCTAAGTGTTATGCCTGTAGTACACTCTCGTCGAGACAATCCGTAACACTATAACCCGACCAATTTACAGAGACGCAAAGATTATTAAATGTAGGTACGCACTTTCATAATAGGGAATAAGCATGTGTTTTTTTCTTTGACTCACAATAAGCTGACTACAAACAAAACAAATCATTGAAAGTAAAATTTTAATATGTGCACAAATAACGAAGTTATAAACATTTTAGTTTCATGTTAGACAGGGAGGGCACTATACTATGTTTATGACGTCAAAGTTCACGATTCCAAACAAATTCTAAACTATGCACGTGTTTTGAGAATGGGACAGATGACTCCCTCCCAAATACTTTCAACGCTTATATTTCAGTTCAGAACTTTACCAGCCGATTTCAATTACTTTTTAGACGTAAGCATCAGATTCAGTTAAGCTCTCCATTTATCCTATTATTTTTAATAATTGAAACACAATGCATATTCCCTATTGGTCTGGTTATAGATGTCGGTGTGTCTCGGCAAGAATGTGCAGCCGGCATTAAAGTGCTCGTACCGTACTTTTATGGGATGGCATAAAAGCGATCAACGTTTGCAAAAGACTAACACTCGACTTTTTCTTCTTCTTATTCTTGGATCGATCGTGAGGCGAAGGTTCTATTTGACACATCACTCCCACTTCCGAAGTTTGCTTGAATGTCGTTTCATGGCTCTGTCGTTCACATTTATACAGAATGGTCATTTGAACGACGGACATATTCTAGGATATAATAGTACTCATCATTATGAACAACTTTTACTTTGGGATCACCTCTGAAATTGTTAACAAATATTGCTGTTCCACAGAAAAAAATCATTCGCTTTCGACGAAATGTATGGGGCAGGTGATTTTTTTTGCCATTTAAGGTGGTCCCGTAGTAATAGTAGATTTCTCACCTAAGGAGTAAAAGTAAAGAATGTCTTAGATCAACATGAGATCTGAGGCTTCCTTACGTGCTCCCGTGGTGTGTATACGATTTTACGTGCCGCTGCGGGGAGGTAGTGGAGTCCTTTCGCTCCACGTAGCGGGGCTAAACTAGCCACTCTAGCCCCGCAGGCACGTAAAAGTTGTTCATAATGATGAGTACTATTATATCCTAGAATATGAAATAAAAAAACTTCAATAAAATTGTCTTATGGTCTTGCTTAAAAACGCCGATTAAAGTTAAATGCATGTTTGTATTGCGCACAAGTTTAACTTAAGCATAGTTGTTGGTCCAGAATAAACTTGAATGAATCAAAGTGTAATTTTTGCCGATTCTTCATAATGTTATTATTAGCAATTTTGACTGATTATGATTTTTCACAACGATATTCAGTGATTTAAATCTTCAAAAATATTGAAATTCGCGATCGAGATAGCTCGCGGTATTCTGGGCCCTATTATAACGTACCTACGGTTCACTTTTCAGCGAACGTGTTGAACCATTTCGTGGCGTATTATCGTAGAAATTTTACCAAAGGTAAAATTTTGGGAAGACATATATAATAGCATATACGACATCATATCAGGGCAGATTCACACCCATAGAACACGCGTCTATATGTAGAACGTAGTCAACGAGCCACGCTATGCAATGGAAAATCGACACACTGTCGTATACAAATTTGCTTGCATTGAATGTAGTTTACAGGTATATCTAAGTTAAGATGCGTTTTCTATGTGTGTGTCTATGTATATGTGTGTGTCATGTGTGTATCTGGCGGATAATATTTTTAGGGTATAAAAGGATATAAAATGTTTACCTGTATGATTTTCAATAAATAAGGCCAGAAGTTCTTTTCGTAGGTCTCGCTATCCGACACGAAACCCTGTGAGAACGATGAAATAGTGACGCCTTCGGATATCGAGTCTGATGCCTTATTCTGTAAAATAAAAGCATCTTACGTATATGAGGTAATAATTCTAGGTATAAAATATAAAATTTATATTAAATAAGGGCTACTTTTAATTACATTATTTTGGTACCAACTGGTAATTTTTTTGCGTTTCTGGTTTAGTCTTATACAAATAAATGTTCATATAGACATGTACAATGATATAATAATAATAACGGTCTTATAGCGAAGAGCCTCGACCTCAAGAGGCTCTCGCTAGATGGTTGGGTCAAGGGTCAGATACAAAAGACAGTGATCCTTGACACGGCGCGCATTGTCAGGAGGTTCCTCACTCTGCAGCCCTGACCAGCGGCAGCTTGAGCCCTGCCCCGCTGCCGGCGGCCCCCTAGTTTTTAAGTTTTTTTATATTCATCATCAGCCCGGAGACGTCCAATGCTGGACGAATGCTGGCCTTCCCCTTAGACCGCCACACTATACGACAACCTGCCATTTGCATCCACCGGTTGCCCGCGACTTTTACAATGTCGTCGGTCCACCTATATATATATATATAGTGGGAGGCCGCGCCTACGCTGCGTAGGACGGTTCGCATTTTTATATTCATATTATATTAATAGTAAAAATCTAAGAAATCAAATAAATATATGCATAATAATAATAAATATCGACGGACATTTTTCACACAGCGCCATCTAGCCCCAAACTAAGCAAAGCTTGAACAATTATGGTTTTGAACTATGACGGTTGTTCACTACAGTTTATACGAATTTGTCAGTGAACTAATAAACACCCGGTATTAAGTATTCCCAGTATTCTATCAGCTATCTGGTTTCCATTGTACAAGCTTTGCTTAGTTTGGAGCTAGATGGCTGAGTGAAAAATTGACACCGATAGTTATTACTTACTACGTTTTTAGCAAACGCTACAGTATCATTCTCAGCTTTGTAGACCGACACTTCAATGCCGTCCTTGGCGGCCACGGGAGTAGACTTGTCTTCCGCGCTCGAGCTGTCAGCGGACGTGGCTTCAGATATAGCTGTCATCAGCCGACGGTACCTGACATAAGTGCGACATTACACTGTTAATAGTTTTTTTTAAAGATTGGGAACACAATTTTGTCGTAATTGTATTATTTTACAAAATATTTATTGTTTCGTGTAATTATTAAATAGCAAATACATTTTAATTATAATACGTAATCAACGCGAATAACGCGCGTAAGTACAAATGGGCAACTGATGCACTTGCCATTGGGAAATTATTTTTCATGTTGTTTTAAAAACTTCGTCGAAGCAAGGTCACCTACTTGACTACGCACGATTTGTACCGGACCGTGAAGTGAATTACAAAAAGAGCGAGACTTTCGACTGGTGGTAAGCATCACACCTGCCCATACCAGTAGCAGTGCCAGAATACCAGCGCCGCACTGCACTCGTCAAGTCTTCACCCTGAGATGTTGGATGTCAAATCTCTTCATGCCCAGTTTTATTTATTCATCATTCATAAGTCCTAGGTTTACAAGTTGGTAGGTTGATACAAGTTGAGCTCTTACTGCTAGATCTTGCCATTATAGGCGTATGAATAGTTTCTCTGGTAACATTTCCCTTCAAATCGAAACAAAGCAATGCTTCCACAGTACTGCTTGGCGATTGAACAACTGGCAAAGGTATGTTACTTGCCCAGGTGGACTCTGCAATAGAGTTTTACCACTACAAAAAGCCTGTATCCAGTATTGAGACAAACACGATGCTGTCATTTCAAGAGATAGCGCCTGTCCATGTCTATTGCAGCAGCGCGTAGAGTTTTGAGTAACAAAACAGAGCGACATTGACCATCACGGATCCACGAGAGCAGAGGGAAATACGTTTTATCCCTTTCTCTCTCGTTGGTAAGACGGTTGGTACTCGTTGGTACTAACCATTCATATTTATCTCTGCCGGTTCTCGTGAAAATGAATAATTGCGAGTTTCTGTCCTTGGACTCTTTCACGTGAACGCTCCACTCCCCTTCTAAAGAGCCGTCGGGGCCCGTGTCTTGCTCCTAAAATAGAAGATACGTATTAACGTTAGATAGATAGATAAACGGTTACATACCAAAATAAATTATTACACTTATGATGAGCATAGCAGAGAAATGAACTTAAAACAAGTGTAAAAATTGGCCTCTTCTCCACGCAACCATAGGGTGGAAAGGATTCGAAGAACATAAAGAACTTGGGGTGACAGCTCATCTCGGGGTTATGACTCGGGGGAACAACTTGGGTCTACTTAGGTTCTCATTTGTTCGTATTTCTATCTTTTTTATTCTATTTCAATTTCTAATGTACATTAATGAGTTTCTGTCTATTTATGAGTACTACGAATTTGTTTTCCTTACAGTTTCCTCCAAGAATTCCTTAATCTTGAACATTTCAGTTTCGTCCAAATCTTCTTCGACCTCCTCCTTGCTGGTGGTAGACTTGGTGGCCAGCTCGTTGTCATCCGGTGGGGAATCTTCGATATGTGAGGTCTTCTCGGAGGTCAAACCCTGAGTCTCGCAGACTGGCTCGGTGCTTGTTGATACTGTGTCCGTCTTCTTATCTGTTTAAATGTATAAGACATTTTGGCCTAGTACGTACAAATATATATCAGCAAGTAAGTATTCTATCAGCTATCTGGTTTCCATAATACAAACTTTCATTAGTATGGGGCTAGATGGCGCTGTGTGTAAAATGCCCGCCAAAATGTATTTATATATGTGAAAGTTTCACCTCTAGAGCACGTGCGTGTAGTAATGTGTTAAACTTTTACACGTGTGAAGAATTAAGTCGGGCTAGATACGAAGTATAGTTGTTTAAACTCACAAACTCGGCCTAAATTTTATTGTAAGTCTCAGCTGTTATTCCTTAAAGAAAAAGGGTTGATGCTTGTCAGCCTTTCAAGAACACTGACGTCAGAACTACCACCGCATTCTAAACCCAGTAGAATCGGATTTGAATTGAAAACTACTTACCATATCTGTCTTCTGTATTAATAATGACGTAGAAAGATAGTGCAGTGTCCATACAGATTGGGTCGAACTTACTGGCGATTTTTTAAAATGAATGCATTGCAAAAAGGAGCGCTGCTAGGCCTCCTGATGGTAAGAAGTTAAGAGGTCTTCGCCGCCTAGCAGTAGACAAAATTCAGTTGACAATAGACGTAGGTAATAACTATTATTTCGCCAGTACTAGTATAGGTGAAAGAGAGCCAAAACACTTTTGAATATACAGTAAAAATAATACAAAATCTCGTTGAGAATAAAGTTTCTGTCCTTACTACATGCATAACATTATTTTTCATACGTCATGTGGTGCGTTTAAAAAATATAAAATGTTGTGGATTATTATTTACCTTCGACAGTAGCTTCGACATCGTCCTCTATACCAAAGTTGCGTGCAAAAAAGGAAAGTCAACCTTAATGACAATTTTTTAAAGCATTATTGCAAATTTGTTAGTGACGCCAAGCAAAGGATTCTCTCCGACTTTTTAAATATTGGCGGCCCTAAGCAGACATGTAAACAGAATATCATACCTTCAAGGATAAAACTTTTTGTAAAGGTCAATTTAAATTGTCTGCTCTGTGCTTCAGTTAGCAGTCAATGGCTTTGGGTGAACTATATGGCTTCCTCAATATATGAAATCCTAGTGGAGAACTAAGTCTGAAGTTATTTGTTATTACGTTAACAAGAGATGAGATATTGTAATGAGATACAACGGTACCCAGAACTCTCGAGTAAGAACATTATTACATTCATACCTCTGTGCATTTTTCTGACGAGCCTGTGTCTAAGTCCTTCCCTTCCTGGTTCCCCTTCAGAATGTACACTGTAAAAGTTCAAAGCAAATTTAGGCGGTATTTATTAAGGGTTGTTTGCAAAGTACTTCCTTTGTTCTAAACAGATAAGAATCCCAATACATTCATTCTCAAACTAATCCAAAGAAATTTTATAAAATTAAAAAACTCACGACGATGGAATAATGATAATGATATTATAACGACAATAATGATAATGATATTATAACGACAATAATGATAATGATATTATAACAACAATAATGATATTATAACGACAATAATGATAATGATATTATAACGACGTTTAAGGTAGGGCATTGGTATTTTAAGGTAGGGCATAGCCCCTCAATGCCCCCCCCCCCCTGGTTACGGCCCTGCTACTTAGCTGCTTAATTTCGTAAAGATCGGATCTACGTTACGCAGAATCTTAATAAAATCAGGTATTTACTCATCAGGTGGGACCTGAGGATGTCCTAAAACTGCATCAAGAACCACCGGAGGACGGGCAGCAGCAGCGTCCTCTCTGTTAACGGTGGTAAGTATTCTGCGATCCCCCAACCGCCTACCAAGCCAACCCCCCTCACGCATTAAGGGGAAGCAGCCTTCGTCCAGCAGTGGACGTCTTCTGGCTGATGATGACTAAGCAAAAGTTTGAGAGACTGTGTCGTAGGCATAATAACTTAGCATCAAAAAAACCCAAGCACATACAAACAAATGCAGACAATTATGTATTTTCCACACACTGAAATATTCGCTTCTTTTGGTCAATATGTAAGGACGAAGAAACAAAAAATAAGGTAGATATTACATTGGAAGATTCCCTGATAATATTTACTTTATAGATCCGCTTACGGCTTAATACGGCTTTTACCAAGACATTTTAATGAGTAGTACTATAAACAGCTTAGTCATTTTTAATTGATTCATTCTAAAACATTATATTTTAAAATTCATAGATTTACTAATACCAGTTCACGAAATACGCGACTACGCTATCGCAAATACCTAAAAACGTCGAGTTAGTATGCTCATAAAAAGTTCTTAGTTATATTTTTTTACCGTCTAGTTTGATAAGAGGAGTAGGTATTTATTTTTAGCCAAAAGATTGAAGGCTCTCTACGAATAACGAATCAGCAGCACCTAGTAGGCGTAAGTTTTTGCGTCATACTTATTGGACTTATTTATGCCAAATAAGGAAACTATAATTAGGTATAATATCTTAATTTAAATTTAAGAAACTTTTGTTAGCTTAACAGACAAAGATAAGAAATTTAATTTTTTAATGACATCCCAGAATGGTTACCAAGCTGTCATAAAACGACAAATCGGAAACAAGCAGCTTCCCACTGTTTCACGTTCACACGCTATCCTACGGGAACCGAGTATTTTTCTAGGATAATAAGTAGCCTATGTGTTAATCCAGGGTATAAGCCAACTTCATATTAAATTTCATTCAAATCCTTTGACGTTACAACAAACATACACACATACAAACTTTCGTATTCATTATTTATATAACAAGGTAGCAGCTTTTACTCTCAGCTTCGCCCGCGATGTTAATTCGGGATAAAAAGTCACTTTTCGACCTAGACTATGTTACTCTCCGACCCTTAATCAATTTGCAAGCCAAATGTCACGTCGATCCGTTGTTCCGTTGCACCACGATAGAAGGACAAACAAACACACTTACGCATTTATAAAGATACCGTGAGATTTATAGGATTGGCTGTGATTGTTTTTACGTGCTTCGCTTCGGAAGGCATAATATTCAAAAAATAGTATATTGATTACGAAATGTACCTTTTTTCTCTTTTTTCTCTTCGCCAGACAAATTTCTTCTTCTTCTCTGGACTGGTGTTGGTCTCTATGCTCTCGGTTTCAGGGGATAGTGGTTCCTTTTTCTGTTTCTCTGTTGATGATTCCAACGTTTTTTTCTCGGAGGCCGAGCTTTCTTTTTCCAAAACTTGAATTTTCTCCTTTTCATTCAGTATTACACATATCGGGTATTTCTTGCTCCACAATCTGTAATCAATATAAATAAAAAAGGGTCCTTTATATAAGGCATTAACGTATTCGTAGTATCTATGAATAGCCAAATGATGCTCGAACTAATCGAGGTAACATCGCAATAACTACGTAAGTATTAATAATATTTCGAAACTTTCGTGTTTCGGAATCCTGTGTCCAAACAAACGAGGAGGACAAAGATAAACTAAACCTTACTCCGAGCATACCTATACCATTGGAGGTGGCAAGCCAAGGCGTCCCATACCCTACCTACTGCAAAAACGCAATGATCGTTTATTTACCCATATTTTATTATACCCCTTGTTGCTGGTTGTGAGTTTGTAACATTCGTCGTTCATATGTATGAACGACGAATGTGGATGAAAGGGAACGGGAATATGTTTTATTAGTGTGAAAGTTTACTTGAAAGTGTGCCATGCGTATCGCCTATGGCGTCTCCAATGCTGGAAGGAGCGACATTGTCGCTTAACATCATCAGGCTAATGTTCAAACGTACATTTATTTCTTACATAAAATATTTTTCTATTGCTAGCGACGCAAAATATGTATGTTAAAATACCTAACCAAAATCTTTTAATGTCAATTTAGCTAGGAAAAATAATAATTTGCGCAGTTTAATATCGACCGCCGCCTCACGTTTAAATTAGATAGACATATTTTGCATGAATGAATAATAAAACAATATAGATAAACTACATTATTTTTGAAGTTTTCGACTGTTTGTTTGTACGTAAATGTATAAAACACTTCAGCCACAATAAACTATAAAAAACGTGAACGTTTCTGTGTAAGTCTGTAACGCTGTAAGTGCCCGTATTTGTTCCAATTTCACTTCGTAACGTTTAGAGGAATTTAGATGTAATTTAACATGGACGGCGCCTGTATCAACAAACACATAAGAAAAGATAAAATTTAAGTATATAGAGTCGAGTAGTTTTTTTTTCATTCATATTATTTCTAAATAGTAACCCATTAGGTGAGGTACAATGATACAATTACAACGAGTTTATTAGATGGTCTGTTTGGTGCATTGTTTTCATAATATATTACTTTACAACACATTTTCTCGAAAAATGCATTTACGAAGCCTGTATACATCGTTCGGAAGTTGAACATTACGAACCATATAGCTAGGCGAGCGGTAAAATAGGTACTCTTAGCTAGGCGTCCGGTAAACCTATCTTACCGCACGCCTAGTTTTATAGCGCCGTGCGTATCTTTTACGGTATTTTTTAAATTTCTATAAAAATATATAAGAATTCCACCAAGGAGTTTCCACATTACGAGAATAAATAAAGTGAATGATCCTCGGAAGCGCTTTTGCTCAATACGTTTGTCTCACTTTAATACTAAATAGAAAATGAGACAAAAGATGCAGTTCTCATTTTCACCACGCGCACGTAGCATTTGTTAATTCGTGCCATATCATCTTTCTCCTCCAAGGAGGATTATGGCGTCGCACTTTGTGCATTTGCTAGTGTCAAGTATTTATTTGTATCAAGTTTTTGATAATTTTGAAGTCGAATGAGTCTAATCACAGTCAAGTCCAGTCATGCCCTACTAAAGTCGTGGCGACTTTACTACAAGTTTCTTCGGAGTTTTGGAAACAACACGAAAATACACTCATATTAGAAACAATTTAACGAAGACGAACTTTAGAACGATGTATTTTTTTTCTTTGTTCCTCCTAGGAGGATTATGGCATCGCACTTTGTGCATTTGCCAGTGTCAAGTATTTAGTTACCGACTTTCCGACCGATATTAATAAACAAAATAATAAAATTTGTTAATTTTTTTTTATATTTTTTTTATTTTTTTTTTATTTATTTATTTGCTGTACTTCTGTTATATGTTTTCTCGCAAATGTGTTGTAAAACGTTGTATGGCACCCGTGCGGAAATGGTTTTCACAAACTCGTGACTGTGGTAAGCCCGAGACGAAGTCGAGGGCTTACATTCGTCTACTCGTTTGTAAAAACCAACTTACCGCACTAGTATCATAATAGTACATTATGATACGAGTGTGCTATGTTGGTCATTACACTAGAGGCGGTATTATGCGCGCGAGCCGCAGGCGAGCGCGATAAGGAAGCCGAGAGCGTATTGACTAATAGCACAAGAGTTCCATACGACTGTTTTCGTCACACTTGCGAGGAAAAAACATTTTTTTGTGATAATAATCAACCACACAGCGAAAACAAAAACAAACATTTGCGGAAAATGGCGCCCAAATCAGTAATGCGCGCGCAGGTTGACATGTACTTCAGCGGCATAAGAACTCTTTGTTGGTATTACAAAAAAACTGTAAGTATTACCCGGCTATATTAAGAGTGCTTCGTATACGTACGTCTAATTGCAGTCACGTACAAACTTGACTTTACCGGGTTATACCTATTACAGTACAAGTGCCATAATGTAAAGTAAAAAGCACGCGTGTGTAATAGCTTGGATTATGAGCCTAAAAGCGATGTAATAAGATCTACTTTACGAGCAAGTGTGATGAAAATAACTATTATACAATTGTACGCGAAGTCTGTATAACTGTCTACGTGTTGACAATTCAGGTCACATGTAAATCATTTTGAACGCACAGAACTATACCAACATTTCTAACATAACACAGGGCCATAACGAGCTAAACGCTTCTAAATTGCTCGCGCAATTGTTCGAAATGCCAACACTTTATTGAGTATGTAAAGGTCATTACCCTAATTTTTTCATCAATTCAGTTACCACAGTATAGATAGAAGTAAAGCACTCGCTAGGAAGACTACAAGGCCTTTTGTTTGAATATCACGAGCTAAGGAACTAAGCTATTCTCCATACTAACTACTAAGCAATCTACGATAAAACCGGCAACATGAATATGTATAGGTAGGTAAAATTGTGTAGTTTATTTGTTCAGGTTTTAATTCGCTCTAAAAACGGATTTATAGTTCAAGTTCAAACACGAATTCATATTAATAACTTGATGCGCGCCGCGGTTTCACCCGCGGTTCCTAGAATGAGAAAATGCCTACGTTTTATTCCAGGGTATAAGCTAGCCTGGGTTTTGGGACCTGGTTATATCCTAAAACTGCACCCAGAACCACCGGAGGACGAGCAACAGCGTCCTCTCGGTTAACGGTGGTAACACTGCGATCCTCAAGCCGCCTGCAAAGCGTGGGGATTATGGCAACCCCTCCCTTTTAAGGGGGAGGCTTTCGTCCAGTAGTGGACGTGTTCCGGCTGTTGATGGTGAAGCTAGCTGTATAGAAAATTAGGTTTCATCCAAATCTGTTCAGCCGTTTTATCGTGAAGGAGTAACAAACATACACACACGCAGACAAACTTTCGCATTTATAATATTAGAGTATACGAATGCATCAAATAGCGGATTCCCCAGCAAAAGCAAAGTAAGTGCGTTTGCGTCCTTCTCTCACTACTGGGTAAGTATCGCCATACAGGCTCTTTTAAACTAAGTTCTCTTCGACCACACATTAATTTAACATCATATAAACTCTATCTGCAAATACAGCTACGTCTTACGTCTATTGTAAAATTATGTAAATAGCTATTGTGTGGTAACTGGTCGCGTAGCCCATTGGCAAGGGCGGATCCAGGGGTGGGGCACAGGGTCACGTGCCTCCCCCTAGTTGGTTTAAATATAACAAAGAACTGGGAGATTTATAAGATACCGCTATACAAACATTTGATTGATTGATTGATTGATTAACTCTTTATTGTTCACACCAAGAATTACAAAGAAATAAATGTTTGTTCATTTGTTTCTTTTTACATAGTAAAATGTAATTTCTCATTATTTAATCCTTATTAAAAGTATTTTTTCATCACACTTGCTCGTAAAGTGGATCTTATTGCATCGGTTTTAGGCTCATAATCCAAGCTATTACACACGCGTGCTTTTTACTTTACATTACGGCACTTGTACTATAATAGGTATAACCCGGTAAAGTCAAGTTTGTACTTGACTGCCATTAGACGTATGTAAACGAAGGACTCTTAATATAGCCGGGTAATACTTACAGTTTTTTTGTAATACCAACAAAGAGTTCTTATGCCGCTGAAGTAAATGTCAACCTGCGCGCGCATTGCTGGTTTGGGCGCCATTTTCCGCAAATGTTTGTTGATGTTTTCGCTGTGTGGTGGATTATTATCAAAAAAAAAATGTTTTTTCCTCGCAAGTGTGACGAAAACAGTCGTATGGAACTCTTGTGCTATTAGTCATTACGCTCTCGGCTTCTTTATCGCGCTCGCCTGCGGCTCGCGCGCATAATACCGCCTCTAGTGTAATGACCAACATAGCACACTCGTATCATAATGTACTATTATAGAATCGATCCCAGAGACAGCATATGGCAATAATGGGGGAACAAGGTCTGTGGTCCATGTGCTCAGAAATAAATCCTCGATCCGCCCTTGCCCGTTGGAGTTCTCAAAATATACGCTATACAAAAATACCCACTCGTTATAGTCTTCACTATACGCGCAGATATAAATTCTAAGAAATATTGATAAATAGTAATCATAATCGATGTAGACGACTGCGTATTTTAATCAGAAAGATAATAATGTGTTTACATAATGGTAGGTAATTAACAGGTAAAAAATAAAATAATAATTTTATCTATCATTACAGTCGACCCCGAGGTCGCCCTCCGACACGATGGCGCGACGAACTCGGGAAGTTTAAAAAAGATTGGACGGCGCTGGCACAAGATCGAGACAGCTGGAAGAAATTGGGGGAGACCTTTGCCCAGCAGTGGGACAACACAGGTTTAAAAAAAAACAAAAAAAAAATGTGAACAAGGTTGACGATAAAATAATTTATTTTAGCGACTGTTCCGTCAACAATGCATCCGTTTTAGAATTAACAGTTGTATAAAATATTGACAACGAGAATATTAGGTATTAACATTAGAATATTAAGATATTAATAGTTAGAATATTAAGTAATAGGTTAATAGTTAAAATATTAAGTATTAACATTTCAAAACAACAACAACAACATTTCTCTCTCTCTTTCTTTCTTTATCGACGGCCAATTGTACACACTGCTGTCCACCGCGAGCTGTGTATTGTGTAAGAAATTGCTATTAAAGAATATCGTTTGATTTCATGAATTTTTAAATATAGTTTTACTAAATAGAAACTTAAATAAAAATTATACTAAATTTTTCAAAAAATTTAACATGTAAAAAGTAAACCAAATTGAAATATAAAAACACATGTTTTTTTCTATTTAGCGCAATGATTCAATTCATGTATAGGATACATTATTTAACTGAATAAAGCGTTTCAGTGTACCATATATTTTTTCGGCATGGTAACACAAGAATTCCAGAGCTCGTTATAGGTATTCCGTGAATGGGTCGGGCCTAATAATAAGATTGAAATAAGAATGCGATAAGAGGTTACTGGAATACAGAACAATTTATGTGAAACAGAAACACATATTTTATGGTATTTAAAATAACAAGGCAAATGAGACGCTCTCCTTGTGATAAGAGATAATGCCCGCCAAAGACCACGGCACCCAGAACTGTGAGTAACGAAAGTCCTGCAGGGCTAACATGCGCACCGCGAGAAAATTTTGTCGTGTCTTTATGTCGTGCGAAAACGAGACAAACTTATACAGATTCGTAGCGTTGTCCTGTTTTGTAGAATCGAGAAAATTTTCTCGAAAATTTTCTCGCTGCGCATGTTAGGCCTGCTGGGCGTCACTGCATTGGCCTGGCACTCATTACCACAGATCATATAGCCTGTGGCTGGCTCATGAACATAATTTCTCCTACAAACACGACTCACCGTTGCGGGCTGGGGGCGAGGTAACGTTCTATGCTTGCGATTGGCCAATCACTGGCATGACGCAATCTGAGTTATGAAATACAATGAGATTCTGACGTACTCGCAGTGGGTAGCAGTGGTTTTTAAACTACTAATTTTCGTATGAGGGGAAGTCGGACGATCAGTCAACAGGGTTTATAGTCTATGCTCATTACTCTGAGAGATTCGATGGTGAGTCTCATTAGCCCGGTAATTTCGATATAGACCCTTCAGAACGAACATGTAGATGATGATAAGAGGAGTCTCTTCCTAAGCAGTAGGTATAATGTCGTCGATTATAACAAGCCATAATAAAAATAAACACGACTGCCCTGACAAAAAAAAACTAGCCCGTGACACTCGGGATCATGTAAGGATTCTAACGATACCCAAAACATCTAAATCTGTTCGGGCATTTATCACACACATACATACATAAATCCGGAAAACATTACACACCTTTTTTTGGGTAGTCGTTTAGTTATAAACTCGTCTTGTCAGGATTCATTGTTATAGCAAATCCTTGCCATATCACAAGACCGAGTAACATAAGAGAGAGAAATGTTGCGCCGTCCGCGCAAGAGCCTGCCGCGCCGTAGTGCTAGGTATGTCCCACGTCGATAGAGCTAGGACGACCGGTTCAGTCGATACGCACAGATAAGGCAAATCGCCTAACAATAAATACGAGTAAGTACTATAGAAAATAATTACCTTCTCTTTACAAGTCCATCTGGCCGCAATAACACCCGCGCTCCGCTCAAATTGTAAAGTCTATGTTGGTAAAATGATACTTTTTCAATCTTCTCGTCCCATAATGCCCTTTTTGGTATCTTCGTTTTGGTGTATGATATTCTTAAATTACATCCTGAAAGTTAAATAAAACTGACTCCATTACTAGCACAAAGAAATTTACAAAAATATAAAAGATTGTTTAGCTTTTTATATAAGAACAGTATTTTTTGACGTTTTTGGCCTGGCACAAATTTTCAAATCCATAATTTGGAAGATCTTTGCCTAATATATGATAAAATAGGTTTTATTATGAAAACATACGTGGTTTTGGCACATTTTTGTTTTATTTATCACTCTTTGAAAAAGGTCACCGTCTGATCGAAACTATAGTCAGAGTATCCGATTTAATTAAACGTGAGTATTCCCGTATAAATAAAACAAAAATAGGTTTTCGTGTATTATAAGTACACCCACATCTACTCGAGGTTCAACGCTCCATGTTATCCAAAATAAATATAGATTTATAGACAAAATTACCAATAAGTGTTAGACAACGGAATGTTATCAGCGCGATTATATAAACAGATAATGCATTTACCTTCTAGCTTCATAAACGCTGTCGTTGTTTTGTTTATATGATAACTCAACGGGTCGTAATCGGGGAATCGGTAGTGATTAATCCAGCCCTAAAAAAATATAACATTTTTTTAAGTGCACAAACAACATATTATTGTGTAGGTATCAAAGAGATAACAATGAAAATGAAATTATAAGCACGAAACACAAGGATTTTTATATTTATCATTGTTGGTGGTTTGCGCTCAGCAGACAAAAACGGCTATGCTCGAAGAACATTCTGAAGGTTTTTGCATCGCCATACGAACACAAGTTCAAGATATTTGTTCTCTCAGCGCCATGACATTTTTTACATTCAAGTGATGAGACGAGCAAGACTTTCACCTGGTGGTAAGCGTCACGCCTGCCACTAACAGTAGTAGTGCCAGAATTGTGAACTTGCGAACACAATCCTGCGCCGCACCGCACTGCGCTCGTCACCCTGAGATATTAGATGTTAAATCTCTTCATACCCAGTAATTTCTCTGGTAACATTGCGTTTCAAACCGGAACACAGTAATGCTTACACTACTGCTTGGCGATTGAATAACTTCATTACTTCGTTAGAAGTTCATCATTACCTAAGTTTTATGGTGCCTTGGCGTACAGGGCACTGCGATGCAATGCAATTATGCCGCGGCGGTCAAAAGGTTAATGATCTTAAAATAATAAACATTCTCCGACCCGAGTATTGAGTTCCGTACGCTCTAGTATTTTGTGTGCAAAAGAGCCTCAATTTGTATTCATATTGGAATGTCAAGAAATAGACTCATGGGTATTCTTAACCATTGTTTACAGTCTACGCGTCTCAAATTGCATTTATTTATTGCTTGCTCAGGGATTTGACATATTATTAGTTAGCATACAGGCTACGTCCGGTAATTGCGTGAATAAATACGGAACACAAAAGTTCAGTCAAAATTCTGGAGGACATTAAAATGTAAAGGAAGAGCGTGACGCTTACCATTAAGTGCGCGACGTGCTCGTGACGTCACTTAGTTGCGTAAAAAATGAGATAACAAATATAAATATTACCGAAGCAAATAACATAGCTTTGGCACCATATTTTCTCTACACCTCACGCACAAGTTTCGAGCTGTAGATAAAACCTGCTAATTCAAGACTTACTAAAAATTATGTTGCACTTTAAAAGCTAGCAAACTCACCTCATGCTTCTTCATCGGCCTATGCTCCTTAACTGAAGGTATTGTGTACATAGCAGGCAATGCACTGCTTCGTTTCAATTGAATTCCAACCGGCTCCCGGTCACTGAAGAAGTTATCCAAGACCCAATCCTTCAAATTACTGGTTAAGTAAACAAACCATATTCCTAATAAAAACCCATTCCATGAGTTGGACTCGGGGAGCAAGACGTAGCTGGCAATAAGGAAGCCCGTTAGAAGGTACATGGTAAGGTTTAGGAATTGTATCTTAGGTTGTGTCTCCCTGTTATTTTCTTTTAGGTTCGTTTGGCTTGGTGGTATGCCGAAGTTGTTGGGAGTAGGCGGGGGCTGGCTTATAGCATCGTCAAAAGGTTTGTCAGGGTGGGTAACTGGCGGAACGCAGGTAGCCCCACCAAACTCTTCCATTGTATCTTCTAAAGCTTCTATTCCAGATTCCACGTCCATCAAACTGTCGTTCAGATAGTCTTCTGCCATGTCACTGTGAGCTAAAAATATTGTCTATTGAAAGTAAATCCAACTCTCTACCTGGTTGAGATCTATAATGCCAAAAAACGACATGCTTTAAAATTGTTACACTCCTCTTTTTCAATTGGGGCTTGAAAACTTGTAAGCTTATTAGAATTGCAGGTTACGTTGCGGGTAGGTTGCAGTAACAGCTTACGTAGTGACAAGTCATGATTAAACATGTTATGTTGCTCATGTTGTGTACAAATTAATTAAGTAATACAATATAGATCAAAATAATTTGTCACCTATATAATTGCAAAATAAAGAGTGTATTCTGTCTTGAGAATCAAATAAATAAATAAACACAGACCACAACGCAAGTTATAGCGGAGCTAAGCTCTCTTTCCTGCGTTTTTTCATACTGCGAACTATAGAGCTATTATTATCAACTAACGCAAGCTAGCCAACATGTGCTAATTCAGCTTATCGAGGAGTGGCCTGTTACAAGTGTGGTACGTTGATCATTACACTCGAGGTGGTATTATGCCGTTGTGGCCGTATTTCGGCGATAAGGAATCCGAGAGTTTAATTATCAAGGCACACGTGTTCCATACGACGTTTTTCATCACACTTGCGAGGAAAAAACAAACTCTTTTTGATAATAATCACAGCAAAAACGTTAACAAATATTAGCGGAAAATGGCGTAAAAGCATAATTTTTTTTTGCTGATATTATAAAAAACATAATAAGGATATAACATAACATATTTTATAAGGACCTGGGTATGTCCTTAAACTGCAACCAGAACAACCGGAGGACAGGCAGCAGCGTCCTCTTGGTTAACGGTGGTGAACATTCTGCGATCCCCAAGCCGCCTGACAAGCGTGGGGATTATGGCAACACCCTTCTATTAAGGGGGAGGCCTTCAAATTCAAAATATTTATTTGCGGAGACATGGGTTTTAAGGAGATATTCTATAAACTAGTACAACATTGAGATCGCCATGCTCTAGCACCATGGCATGCAAAATATTAAGTATGTACATAATCATTAATAATTCATAATTTATCATTATATTGCTTAACATTTGTTAATTAAATTTAATATATTGTCAAAATAATTAATTAAATATTATTAATTACCTAAATTTACAATTTGTCATTTAAAAACTCATTTATTGAATAATATGTCTTGTCAATTAGTAATTTCTTAAGCCTAAATTTGAAAATGTCAAAATTAAGTATTTCTTTCAAACTTTGTGGTAGTTTATTATAAACAGAGATTCTCATGACAAACGTGCTGTTACTATACAGGGCAGTTCTGCGGTGTGGCTCACGCAGTCTACCGTCATGCCGCTTACTTAATATAGTTTCATAAGTATTTAAGTTTTTCTTTACAAGTAGGGCCGATTCGTAGATATATATCGAAGGCAAAGTTAAAAGATTTAGTTGTTTAAAATACGGCTTGCACGAATCTCTTTGCTTTAACCCACTTCCACCCTTCGTCAAGTAGTGGGCGTTTTGTGGCTGATGATGAATGAATGAATTATAAATTAATATGTATTACCCAGCTATATTAAGAATACGTCTTATACATACATATAACTTGCAGTGAGGTACAAACATAACTTAACCGGGTTATACCTATTATAACACTAGTGCTGTAAGGTAAAGTAAAAAGCACGCGTGTATAATATCTTGTATTATGAGCCTAAAATCAATACAATAAGACCCACAAGCGAGTGTGATGAAAAAATTAATAGTCTGATAATAGAAAGAGGGAAGGCAGGACTTTGTCCTGCAGTGGGAAAATCAATAAAATAATAATCTTACCTAAATTTTTGTGTGTATCTTCACTCGATTCTGAATTTTTGTTATCCATAGATAAGCTTAGGTCTTTTTCAGCTGCTTTCGCAGTTATTGGCTGTGTCAATTCTGATAAATTCTGCATACTACTGTCCAAAGATGACACCTAAAGAAAACAAGGATATATAAGTAATTGTTATTGAATTTTGTTATACACAGTTTTTATCGGCAATTCTCTTAAAAAATTATGTCCATCTTATTTATTAGAGACATCCTTAATTTTGCTAATGAGCTATAAGCATTTGGCTGAGGGTTACCATGTTTAAGTTCGTCAGTCCTGATAATAGATATATTCAAAGATTGCCAGACCTTATTATGAAAAGTTTAAACATTTTAGTTTAATTTAGGCCACCCCACTAAGGCCTTCTCCTATTCATCATTCATATGTTATTTTATTTTGAATATCTTTTTAACTGGACAATTTATGAACCCAAACATAGCATGGACAAAATGCCTTAAACCCAGTTCAATTCGAACAGTTGTTAACCTTGGGTTAGCATTTCTGACAGTGTAAGAAACTTGATTCCATTTGCATTATTGTGATACAGTTAACTAGATTTTAAGATATGCAAACATTGTGTAATAATAACACTATCCCATCACCCAATAGAAAAACTTGTTTTACGCATAGTTAATTACTTACACACATAGTCAAGTACTTGTTTTATACACACTGTAGATTTTGATATGACATGACTCAAGAATTTCTAGTGAATGCACTGAAGTATGAACTGAGGTGTGAACCGAAAACATTTAGTCACCTCAATGATATGGATATCAATATTGTTTCAAGGCCATTTTCATAAAAAATATTATGTTAATTTTTGAACTTGCTCACAATCCAGTTTTAAACATATCATTGTATAAAATATGTGTAATATTTATTTTTATTAAATTGTAGAGCTAGAAACAATTTTTAACAGACTAACAGAGCTCCATCCACCAGGTTTCATGAGCTATCCTAGGTGACCAGTATATTTTTTAAGATAAAAGTTGCCTGTGTTTATCCAACGTACAAACTGTATTCATTCCAAATTTAAAGCTTATCCATTGAGCTGATACCGCATGATGAAGTAACATGTGTGTTTGTGTATGAAATACACTTCCAAACTTTTGGTTTTTCTACATTCCTGTGATTACATAGCAATTTTTGTTGTACATCCTATAATAAGTTGAATTTCTTTAGCAATTTCACTGAATACATTGCCAATCAATCCAGAACTATAAAACCTGACTTTAAGGGGCCATTTAAAGTTAAACGACGTTAGTTAATACTGCATACTTATGCAGAAGTGGAATGATATTTATTGTTAACACAAGCAATGTTAAGTAAGGTCAAGAGTTGGTACAAAGATTGTACACTATATCTTGGTAGATTGAATCACTGGCAAAGGTGTGGCGCTTACCTATGTAAACTGCAAAAAAGTACTGTTTACTAGTGCTACATATTTCTATGGTGTTGTTACCTGATTGTCAGTATCTCCAACGCTTTGCTGGTCAACATCTTTTACAACTGAATTCTCCTCAGAATCTGACGTTGAGTTCTCTCTAGGCACTGACTTTTCCTTTGTTTCTGTATACAAATTTGTGTCAATTATAATACAGTTGTTTGTTCACTTGATTAATACATACATTAATTATATTATTAACACATCCAGACACAGAGGGCAATTTTTTTTTTTTAATTTTTCTTCCTGTTTAAGCTTTAAAAACATAGAAATACCATAAGTGTGGAATCACTTCATACAAAAATATTCAAAATTTTTTTGTTAATTGCAAAGTGTTTACTATTAGTACACATTTTCATTTCATAGACATTTTCAGATAGCTAACATATAAGCTAATTATTGTTGCCTGGAAGAGATCGCTTTTAGCGATAAGGCCACCAATAGTGGCACTAGCTCACAAGGTTCTTGTATCTTTTTTCTACTGTTTTTTTGGTGTGTACAATAAAGAGTTTCTATCTATCTATCTATCTAATATCCTAAAAAAATATTTCATGCTACATTTTTGGCAATATTATGTACCTATCCAGTAGTATCTACTACATGACTGTCAAAAGGTTAAAGAAACTTACAAAAGTAACTATTGTATTTAATTCAAATATCAGTTTTTCAAGTACCTTCAACAGATTTAGTCTTCATGTCTTCAACAGCTTGTGCTATTTTATACCTGAAGTCGTGGAATATTTTCCATGTTTCATTGGTGCCTTCTTTTATTTCAGCAACTTCAGGAGTGCTACGTTTCCCAAGACGATTCAGGTACTCCTTCATAGGAGAAGCTGTTATCTCTTTGGGAGCACTGGAACTGCGAGCCTCTTCCTTCTCTGGTTTTGTTTCTGCAGCTTTAACATCTTCAGTTTTTTCTTTTTCAGCACGAATGGACTTAAAATACTTATCTATAATAGATGGTGTTTTGTCTCCTCTTTTAGGGCTAGCATTCTCGCTCTGTGCACTAGAGGGTGGGTCACATTGTGGTGTTGGAGGATCATCATCACAAGGATTGAATAGCTCTTCTAATTCTTCATTGTTAGCATTATATCGGAAGGATAGGGTCGTGTTTGGCGATTTTCCTGTAATGTTCCAACATTATACGCTAGCTGTGAATTACTCATGTTTGTTTGCTCAACTTTTTGGGTCATAGCGTAAGGAAAGTAGATACTACACCACGTGGTGCGTTTTATAGGATAGAGTTTCGTGTAAACAGGCGTCGTAAGATGTTGTACTCTTTGTTGTCAAAGTAACAATGTGAGGCAGTTTATATCTACAGCGCCACAGCGGATAACGACGGGTGATAGTCAACGGGAAATATGAAACAGCGAATAATATAATAAATGTTCTATAAGCCATAATGCCCATACGGCTAAAATTGTTGTGAAACAAGTCTCCTATAGACTATTCAAATAAACGTACCTGCGCCAGACACCTCCATTGTATAAAATTATAGTTGCAAATCACGGTACCCTAACCTACGAGTTTTTAGAGTAATAAATATTGTTTCACATAGCACTCAACCAGTAAATGTTAGCCTTAACAACATTTTAAATATTTTAAAAAATATTTTTATTTTAATTTCTTTTTGAATCAACTTTTGTCAAACGACGAACGCAAAATACAGGCAAAATACGAAATTTGTTTGTCAAAGTGATAGTGACAAATAAACAGGGTTGGGAGTTTTGGCGGGAACACGGAAAAATCATGTCGTTGCATTCTATTATTTTCTTAAACTTGTGTTTTTTCGCGAATTAATGATTAAAAATGGTGGTGTTTTATTCATTGAGTGTTGAATTACGTGCACGAGTGTGGGCAAGTGATATAATGTGGTGGAGCATGTCTTTTCGTGTTGTTTCCAAATCTCCGTAGAAGCTCATAGTAAAGTCGCCACAACTTTACTAGGGCATGACTTGGACTCGACTATGACTAACTTCGTGTGACTGACTGTGATTTCATGACTTATTTGACTTGTTTTTAGTAAAAAACTTGTAAAATTAATTAACGTGACACTGGCAGTATGCACAACGTGCGATGCCAATAACAAAGAAAAAAAAAAAAAAAACAGGGTTATTGACAATGACAACTTAATTTGACAGCTCTATGTTTAGGCTGGTTGTTTTTTTTTCCTTCTTAATCCTCCGAAGAGGACTTGGCGTCGCACATCCTGTGCATTTGCCAGTGTCAAGTTATAAGGCTGGTTGTTATTCAAATCATGTCGTTGCATTTTATAATAAGTGTTGAATTACATGCACGAGTGTGGGCAAGTGATCTAATGTGGTGAAACATGTCTTTTCGTTTTGTTTTCAAAACTCCGTAGAAGGTCATAGTAAAGTCACCACAACTTTACTTGGACTTGGACTCGACTATGACTAATTTCATGTGACTTACTGTGATTTCATGACATATTTAACTTGATTTCAATATAAAAACTTGCAAATTCATAAACTTGACACTGGCAGAATGCACAACGTGCGATGCCAATAACTAATATTTTTTAAAAAAAAACACTAAAATTATAATGAATGTCAGTGTCTTAATGTCAAGTAGGTACGTGATGCTGTCAGTCACTCCTGTCAGTTGTCATTGTCAAATCACAAAACCACAACTACAATCACAAAATGACAAAACCTCGGACGAGAAAGGTTTTCCAAAGCGAAGGCTTCTGTTGTCGTGTTTTTGTTTAGATTTTTTATTATTTCTGCAAAATTATGCGACATTTGTGGTGTGCATTAATCGTTCCAAAGTGAATAAAGTGCACCGCGAACATGAGAGGATTGTTTTTAGTGTTATTTATACTAGGGCTTAGCGCCCTCAGTACTGGCGTCGAGAAAGATGCAAAGGTGAGACGGCGTGAGAACACGCCGATTGCAACGCATCACCCAGTGTAAAAATAAACGTATAACAAATAATTTCTTTAAAACTGGACATTTTGTAGGAAGTTACGGAGTTGTCTCGTGCCTGGGATGACCGGCCGCTTATATTTGCCACGTTAGGCGGCGGCATGGTCGCTGTCGAACCTCAAGCGGGAAACATTATATGGAAACTAAAAGACGGTAATTACAAAATTTCCCATCACAATCCCCCATCATCTTAGTAAATAATTCTTAGCGATATGTTATGTGAGAGCTATGAGATTGTAGCGGTGAATTGTACTCATGTTATTTATGAGAATGGTGTAGTTAATTGTCTAAACCTGGAAAAAAATAACAGACTGTAAACAAATAAAATCAAATAGTGCTATTAAACTTTGAACATCAGTCTCCTATATCCTTGGAGAAAGGACTAAATATTGCATACTTATCTATATACTCATAAACATTTAGATATTAGTCATAACATTGCCTATCATCTTCTTAGTGTTGCATCATATCTACTCTCTAACGATAGTGGACCCAAGAAACCAAAGCCATCCTCTGTTAGCTTGAGGAATCATGCTGGCTGGAGTAAAGAAGCGATAAAACATAATATAAGGGCTGCAGCAAGCATGGGGTGCAGATCTTATGACCCCCTACTAAGTGTAAAGACTTTTTCTGTTGACTGACTAAAATAATGGGGTAAAGTTTATCAGGTGTATACAGACTTAAGTAAACACTATACTTTGACCTTTAGGGTGCATAGGGGTTTTGGTTTATTTTTAATCCCTGATATGGGTAAGTATATTTATTTATGGTGTCGATTCTGTTGCACCGCTCGCTAAGCTAAACTAATCTGACAGGACTAAAATTATACGCGTCTCATTTCATTCCCATATGTCAGAAAAGGATGTCAACAGGTTTCGTCCTGTCAAATTAAGTTTAGTTTAGTGAGCGGTGCAACAGAATAGACACCATGTCTGCCTAAATTAAAATTAAGAATGCCATGGTAGTCTAATAGAAGACCGCTTGATTCTGAATAAGTATGGATTTTCATACCACTGGCTTTGAGCAGACCCACAAGCGGATAAGAAATTCAAAGGCGTATGTGAATATACCAACCCGTAACAGTGTGGTGAAAATAGCCCAATCACCCTTGAAGGGCAGGCCTAAGTCTAGCATAATTATAATTATTATAATTATAATTATCTATTATAATTAATTTATTGCACATATGGGTACATGTAAGTGGAAGAGTACAGTTATTAAAAGAGCGCCATAAATAACATCTTATTTTTTTATTTTATTAAAATGGTTGATCATGCAAATTAGTTGACTGCTACCTTAGTAAGTGCATAACTTTGATACCAACATCATAATTCTATATCCGAATGTAATGTATGTTCAGTAAAATTATTTTGTAAATTAATTATATATCGTAATCTACTCAATGGAAATCACTCAATGATAACAGATAGCCTACTTACAAGCCTTAAAAAATTACCACATTCCCATCTTAATCTGATAAATGGATTAAGATACTAAAATAAAAGGAAGTTGTTAATAAACTTTTTTGTTTCTAAAGGTAATTTTTTTTGTGTTTTCTTATGGATTGTAAAGTAGTCTATTCTATAGTTATATTATTAATTATTATATAATTCTTTCATGGTATTATCTAATTATAATTTCTCAAAATTAAATTTTTATAATAGATCAGTTGTAAATAACCACTCTACCTACGCTGCGCCATCCTTTTCTGCCCCATCGCTTATCAGTTCTTCGAACGATGTGAAATCACATTAATTTATTACAAACTGTCTACAACTCCCTATTTCATCTTTGTAGACAATTCCTGAGACAGTCTTCTTTTTCCGCGGTAAAATTAGTGTATGTATACATCCTTATATATATAAATAATACATCCTTATGTATACAAAGTTACCGACATAGCTCGCAAGGTTTGCAAGTTGAAGTGGCAATGGGCATGCCACATTGCTCGAAGAACTGACAACCAATGGGGAAGAAAGGTTCTTGAGTGGCGACCGCGAACCGGAAGACGCAGCGTAGGAAGGCGTCCCACTAGGTGGACCGACGACATTGTAAAAGTCGCGGGAAACCGGTGGATGCAAATGGCAGGTTGTCGTACAGTGTGGCGGTCTTAGGGGAGGGGCTGATGATGAAATAACCACTTAATCTAATTATTACAATAGCAAAACATCTTTATTATATATCAGAAGCTTGGTGTAGATCATAAAAATGTATCAGGGTACATAATAATATATTGTTTTATCTTCCTAATAAAGATCAATTTCAATTTCATTTCATATTTGGTAGTACAAGAGCAGTCTTATCTCCTAAGCTAAGCTATTGCTATTAATATTTTATGTAGCAATTATTGTGCATTTGTTGTACCCTAACAACACATAACATTCATAATGGGGTTTTGTTAAATACAGTGAAAATAATTATAGTTAATCAATAAAATAATATTTTTTATACAGTAGTACATTTACAAGGGTAAAAGGATATTTGTATCTTTTTTCCCCCCAATATATTACTTGAAATGTAAGAGATTTATTTGCAGTGATAATAGTACATTATGATACAAGTGTGCAATGTTGGTCATTACACTTGAGGCGGTATAATGCGCACGAGCCGCAGGCGAGCGCGACAAGGAAGCTGAGAGTGTAATTACCAATAAATAGCACACACGTTACATACGACGATTTTCATCACACATGCGAGGAAAAAACTAATTGATAATAATCAACCACACAGCGAAAACGTAAACAAATATTAGCGAAAAATGACAGGTGACATTTTCTTTAGCTGCATAAAACTCTTTGTTGGTATTAAAAACTGTATTACCCAGCTTTATTAAGAATGCTTCTTAAACATACATTTTTTTTTTTTCAAAAAGTTTATTAGATAGATATAAAGGTACATTTTTGTGCAGGTAATACATTTACAGTTGTAGGTATCTATAGAATTTCATGATGATAAGCAATTTACTAATTTACAATTTAATATTATAAATAACTTGCAGTCAGGTACAAACTTAATTTAACTGGGTTATACCTATTAAGTGATGTAATGTAAAGTAAAAAGCAAGCATGTGTATTATCTTGTTATTATGAGCCTAAAACCAATGCAATAAGATCCACTTTACAAGCAAGTGTGATGAAAACTACTTTATTCTTTCATTACATAATATGTCATCTACTAATTTTAATCAAGTCATTGTAAAATTAAATTCGACTATAGCAACAGCCAAGGGACCACCTAAGTAGTATACTTTATAGTATACTACCAACCATTACCATTACTTGCTAAACTTATAAAATATCAAAACTTAAATTAAAAAGAAAACAAACTCATTAAGGTAGATCATGATAATGTTATTTTTGAGAGCTGGAAATACACTTTGGGGTATTATCATTCAGATTATGCTGTTTATGAATAATAATTGAATATTTTCCTTCTAAACACTTTGTGGTTTTATTATTTGGGTTAAGCTATTATTGAATAATAATTGAATATTTTCCTTGCTTATTAAATAAACTATTTTCTCCAAATATTTTATATGTAAGCCAGCTCTACTGACTAACTAATTATACAAAAACTCAAAAACAAATCAAATAAATCATAATATGGCCAGATTTCAAGAAAATATAGGATTAGGCATATGAAATGCAAATAAATATGGACAACTTGAAAATTAAAGAATTTTAAAACTACACATTTAGGTATATACTTTACCTATGAAATTGCCGTTTTGTATGGAATAAGTGAAAGTACTTATTTTTTTAAACTTTTTTATTTCTGTTATTCAAAGAATAGTATATAAGTATTCTATCAGCTATCTGGTTTCCATAATACAAGCTGTGCTTAGTATGGAGCTAGATGGCGCTGTGTAAAATGTCCCCCAATATTTATTTATTTATTCTTTAGTTTTTTTTTATTTTGAAGCTTTTGCTTGTTTATGTTACAATCATATTTTATGATTAGATTATTTACCTATAACATAATATTGTAACCTTGAACCAGGAACTGTATGGCAATATTTCCTAATAGCAACGACGATAAATACAAGTCGTCGTTGCTAATAGTTTATATTTCTACTGACAACATTATACAATACAATATGCCATGTATATGTTTGAATGATCTAGCACTGAAATTACAGATAAAAATTATACATAATTAATTATATTCAATTCAACATTGTATTGAAATAAAGTTGAAATGCTATCAGCCTTGACCTATGATTTTTATCTGCCTTTGTGCCATACTAGCATACTTCTCGTATGTGCTAAATATTGATGTTTACTAGACCTTTCTATCAGGATCTATTATTATGATTAAGAGCATAGATAAAATTTACTGAATGTAGTAATGTAGTAGTAATTTAATATGTAATGGTACGTATTATTTGATACCTACAGATGTTTGACTGATATCACAGAATAAATTATAGTACTGAAGTATTTTCAGTCAGAACACGTAAATCAATATATATTTTTGTTCAAACTACACATGTTTCTATTTTATCTCTTATTCAATTATGATAAAATAAATGTGGTGTCATTGGATTTGTGAAGGTTCAGACAGTGACTAGTAGAGAGTGTTATT
Organism: Erannis defoliaria; assembly: GCA_905404285.2. Taxonomy (NCBI): domain Eukaryota; kingdom Metazoa; phylum Arthropoda; class Insecta; order Lepidoptera; family Geometridae; genus Erannis; species Erannis defoliaria. Next base: position 6,208,622 of record FR990076.1, read on the forward strand.
ATAAATATCTATAATTATGACAGATTAATTGGATATTTCTTACTGCAACGCATTATTATAGGATAGAGGATAGAAGGAGGATAGAGAGGGCTTTGCCTAGCAGTTGGACGGAATAGTCTGATAATAATAATAACACATTATTATAGCATGCATGTTAGATGTGGATTGGAGTATCATCTAGTAGTTTTTTTAATAAATATAGAGCAATAAAAAGTTCCGTTCATAACTTTTAAATCAACATTCAGCTTATTTTTTAAAGTTTAAGTTTCAGAATATGTAAATGTAAACGTTTTTCATAAATCGTAAATTATATAATGCGTATTTGTATGGTGTAAGTACCTATGTTTGTTTAACATTTTAACATTTTAAGTACTATTTGCGAAATATATATTTCGCAAATAATATTGTAAATGCGCAAGTTTGTGGGTATGTGTGTATGTATGTTACCTCTTCACGCCAAAACGGCTGAACGGATTTGTATGAAACTCGGAATAGAGATAGCTTATTTCCCGGAATAACATAATTATAGGCTAGTGCCTAGTATTTACGATCACAGTCACCGTTTTTCGTCATCAGGCAGGTATAACAGCGGGGCGTAGCTAGTATTGTTATAGTCCTTCAATGCTATACCGTTGTTCAGTTTTTAACATAGGAACTGTTTTATATAGGTAGGTATTAACTTTATTCTGCTTAGAGAGACTTACTGAAATGAAAACTTATCTATTTGTTCTAGAGCCTGTTGTCAAAGTGCCCACTCAGCATGCAAACCCAATGCCGCAGTTTCTGCCAGACCCTCGCCATGGGTTCCTCTACATCTACGGTCCTAGAGGAGATCAGATGCTAAAGAAACTCCCTTTTACAATACCGGAGTTGGTAGCCAATGCGCCCTGCCGGTCGTCTGATGGTATATTGTATACGGGGAAGAAGAGTGACACGTGGTTTATGATTGATCCCTTGACGGGCACAAGGGAACATGTTTCAGGTAAGATGCTCTGCAGAGTAGTTTTTTCTAGTAAACAGACGGTCCTGCTCATCGTAAGTAAACAGCCGCATAAACACACAACACACACACGCACACACTCTGCACACGCTTGCACACTAGTGCCACAGGCTCTCGACATGACCATAAGGCTTAGCCGCAAAATGTCCCGCGAATGCAACTATCAGTTCAGCTAATAGAGTTTGGGCATGTGAAAATATTATGTCGTGTTTGAAGCCGACTGTTATCTAGTATCCAGCCAGTAATTAAGGCAATACCTAATTCTTATATATGCTTCTTCTGTACAGGAATAAGTCTCTTCCAGATTTAAGGCTGAGACCAAATGGGCATGTAATTTTGTGAGTTATGAGTCGTTTTTCATGCGTCGCGTAATAGTTGAGCAGAATTAGCATTGCGTTGTTATGTGGCACAAACATGACTTTTGTATAATAGAGTAAATAAATACTACAAACAAAACACGAGTGGCGATTTAACCCTAAGGTGTTTGCAGGCGTTAAGCGCAAAGGTTAAGCCTGCCTGTGAGTAATAGTATTCTTTGGGTTAAGCTGAAAATAAAATAATCCGTAATAATAATGACGAGTCCGTCAGCCGCGGCTCCGTGTTATCCAGCCAATACATTTAACACAAGTCTGTGCACATCAAAGTCACGAACATGTTCTTAAATCGACCTTGAGCGATCGGACGTTCATAGAGAGAGGATCTGCCGCACCCATTGAGCTAATATCTAAAGAGTCACAATCTTTAAGTGAAAACAGTATAAAACGTCCAAGTGCCATTGTACATACCTGTACGTGCATTATATAGTTCACAATTGTTCGAATTTAGACGTTATGTCGCTTGTATAGTGTGCTTGAGCGCTTGTGTCTTAGCGTAGTTGAAGTCGTTTAAAAAAGTTTTGGCGCGGACATTTTTTTGAACGTTTGTGACTATAGATATCAGCTCAATGGCCGCGCCGGATGTTTTTCTCAGCAACCAGAAGAGCGCTGACGGGATATCACTTTTAATCCGACCGACACGTCTTTGCACGAAACTGAAGAAGTTAAACGGGTAAATGGCATAGTTCCTTGTATTCGCATTTTAAATTACTCGTTTGTTTATTTGCCCACAGGATTCGACAAATCCAAGATATTCAAAAACGAGGACGACATTACATGCATGCCAGACAAAAAGCGCGGCGTGTACGTTGCACGCACTGAATATAACATCATAATGCACGACTCTAAGAACAACAACCATCGGTGGAACGTCACCTTCTTCGACTACACCTCGCACGCTATGGGCAAAGAGATGCTCAGTGATTATGGTGAGATTAAATATTGTTCATGTTATCCACTGAAGAGAGAAGTGAATAGAACGGAAATGTGATGGGCTGTTAGCCGGCATTAAGTGCAAATGCGCTTAATGATTCTACCCATATACCTACATGTTTTTAAACTGAGAATACTCAAAAAGACGATTCAAATAGACGCGTAGGAAACCAAACCACATTGTATCGTAATTAGATCAATTTTAATCTGTTGCAAAATGGCATTTCGAGCGTTTTACTTCAAATGCGCGACCAATGATTGGCATTTTTTCGTCGTAGTTTGTGAAACTGGCGACAGTGGTTTTCTATACAAATGCTTTACAACATTGTTTTGACAGCCGTTCTACCTAAGAAGTAGGGCTTTCGCTTTTCTGTGGAGTATACTATGTATTTTTTCTATCTGGAAACGAACAATAATAGATTTAAAATTCCTGAGCACGTCAAAGGCATTTTGTGAACCGGTCGGGCCTAAAGTTCAGCATTGTTATAAACATTGCGTAGCTGCTATAATGCTATCAGTTATCGAATGCACGTTGGTGCATTTACACATTTTTCATTGAAATGTTTAATGGTGCGTGGATTATCTAAATTTTTTACGTTTTTTCGTGCTCGTTTTTCCGCAATTCTTTTTTTTTGGCAGGCTAAGTTTTTGTGCATAGCTCACCTGGTGTTCAGTGACGGTGTGGTTTCTTGAGAATAGGGTTGACTTTGTCATCACGACAAACCAGTTCTGTGTTTATGGTAAACAGTTATTGTTGCATATGAACACTTCGGTATTTATTGTAATACCAGTAGCATTATGTAATGATTAAGCTACGAAGCTACTTAGGTATTGAAAGAACGCTATAGGTTTCACACTCATTGTCTCATAATCTAGTAATCTAGTTCAAACAGAATCGGTTTCCTTATCGTAGTAGGTATTAATTACCCTTTTGTTTATTAAATTTGTTGATAACAAAGAGCTTACCTTGAGCGATTTTGATCAATACCGTAGGGTTTTTTTGAGTGATATTGATAAAGTCAGTTCTTATGTTCTTCTTCAGTTTGCATACATATTTCAATTATCATATTTTTTATTATTTTTTTGTTTATTTTGTCTTAGAGAATTAATTACATAGCTCAATTTATAACTCTGCCAAACTGCATAGCAGTTTGTAGGCAGACATCGACTCTCATATTCATTACTATTTACTACGAATATGTAGGAGTAGGTATTGACATTTATAAACTGAAATATTTGCTTCTCATGTTATATTTTTATTGAAGTCTTCATCTTATTAGCTTCTACCACAGGTGTTGTCTGTTCGTGATTTATTTAGTGTCCAGTTATTATTATTATGCTTTCACATTTCGTTCTTTCAAGTCGATTGCATTCTTGGGTCCCCTGATTTACCGTACCTATTAGTATTATGCTAGCCTTCATGAAATTAAAAAGAGTTTTTAATGAGTAAGCAATGCGCAATGCACATGTATCCTATGACCAGTACCCCTATTCAGAATGACGTCGGGAACTTCCGATTCGAATTTCGCTTCCTCCGTCTTTGTCATACTATATGTAGATGAGTGGGACGGATAGTGTAGATCCGAACGGAAACCTATCCGATGGAGTTGTGAATAGGGGTGCAGGTGTACTATCTTATCAGTCACTCTAATTAGGTACTGTGCACGTAATCAATACAATCGTACATCTGTTTCAACCTGGCTAGAGGATAAGTGGGTCGTTAGTTGCGACCTTGCGTAATATGTAGGTATATTATAAAAATAAAACTACCACAGAGTTATTGCAGAGTGAATTATACAAGCTGTTGTTTTGCATTCCCATCAGATTTACAGAGGTAGATATACTCATCGTTATGAACAACTTTTACTATGGGGCCTAACGTGCAATCGCGAAAAAAAACAGCTGTTCCATACATTTTGTCCAAGGTCAATAAACATTTTGTATGGAACAGCTGTTTTTTTTGCGATTTCGGGACTGGCCCAATAGTAAAAGTTCTTCATAACGATGAGTATGATATATAATATATGTATGATAATTAACGTTTCATAACATTTTAATTTTATTTGTGTACTCTCTACTAATGTGAGGTAAAAGAGGTAATATTATTAGTTTTTTTATGTGTTATATAAGCTTGCGTTTGACTACCATCTCGCCTGATGTTAAGCGAAGATGCAGTCGATGGGGCACGCTTGCCTATAAAAAACCGATTCACTTGCGAAAGAAGGCACACAGATTGTAAATAACGGGATACACCCACTCGGGCAACGCTTTCCACTGTTTGGCAGTTCGAACAATGAAAGTGGAATCAAACCGTTTTGTACGAGTTTTTGGTTTATCAAGCATGAAACGGTGTCGCCTTTTTGAGGTCCTGGAGCCTTATTTTTGAATCGTGCGCTAAGTTGCGCCTGCGAAAGGAGCCGACGTTCAAACGATATTGAACCTTATTCCAAACAGTATCGTTCGAATGACAGCTCCTTTCGCATGCGCTACGCTTGCGTACGATTCAAAAATAAGGCCCCTGGTCGCATAGTTGCATCATACAGCTCTGATCTTTAAGCACGTTATTTTACACTTTTATTTTCATTAACCCAAATGCGTCTTTAGTTATAAAATAGTCGTCTACAAAACTACATACCATAAAAGCTACTTTTGAACAGACATTGTTGCCAAATCCTCTGTCAAGATAGGGATGTCGTGTTAAACGTGTCTTCCCAACTGCGCTGGTATCCGTGTTAATAAGTCCATGGTACCCCATATCTAGGAGCGAATTAGAATTTTCCGATTCTAATCAAATGTGCACAGAATTTATAGCCATATACTGCATTTAGGTAACTAAAATGTTTCTATTAATACTGTTTTTCTGTGACTAATCGAATTGTACACGCATCGAAATGTTGAATGATAGGCATAACCTAGTAGACGTCTCTGTGCCCAGGCATTTTTAGTTGCTATAAATTCATATAAGTCTGTTCGCTTCGCTATATAAGTATTTACAAATTAATCAATTAGAATTTCTATGAATACAAATTGTTTCATTTCAAATGAACATTCTTGTACTCAGTTGATAGGAACTCTGCTTCGTAAGCGTAGGTGTGGGTTCGATTGCCACCCAGGACAAATAATTATATGTCAAACATTCGTTCATTCTACTTCAGTTTTGGTGTTTTAAACGTATGCAAGTATTATGCTAGATTATTAGATCCCCAAGCCGCCTGGGAAGTGTGGGGATTATGGCGACCCCTTCCTATTAAGGGGGAGGCCTTCGCCTAGCAGTGTACGTCTTCTGGATGATGATGAATTATTATGTATTTTCAAAAAAGTATATAAACTGATATAAACACTAGCTCATACCCACAGCTTTACCTGCTTATCCCACAAGATCTGAATGTTGATTCTGGATAAAAAGCAGCTTATCAAAAAAAAAAAAAAAATTATTTATTTCAGGTTAAGGTACCCATAATTATGCACATGATTAAAAAGTTAAAATACACATTATTATAAAAATACAAGAAATTGGCCAAATAAAATCATCAAATCAAAGTTTTTATACAAGTCATTAGTCATATCCATAAAAATTCAATAATGTCAAAATTTTAAAGATAAAATGCATGAATTTTCAATGAATTTTAAGCTTATGTCACTCTCTATATTCATCCATGCTAAAAATCACGTCGATCCGTTATTCCGTGAAAAAATGAAACACAAACAAATCATATACCAACAAACATACTTTCGAATTTATTAATAAGGATTGTATCAGGTACTTGGTTCCCAATGTTCCCATAGTACAAGTTTCGTTTAGTATTTATTCGGATACTCTGACTATTATAGTCGGATCGGATCCTTTAGTTTCAATCGAAACTAAACGATCGGATCCGATTGAATTAAACGTGAGTAGTGAGTTATTATATATAGTTGAGTTGTCGTAATAAAACCTAAAGATAGTTCATAAACGAATTCAAAAACGAATTAATTATGCCCTTTCATTAAAAGTGAATTGCTTTGAAATGATTTAATTTCGATCTTTCCTTATAGGAATAATCCATTTTACGTCAACATCAAGCGGTAGAGTGATGTCCTTCGATCGGAAGACCGGCGATCTAGTTTGGTCTCACAATTTCGAGACTCCAGTAATCGCAGCGTATTTGCTAGACAGAGAGGGCCTTATATCGGTACCCTTCAACTCGATTGGCGACGACACCTTGGACCATATCATGGAAGATGCCACGACTGTTAGCAATGGTCAGGGGATAAAGAACTCTAATATCGAATTGCAGTAAGTTGTATTTTCGTTGATTCTAGATTGTAGTTAAGAAGTGTTTAACACGAAAAGAGCCACGACTGTCAGAATTGGCGCGGGGATTAAGTACTGTAATATCGGTGTAGAAAATTGTATTTTAGCTTACATTGAAGAGTATAAGGAACGTAACCTATTGAAATAGCTTCGTATCAATTATCAAGACAATAACAATGTTTGGTATTTCCAATAAAAATAATAATTATGTATAAAGTTGGGATTTTATTCACTTATTCGTCAAAATAACCATTTTTTTTACAACGTGTTATCTACAAAACTGTTTAGCTTATCGAAACCAGATGCTTTCAAAAGTCCGTATAATTACGCCCCTATGACGAGTTTCACTGAACCGTAACGATTATGGTAATGACGACATTAAAATACCGCTCATTGGCCGAAAAAAAACGTTTCTATAGCCAAATAACCGAGTAATTTAAATTTTCAGCCCGACGTTGTACGTAGGAGAACATAATCACGGGCTCTACGCGTTATCGTCCCTCGTCGATAAGAACACCATCACAATATCGACTGGTCATTCCAGACCTTTACTTCTGGAAGGACCTGGAATAGAAAGTGCTAACAAAAACCCAGAGTACGAGCCACTGAAAAATGTACACTACCAACTCAACGACCTAAATATACACGACCTAAATTTACACGTAGCAGCGCCTTACTTACTATTAGGACATTACAAAGTACCAGAATTGACGACAACTTGGATTCCTCAGATACCGAAATCGAAATTTTTCAATGTTCGAGAAGATTCCACGAGCGCCATCAAACTTATAAACGGACAAGTTCATACAACACACTCGGAGACAGAGAAGGATGTGGACAACGAGACGAATGATGTTGAGGACTTGAAGACTAATTCCATATCAGTGTCCGTGCAAACTGAGGATTTGTTTGAAGGGTTCAACTTAAGGCCTAGCTATTGGTACAAACAAGGACATTCGTGGCTTCACCAGCAAGAGAATAAAGTTCTGAAAGTGGCGCTTATAATACTAGTTGGCTTGGTTATCAGCATGTTTTGGTATCTCCGGTATCAGGTAATTACATATTAATCTATATGCAAATTTTTGGCCACGTTGTTGCGACCATGCGTTAGCACACGTGCTGTTTATTTAGTAACGGGTTGCGCTCCACATGGCCATAACGAAAAAACTATGGCTTTTTTTTGTAACGCTCTATTCTCTTTGGATCTTTTAACATGTATAAATCTGCGTTTACGTGGTCTTTAACTGCTGGCCTTTTGGAGAAACTCAGAGTCATGCAATGGGCAATGGAGAGAGTTTTGAGTTTTGATGCTCGGAGTTACTTAAACGCGATAAAATCAGGAACGAGGATATTCGCCAAAGAACCAGTCCCCGACGTAGCTCGCAGGGTTTGCAAGTTGAAGTGACTGTGGGCAGGCCACATCACTCGAAGAACTGACAACTGATGGGGAAGAAAGGTTCTTGAGTGGCAACCGTGAACCGGAAGACGCAGCGTAGGCGCGGCCTCCCACTATATATATATATATATAGTAAGGGGGAGGCCTTCGTTCAGCAGTGGACGTCTCCGGGCTGATGATGAAATCTGCGTTTAACCAACAACACAATTCCTTCTCAGATTACAAGGAAGCCAGAACGTTTGTCTATTCCTTGTATAACTGCGATATCCTATTTTTTTTAATTTTTTTTCGAGGAAAAGATATCCCCGTTTTGCGCACTACCGCCATGGCAAATTTCGCTAAGATCGATTTAGCCATAATATAACAAAGAGAGAGAGATAAAAAAAAGAAAGAGAGAGGAGCGAGAAAGATTACCTACTAATAGTTAGACTTTAGACTATTACTTACACTATAACTGCGTTACGATTTCCTGCTTTGGAAATCCAAAATACAAAGCATGGACAAGTATAATGTGCTAGAACTTACGACTAAACACGCACTTTTTTAAATTTGCCCTGGATACACTTTATTTTTTTGCTTTGCTATGATCAATATTCTAACTTTAACGTCTTATAGTTCATATTTGAATGAAATTAGCTGAACGAGATGAATTTTATAGTGTTTTTGTTTAAAAATTCATTTCATTCCGTCTCGGCTGTGAAATGGTAATTTCCCTTGCTTGTTTGTTTACATTTCGAAGCTATTTTACGATTGATTGTATGTTTGATTATTGTGTATTGACACAACGATTATCGGGTTCGCATCGTTGGAATTGCAATGATTGAAATGTGCTGGAACGATATAGTTCACTGTCGATAGGTAATGTTTTTTCTTACACGCGTCTTGTGGATTTACTCGCTACTCATTATTGTATTGTCCAGCGCCTTACTCTAGTAATAATGCTCTAGTAAGGCACTCCTGCGCCACTTACTGAACTCGTATCTCGTTTTCGTTCTGACTGAGCTCTAGCTCTCTCTCTCTCTCTCGTACTGTACCCTTGGTTGATGGCTTTACGGACTAGAGAGCATCTAATATCTCAGGGTCTATTTTGTTCGCAAGTTTACAATTCTGGCACTGCTACTGTTATGAGCAGGTGTAATTCATACAACCAGGGGAACCATTGCAAAAAAATATGTATCACAAGAGCTTACACGCAGATTCGTTCCGTTCATTCTTTGCGCGCTAAAATACGACATTCACAGTTTTTATGCTAACGTCATATAAGTTTTTTCCTAAAAACTGGCTTGTACTACGGCCATTTTGCCAGCGCGCCTGGTCGCGAACAGTTATTGACTACTGTCTTCTTTTTGGTCCAACCTAAAAAAGGCTACATACCTATTTTAGGTTACTCTGCCTCCTACGGGTCGTTGCTTTCATCTTATGACTAACTTTTATTATTGGACCAACTACGAATTCGAGAAAAAACAAACAGCTTTTCCATAAAAATGTCGTGATTCCAGAATTAGCCCTATAGCAAAAGTTCACGTTGAAGTATGAGTAATGAGCTTCTTTTGAGTATGTACTATGTACTACCTTTCTGCGGAACACCGTATTCAGCAGAAATCACGTATTTTAGTTTAGTAATGTAAAGCAGTTAAGTGGTTGTATAGAACTTTAGTAATCACTCTGTAAAGCATTAAATTGGTTGTATAGAATTTGTTATAAACTAATTTTCCTGTTCATTTCAGGCTCGCGAGTTCCAGCAGCTCTCGCAAGGCGGGTCCCGCAGCTCTAACACGTCCACTGCATCGACGGGCGAAGTCACCGGCCAGTTGATCGACATAGGCGACGGAGAGGCTAAAATCGGACGCATCAGCTTTTTCACTGATCAGGTGCTCGGGAAAGGCTGTGAAGGAACTTTCGTTTATAGGTGAGGCTTTTTATTGGATCATCTAATAGACCGTGATGGTGCTCCGTATAAAGGGTTAAGAGTAACGGTGTCACTAAGCTGAAAGGATGACTCCACTGTACTCATCACTATAGTGGTAGGATTATTGCAGAGTCCGCCTGGGGTAGTGTGCAAGTAGTAGTGTGCAAGCATTACTGTGTTTCGGTTTGAAGGGCAATGTTACCAGAGAAATTACTGGGCATGAAGAGATGTGACATCTAATATCTCAGGGTGACGAGCGCATTGCTGTGCGGCGTAGGATTTTGTTCGCAAGTTAATTTTCCTGGGACTGCTACTGTTATGGGCAGGCGTAACGCTTATCACCAGGCGAAAGTCTCGCTGGTCTCGTCTTTCCATAGCAATAAAAATACATTTTAGAGGCACCAGGGTGGATGAAACCAAGTCGAACAACTTTTAATACGGGGCCAACCATGAATTAGCCAAGCAGTTCAGCTGTTTCTTACACTTTGTCCAGGACGTATGTAATTTTTCTATGGAACAGCAGATTTTAGCGTGAATTCATTTTTGGTCACGTAGTAAAAGTTGTTTATAATGAAAAGTACAATAACCTCCTCTAGGCTTAGTAACACCGTTACGCGTAAGCCTTTATATGCAAATCTCGATTTACAATACAATAGTTTATTGATAACACCAAAGTTACAAATAACATTTCAATAAGTATGTCACAAAAAAGAATCCTTAATCAAATGAAATACTTGTAAATAAATACCTTAATAATCTCTTATTATTTTAAAATAAGCTTTACTTCGAAATCCCTAAGCACCTAGAAAAGACACCGGCAAGAAACTCACGATACACTTCAACAGTAAGAAGAAGGGTGTCGTTGGCAATACTCGTTATCAGTCTTGGTTGAGATTAATGATCTTCACATCATCAGCCGAAGACGTCCACTGCTGGACGAAGGCCTCCCCCTAAATAGGGACGGGTTGCCATAATCCCCACGCAATTTCTGATCTGCTGATACTGATCTTCAAATGGAAGTAAATATCAGGAATAACGTAAAAACCTCGCGACCCGCAGTACAACAGGCGCAACAGCGACGCTGACATCTTTTACAAAATTAGCGAACTGTCCCGGCTTCGCACGGGTGCAATGTACTGATTTGGCGTCATAAGTATTTTGATGAGTATTATGAGATGTATGTAGACAAGCGTCATCTATGTAAACGCCCGCAAAAATTTAATCGTTGCATTTGATTACAAGACTGTCAAGCTTTACTTTCTATCACGTCACACACATCATCAGCCAGCAGACGTCCACGTCCCTAATAAGGCCTCCCCCTTATTAGGGAGGTATACTACTACCACAGAATAATTAATAGTACTACGTACATAAAGTTCACTCCGCAAAAGAATTTAAATAAATAAGGACTCTATCTACTAGGCAATATAATATATTCTCTCGCTATATTCACCTAGATATACCGCTCTCTTTCTATCACGTATGCTTAGAACGTGCGACGAGGCTAGCGTGCGGGCGGCGACTGACTTCAATTATCTTAATTAATAACAATTATTATTTTTTATAAATAAAAAATAAATGAAATGATAAATAAATAAGAAACAATTTACGAAATGCAACCTTGCAACCTTGCATTGTTCACCCAGACGGAGCGCCGGCCGAACATACCTGAACTGCGGAGTGACACCTCCCAGCTACTACTAGGATTTACTTTCTATAATTAGAATATAAATTAACGCATATAACCTAACCTAACCTTCTGATATTTTTTTCTAAATGATAGTGAAAACCGAGTCAAAATCTGTTGTACAATTTAGAATAACCAAGCGTGCAAACACACGAGCGAAATGCGACTTTATTTTGTAGTAGCGGCGCCCCGCAGTTTCCCCCTCGTAATGATGGCGATAAAACGTGGCCCATATGTTATTTCGGCAAATAAGCTGACTATTCCAAGATTTTGCTAAATCCGTTCAGCCGATTCGGCGTGAACAGGTAACACACTTTCATATTTATAATACTATTTAGTGATTAGTGACGTCGAGTTGTAGTGAGTGATAGTGATTTAGTGATAGTGAGTTTATTTGTTTCCAGAGGCATGTTTGACAAGCGAGATGTGGCAGTGAAGCGGCTGCTTCCTGAATGCTTTACGTTTGCGGACCGCGAGGTGGCGCTGCTGAGGGAATCTGACGCCCACGCGCATGTCGTCAGATACTACTGCACCGAGCGCGACAAGCAGTTTAGGTACCTACGTTTTAATGTTCTATACGAGTGTCGAGACGAGCGACACGTTCGAAACGTTCGCCTGGTGGTAAGCATCACGCCTGCCCGTAGCAATACAGCGCCAGAGTTGTGAACTTAAGGACAAAATCCTGCGCCGCCCTGCACTGCGCTCGTCCCTCTTGAGATAATAGATGTCAAATCTCTTCATGTTCAGTAATTTCTCTGGTTACATTGCCCTTCAAACCGAAACACAGTAATGTTGCACACTACTGCTAGCCGGATGAATAACTGGCAAAGGAGTGGTACTTCCCCAGGGGACTGCAATATGTGGTACTTTCTCCGGCGGACTCTGCAATAGAGTCCGCCGGAGACTACACATATGCTTCATTTTTAGGGTTCCATACCCAAGAACCAACGGGTCTAGCGGGCCTCTATTACAAAATACATTGTGTTTGTCTGTCCGTCCGACATATATATCTACCGAACAGTAAAAGGCGATCCTCAAGCCGCCTGCCAAGCGTGGGGATTATGGCAACACCTTTGCCTTTGGCCTTCGTTCAGTAGTGGACGTTTTATAGCTGCTAACAAACCGTAAAAGGTAGCTGGTGAAATTTTCACACAGTATGTATCATTATGAAAACTGACGTGGTTTTGACACATTTTTGTTTTATTTATACGGGAATACTCACGTTTAATTAAATCGGATACTCCGACTATAGTTTCCGTGTTTTACGTGAATATTCCCGTATAAATAAAACAAAAAAGTATGTATCATGGCGGATTAAATAGACAATAATTATAAACCATACTTTAAATGCATTTTTAGAGTTATTTTTTACTAATTGTAAGACATAGATGCCAAACTTTTTGTGATTATAAACCAAACCTAAAGTATAACAAAAATAATAATAAAAACTCGCCATAAAATTCTGAACTGGACGAAAACTACTCTACTCTACTGCAGAGTCCGCCTGGGGAAGTACCACACCTTTACCAGTTATTCAACCGCCAAGCAGTAGTGTGCAAGCATTACTGTGTTCCGGTTTGGAGGGCAATGTTACCAGAGAAATTACTGGGTATGAAGAGATTTAACATCTAATATCTCAGGGTGACGAGCGCAGTGCAGTGCGGCGCAGGTTTGTGTTCGCATGTTCACAATTCTGCCTTTGCTACTGTTAGTAGCAGGCGTAACGCTTACCACCAGGTGAAAGTCTTGCTCGTCTCGTCTCTTGACTGTATAAAAAAAAATATTACAAAAACAACTTTCAGTACATATTTTTTAAATTATTTATTTAGTTATTAGTATTATATTCTCTTTGATGAAAGCTACAAGTAAAAACAAAACGATGTTTTTGTATTGTTTTTCCTTTTTTTTATCGAGTTAGGACACTATTCGTTACGCAGAAAATTTGATCTAATTGATCATGCGCCAAAAATTTAATAAACAAGTAGTAATTTGTCACGTCTCCAAAAAGTTACAACTTGTTACGTCCTCGATGCTGTGGACTGAATTTTGTGAACTTTTTTTTCGTTTTTAGTGACCAAAAAATCCTTTGCTGCAAGGGTAAAAAAATATTAATGTTTCCTTATCTTAATCAAATAATATGAAGCTGTATTGAAAATGAAATTACACTTTATTAATCATTTCAGATACATCGCTCTAGAGCTGTGTTCTGCGACATTGCAAGATTATGTCGAGAAGAAACTGAACTTTGAATGCACAATCGACGCCGTCGAAGTACTGAGACAGGCCACTATGGGCTTGTCCCACCTACATTCAATGGATATTGGTATGTATAAGTATATACATACGAACACATATCACACACACACACATCATCAGGCATAAAACGTCATATATACATACAACGTGTAACAAAAGGGTTCAACTATACTGAAGGGTATGTATGATGGGGGGTCTACATTTTCTCCAAGATCAATGACAGTTATATGGAACAGCTGACCTTATTTTCGTGATTTCAGAGCTGACCCCATAGTAAAAGTTGTTCATAATGATGAGTACATACATACCCTTCAGTATTGTTGAACCTTTTTGTTACATTTATGTTTTATTTATACGGGAATACTCACGTTTAATTAAATCGGATACTCCGACTATAGTTTCGATCACATCCGGTAACCTTTTTCAAAGAGTGAAAACAGAGCCCGACGCGCGTGCAGCTGCGTCCTGCTTATGACAGCGGTTGCTCTGCGGGCGAGGGGGTGGGGGCGGGTAGAGTGTCGTGCTGCGCCGGCGCTCTCTGGAGCTCTTCATCACTGGAATCGTCTCGTGCGGTGTCGGGAATATTCCAGCACGCGGAGCTCAGCACGTCGCCTTCAGATACGCGTCCACTCTCGCGGGCCCCAAGGAGACAGGGTCTCAAGTCGGTGGCAGATTGCATCCCCCGTCTCTATTGAAGTTGGGCGGTTGCTAATCTCTATGGTCTCCCTAACTTTACGAGGCACATAAAACTTTTCGCGCGCCAGCACTTTTGCCTTGTCAAACCGGATATAGTGCTGCGCGTCTGACCCGAGAGAATGTTCGGCCACCGCCGTGGCGTGGCCGTGACAATACAAAATAATGGGTTGTTTACTTAAATCAAATACAGTAGTCTCTATGAAAATCAAACCTCAACAGTGACCCCGCGCCAATACTTACTTATACCTTAATATAAAAATAGTCCACAAGCGGCTATTGTTTCATTTTAATAATGAACCTTAACACCCTGTAATAGCGTTGTAAAATATATGTGAGCGTGTAAAATCGTGCAAAAGCATGCATTCGGCATCGTAGCATGTCACACGAAACAATTACGATACGATATAACAAGGCATATTACGCTATTTATGCCTTGTTTTGACGGTGCCGTTTTCTAGCGGCGATCGGGGATCTACCCTATATTTCTTCGCAGGTTGTTTATGTAAAAAAGTATACCTATCTTTCTACCTCCAGTGCATCGAGACATAAAACCACACAACGTTCTCCTATCGATGCCGACGGGCGCCGGCGAAGTCCGAGCCATGATATCGGACTTCGGTCTCTCCAAGAAACTGAACATCGGGCGAGTGAGCTTCTCGAGACGGTCAGGGGTCACCGGGACTGACGGCTGGATCGCTCCCGAAATGATCAATGGAGAGAGAACGGTACGTAGTTGAAAGACAATGGTACTTTCCCAGCAAATAGTAGTAGCAGTTAGTGTTATGTTTATGAAAAGAAAGTTGGACCTGGGTATGTCCTAAAACTGCATCCAGGAGGAGCCGACTTTTAAAGTCGATATTGAATCTTATTCCAAACAATATCTTTCGAAAGTCGGCACCTTTCGCATGCGCTACACTTGCGTACGATTCAAAAATGAGGGCCCTAACCACGGGAGGAAAAAAATAAAATAAAAAGAAATGGATTTTGAACTGATTTCATAATTTTAATATTAATTTACTAATTATTAGTTATTTAATTATTATTTTAACCATATATCAATGTGTATTAATGCCATTTATAGTATTAATTGAAACAATTAGAAATATTATTCGACCAGGGACATGAGCTGTACGACTAACAGCTAATATTATGCCCTAAAACTGCATACAGAAAAACCGGAGGACGGGCAGCAGCGTTCTCTAGGTCAAAATCATTCTGCGATCCCCAAGCCGCCTGCCAA
Source organism: Erannis defoliaria (assembly GCA_905404285.2). Taxonomy (NCBI): domain Eukaryota; kingdom Metazoa; phylum Arthropoda; class Insecta; order Lepidoptera; family Geometridae; genus Erannis; species Erannis defoliaria. The sequence goes on from FR990076.1 coordinate 6,224,407, forward strand.
GCGTGGCGATTATGACAACCCCTCCCTATTAAGGGGAGGCCTTCGTCCTGCAATGGACGTGTCGTGGCTGATGATGTTACGAAAGTACGGTCGCATGTAAATTAGAGAGCTTTTTTAACATATGCATCCACTGCTGAACATAGGCTAACCCTCGAAGGACGATCGGGCCATATCTACTACGCCGACTCAGTTGCAGGTTGGTGGAACCACACACGACTTTGAATTTCTTCTCCGGTCGTATATAGGCTTTCTCGCGATGTGTTATTTCACGGAAAAGCCAGTGGTAAGGAAATTAGATGTTTAATTTCATACGATGAAACTTTATGTGCATTACTATTCATATCGCTTGTTACAAGATTGAAATTGTATTATAATTATAGTTGCGAATTTGTGTCTGTTTGTCGGTCTTCCACGCAGAAACAGAACTTTGAACAGACATATTTTTTTGCTATGTATAAAAGATCCTATCACCATACCCGTCAGAATAGTTAACAGAAAAGAGAAATCTAAGTTATGTATTTTTTTATAATAGCTTCCGCTTCCGGCTTGACATCGACTACTGGGACAGCCTTTATATGGATTATGAATCGGAAAGTGACTTAAGCTACTTTTTATCCTTAAAAATAATAGGTTTTCGTAGGATAACGAGTGAAACCGCGGGGCGCTTCTAGTAATTCTATATTTTGTTCACAGACAACATCAGTGGACATATTCTCCCTAGGCTGCGTGTTTTACTACGTGCTATCCAAAGGACAGCATCCATTCGGTGACGTGTTGAGGCGGCAGGGCAACATACTCACCGGGGACTACAACTTGGAACAAATAGAGTAAGTAATCTCTCTGTCTAAACTTTACTACTAAATGGCCAGTAAAGCTTTAGACTGTTATCACAAACATCATCATGTTGTTATCGGTTTGCGAGCGTTTTCAAAGCGGAGCGGGCGCGCAACGAACACGCCGCGCACGCGCAACGAATACGTCGCGGCCGCGAACTATGTACATTCTCGTAAAGAACCCTTTCGTGCTTGAATGCTTTCGCTTTACGCGTCTTCGAAGTAACAAATCCAAGTGTTTCCTCGTCGGAATCCGTTCTATTACTGAGTGTATTGTACGTCGTGAACTCGCCGCGAACAGGCGACGAAAACGTTCCGTAATCGCCACGTTTCCGCGATGTGCGACGACATCGCTGTGCAGCCGCAGCGTGTTCGCGACGTATTCGCTGCGTGCTCGCTCCGCTTTGAAGACGCCCGCAAACCGCTAGTGTGATAAGGCCCTTACAGCTCGAGGCACTGGCTTTCTACACTGATCGCTTTATGCGAAGTCTTGTGTCTAAAATCTAGCGTTTTTAATCGGTTTTATTTAGCTTGCCCTGTTTGTTGTTTTTTGGGTCATATTTAGCATTGAAATTTAACCTCATGATATTTGGTATACACCTTTAGTTCTGATGAGAAAACCAAAATAAGTGATACCATTTTATTGTAGTGTTAAGACTATTGCAGAGTCTGCCTGGGGAAGTACCCAGACCCACGCCTAATCCAGTTATTCAACCGCCTAGCAGTAGCATACAAGCATTACTCTGTTTCGGTTTGCAGGGAATATTATCACGGAAATTACTAGGCATGAAGAGGTTTGACATCTAATATCTCAAGCGCAGTGCAGTGCGGCGCAGGCTATTGCTCGTATAGTTTCATAATTCTGGCACTGCTACTGTTATAGGCAAGCGTGATGCTTACCACCAGGCGCTAAACAAAATCGCTCGCAGAACCCTAGTGGTGGATAATTTAACCAAGTTGTCTATTCAAAGCATAAATTATCGTCTAAATGAATGCCTAACAAATATATATATATATATATATATATATTATATATACTAAATAATACATAAATAAATATTGATGTATGTATTATTTAGTTTATATATGATTGTGATTTTGTGTTTCTTCTTCGTCATATTAATTGCATTTACCTTCTTTATTTTCCTTTTGTGTGTGTGTGTCGCATGTTAGCGTAAGCATCACTGTCCTTTATTGGCCTATATGTGTTCATTATAATGTTTATTCTTTCCTCGTAAGAAGGCTGTTGGTTGTCCAAATAAAATAAAATAAAACAATGGAGTTCTAGAATAGACCAGAAATACAGAAAACTCCTCGAGTTTCGAGCTCATATGATTTGCTTAATCAAGCTGTCGATCTGTGCCATTGATCGACGTCGACGGTTCCCTTCTACCATCGATCGAACTATTATTGTATGGTAGCACCTGTTGATTGACGTCGATTAGTCCACTTTACCAAAGATCGATTGGTGTGGTCACACCTTAACTGATTCATATTATTATAAACGTTTCATATTTCTTAGCGCTTTATTAACGCCGACCATCAAATCAACGACCTGCAAGTCCTGTTACCGGGCATTGAAAACTGCATAAATTTGGCATATTTTATGTAAATTGGTGTCATTATTATTAAAAAACAAGAAGTAACACTATCAGTGACGCCAAAATAATGTTTACTTTTAACTTAGTAACCTGTATTTGACCTCATTATCTGGCTCGCCATATTTGCCATATATGACTGAAATAGTTTTTTTTATACAATCAAGTGACGAGACGAGCAAGACGTTCGCCTGGTGGTAAGCGTCATGCCTGCCACTAACAGTAGCAGTGCCAGAATTGTGAACTTGCGAACACAATCCTACGCCGCACTGCATTGCGCTCGTCATCCTGAGATATTAGATGTGAAAACTCTTCATACCCAGTAAAATGAAAAGAAAAGGTCAAAACATTTGTCCTGCAGTGATATTTTTTTATTTGTTAATTCTTAATTTGTATATTCTTTTGATACTCAAAACAGAATACACTCTTTACACTTAAAAAAGAATCTTAAAACAAGAGTGTGTTCGTGAAAAATAAAGTTGAAATGTATAATAAAATACCGTTATCTATAAAAGAGATAGCTAATATTGTCAGTTTTAAATTCAGACTCGGAAAGTTCCGAGTCTTATCCGTTTATTGCCTATTAGCTTGTTCTTTATTTAGCACTAATGGCAATCAAAATCAACTAGAAAGTAGATTTTTATTTCAGCTCACGTTGCCATGTTTGCTTACGCATTGGTATAAGCACAGATTATATTATATACTAGTACTCTGCCCTCATCCCATACAAGGGAATGCGATCGGCATAACTCGAGGTATTTTTCATGCATTTGTGGGCGGTACATATTTTATCAGTGGCACTCGGGATAAAGCAAGGATCCCAGTGATTTGCGATGAAATATAGGGTAGATCCCCCCGACCGTCGCTCGAAAACGGACACCATCAAAACAAGGCATAAATAAATATATATATATATATATATATAAATAGCGTAATATGCCTTGTTTTGTTCTCACTCGCATGTGACTGCGCCAATCGTATGACGTGCTACGATGCCGAATGTTTTACAACGCTATTGCAAGGTGTTTAAATTAACAATATCCGATTGTGGACTATTTTTATATTAGCTGGAGAGGTTATAATATCAGCCCGCCTAGCACGCGAGCCGTGATAAACGTCTATCCACTCTCTTTTCCCCGCGAAAACGAGAGACGTAGCTAGCGTAGCGCCATATTCTAGCATTATCACTTTCCCGCGCGGGGAAAGACCAATTAGTCCTCGGCGCGTCCCCTAGCACGTATAAGTAACCATTGACGCGAGGACACTGTTGAGGTTTGATTTTCGTAGAGACTATGTATCTATAGTATATTTGACTTAAGGATATCCTACTCCTTTTTTGGACAGTCGTGTTAATGTGTAAAGAAGCCTACGGTAATGTTCCCTTGTTACTTTAGGAAAATCCTGCCGGAAGAAGAGGTGATTATAACCAAGATCCTGATCCGCGCGATGATATCTGCGCGGCCGCAAGCGCGCCCGCCATGCGAGACCGTGCTCAAATACCCCATGTTTTGGGGGAAACAGAGCATACTCAATTTCCTACAGGTGAGTCAGGTCAATAGAAAATTTAGTACCAAACCTCCTCTCATCATCATCATCAGCCCGGAGACGTCCACTGCTGAACGAAGGCCTCCCCCTTAGACCGCCACACTGTACGAGAACCTGCCATTTGCATCCACCGGTTGCCCGCGACTTTTACAATGTCGTCGGTCCACCTATATATATATATATATATATAGTGGGAGGCCGCGCCTACGCTGCGTAGGACGGTTCGCGGTCGCCACTCAAGAACCTTTCTTCCCCATCGGTTGTCAGTCAAACCTTTCCTAGTCTAGCATTATAAATGCCAACGTGTGCATGTTGGTTTTATTCTCTTTCAAGTAGCAACAGAGCAAATTACTTATAAGCACTGTAGCTTTTTTATCACATTTATATGATTACTAGCCGATGCCCTTTACTTCGTACGTTTAGAGCTCGGCCTTCTGCCTCGCTACTATGACCAGCTCCAGGAACATAAAGAAGCCGTTTACTCACCGTTTAAACCTTCCCTGGACTACGACAAACATTTCAAAACCAAAATCAGCTAAATCAGCCCAGCGGTTCTTGAGTTTTAGCGAAACAAACGAACTGCAATTGATTTATATATATATATATATATATTTACGGTAATAATCCTTTTTATTCCATATAACTCTACGTTTGACCACCAGCTTGCTTGTAGGTAAGTGACTATTTTACCGAGCCCTGATTAAAGAATGTATGCGTTCAGGTTAAAAGTTGTTTTTTGGTCAATTCTCAACTTTCCGACATTTTCATGCAAAGCATTGAGGATTTTTTTACCTTTTAGTTGAGTTTATAGAAACGGTTCGGCTAGTTTTTGTTTGGCTTTTAAAAGTTGTTCAAGAATGTCTGTTTAATATGTATTTAGATAGCAGATTTAGATAACAGAGCTTGTTTATTGTACCAGTTTAGAATGTATTTTATTAATATATTTTTATTCAGTAAACAGTGATATTTTAATGAGTTTTTTTTGTCTATTCAGTGTGGGTGTAGTCTGGTAGGAGGTTCAAATCTTTGAAAGGGTTTCCTTAGTCCAACTGTGACCCGCGATTTTACACATGTAGCCATGATATTGATAAAATTAAATGTAGCCTGTGCTCTTTTATATAAAATTAGCTATTTATACTAAATTTATATTTACTATCCTTAACAACATGTGGTATAACGCAAACCATACCATTATGGTGTTTATGGTGAGATTAAACATCTAATATCTCAGGGTGACGAGCGCAGCCCAGTGCGGCGCAGGATTGTATTCGCAAGTTCACAATTCTAGCACTGATACTGTTAGAGGCAGGCGTGACGCTTACCACCAGGCGAACGCCTCGATCGTCGCGTCACTCGGCAGCATTAAAAAAAACTATTTTGGATTACAAAAATCATCAAGGTCGGCTGAGCCGTTTGATCGAACATTTTGGAAAGGAATATTCGAATTTGTAATAATTATTAGGATGACTACTTAATGACTCTACCTATATACTAGAATAATGAACCTAAAACTAAAAACCTGAAGAAATATAATATAATACTACTTAAGTATGTGGACTGCATGCATACTCGTTGTTTTAAATGAAACCTTGACCCGATCACTTGCTCGACTGCAGTGTTGTTATTACGCCGGCATTGGTTTGAAGGGAATCTGGTTTCGTACGTATTCTGACACCAACATGTTCAAAACATGTTTTTATCTATCTTGCATAAGCTGAATCCGTAGCAATCAAACTTCCCATTTGACTTTAATTTTCAAGATATTAATCATATACCAGTGTAAATTGATTAAAAAACGGACAAATCAAAATAATGTTGAAAAATGTGTATTCTGACGGGTTCTATGACTTTTTACTATTTAGGGAATCGTAAAAACGATTGAGTTTGCTTTATTACATAGAGTAATGAGAGCCAACGAACTTGCGCAAACGCCATATTTTTTTCCTGATACAATTGTGACTGATGATTGACTGCAGCAACAAACTTGCTAGAAATATTGCCTCAGGAGGGGGTTACAATTACAAATAACGCCGCGCGCCGTCTGAAATGCGTTTCTTCCCCTACCGTTTCGTGGTCCACCTAGGTGTTCCACGGGTACCTTTTTGTACCCGTAGAACACCAGGTGTACTACGGGTCATTAAATATTTAACACCAGGTGTACTACGGGTCTTTCCCGTGGTCCACCTACGTGGTTCACCTAGGTGTTCCACGGGTACCTTTTAGTAGGTGAACCACGTAGGTGAACCACGGGAAAGACCCGTAGTACACCTGGTGTTAAATATTTAATGACCCGTAGTACACCTGGTATTCTACGGGTACAAAAAGGTACCCGTGGAACACCTAGGTGAACCAAGTAGGTGGACCACGCGGAAGAAACGCTGAAATGTAATAATTTAACTTTTTACCCTTTACACGTTTGTTTCACCAGGATGTAAGCGACCAAGTAGAGAGCTGCAACGCCGGTGTAGAGCACCCGATAGAAAAGGGGGCGCGGCGGATAGTCCGCGGCGACTGGCGTGCGCATGTCTGCGCGAAGGTCGCGGGTGACCTCCGGGCCAGGCGGACTTACAGGGGAGACCGGGTCGCACATCTCTTGAGGGCTGTAAGGAATAAGGTACGTACACACTGAAGAGAGAAGTGAATAGAACGGAAAAGTGACGCGTCGCGCTAGCCGGGCATACGTGCTAATGCACTTATGTGATATACAGCGTGGCGCTACGGTGCCGACATTAAATTAACACACGTGTAGATTTAATGATCTGTAACCATAAAAATAATGTTAAAAAAAACGCGAAAAATAAATAAGGTGTTCCATACAAAAAGTTCATCGACGTTGGAGAAAATGTATGGAACATATGATTTTTTAAAATATTATTTTTATGGTTACTGATCATTAACCCTACACGTAACACCACGCTGTATAATATGCACGCCACGCTGTATAATATGTATATTATATTTTTAGACTGGGAATATTCAAAAAGACAATTCAAATAGACGCGTAGGAAACCAAACCACATTGCATCGTAATTAGATCCATTTCAAAATGAAAAAAATTAATTACATGCGTTTTACTTCAAATGCGCGACCAATGATTGGTATTACGTCTTATGTAGTGACAATACGATTATGTGTGAAACGGGCAACGGCGGTTTTCCGTACAATTGCTATACAACATTGTTTTGTTAGCCGTTCTAATCTTAGGCTTTCGCTTTTCTGTGGGTATACAAGTCACTAGCGAGGTGTACTCTAACCCCGGTCAATTAAAATCGCAGAGACTGAGTGGCCAATCATAATGTCAAGAGTTGTACTATTATGTAGCTCGAAGGCCCTGGCTTGGCTTGACGGTTGCTGCTGTGGGATAAACAACTGGGACCGACAATTGAAAGTGGTATATAAATTCCACTTGCATTTACTAATCCGAAGACGGTCGGACTGTATTTTGCGGTACTAAGATGATGTTTTAGGAAAACCTAGTCCAACTACGCTTCGAACGATACGTAGTAAGTAATCCCAGTGTATCCCAGAAAATCCCTCTTTAGTTTTAGTCACAGAACATTAGTGAAAAAGTACTAGATGTAGGTGTTTCTCTGAGGGATCTTATCCGGAACGAAGTAATGCGCCAGAGAACAAAGGTTACCGACATAGGTCAGCGTATTAGTAAGCTGAAGTGGCAGTGGGCTGGTCACATCTGTCGCAGATCCGATAACCGCTGGGGTAGACGTGTTCTAGAGTGGAGACCACGAATCGGCAAACGTAGTGTAGGACGCCCTGAGACTCGATTGACTGACGATATACGTAGGACAGCTGGCAGTGGTTGGAAGCGGACAGCTGAAGATCGGGCTGAGTGGCGTGCCTTGGGAGAGGCCTATGTCCAGCACTGGACTATGATAGGCTGATTATGATGATGACTAGATGTACTCGTTGCGTCTGCCGAAATTACAGAAGCGTCTAAACACATGTTTTCTTTCCAGAAACATCACTACAGAGAACTAGAACCAAATGTAAGAGAGAGCCTCGGAAAGCTGCCAGACGGCTTCGTCACGTACTGGCTCCGAAGGTTCCCATTACTGTTGCCACATGTATGGATCCAAATGCAACAATACAGGCACGAAGACATCTTACAAGGCTACTACCCGCACGCGTTCACATTCAGCCGAGACGACGTCATCGAGCTAAACGACGACAATGACTACGAAGAGTTCCCACAACAAATGTGCGATCCAGACAAAAACGAGTTGTTCGTCAAAAGTAGAGTGTTTGTAGATGAAAATAACCAAGAAATCAGACATCGTGACAGACAGAAAGAGGGATCGCCTCGAAAGTTCACTAGCTGGAGGACGGAAGCGTCTGATTATAGAATAAGGCAAGATGATGTGAGATTTAGAGATAGGCATAATTATAAAAGAAAAGAAAAGAAAAAAGAAGATATGCCATTGTGGACATTACCGCCACAGTGAATGTTATACTAAATGTCCAGTTGATTAGGCGAACCAGTTCTGCTAATGCAAATGAACTGGTTATAATATGAGTAACTGGTTTTACTAGAACCGTGACGTTTATGGTGTCGGATCTCTTTTTGTCCGATCACACTAGTTTTAAGTAAAAGTTGCACAACATTTTACTAATGAAATTTAAATTAATTTATTTATAGATAATAACTATCAATGCGAGACATGTTTTTTAAATGTAGTGTTTATCTCTATGGAAAGAGTAGTGACGGAATTTATGATGTTTTAGTTGTTTCATCATACTATTGTAGGTATTAAGTTTTGGGCATTGAGCTAATATCTATAAGTCACAAACGTGCAAAAAAAAATTCGGAGCCAAAACTCAAAACTTTTTTAACGACTTCAACTACGCAAAGACACAAGCGCTCAAGCATTCATTGAACACTATACAAGCGGCATAAAATCTAAATTCGAACAATCGTTCGAACGTTTTTTGACTGTTTTCACTTAGAGATTGTGACTCTTTAGATATTAGCTCAATGGTTTTGGGACCATAAAAATAAAAAACTACTTATAGAAATGTAATTATGGCTCGGATTTATGACGCATTCCTTTTCTATTAGAGATTATTTACAAACAACGTCAGTGGCTATGTTAAGACTAAGATTTAGTTAAATTGTATAATTATGTTATTGATATAAATGTTTATGTCGATTTATGATACGTAACTTCTGCGAAAATTTATACTTTAATACATAATTTATAGTACTTTGAATCTACTCGTACTTATCCTGTTGTAACTAATATATTTTTTATTTTATTAATATTTCTCTGTTATTACCTATTTCAAGAAATGAAATTGAGCACAAAATAATATTTTATTCTGCAAGTTGTATTGCAGTACATCGCATAAACTATAAAACTTTACTTGTAATTTCAATCACAAAAATTAACACTTTAGTTGTTACTGCGGTGCTGTGTGTTACTTAGTGAAGGGTTTAAGTAAGAGTTCAGTTATAACACAAATCAATTTTAGTCTTATGGTTCCTCGTGTACATAGTTAGGTTAATTATACAAAGTAATACTTGTTAGGTGCAATTTTAACAGATAGTAAATAAGAGTAACGGTGGAGTATGAATGTTATAAAGTGATATTTTGAAGAATTTGGTATAAAGTATTAACAAATGTTTTAGATAATATAATATATTAATATATTGATGCTCAGTGTTTGTACGTGACAAAAACGAAATAAAAAAACATGAGTATACATTGTATTTTATTTCATATAAATAAACGTATTAGAAACTAATATATAAAAAGGAAAAAACAATGGCAAGAAATGTGTAACGTTTTGCAGAGAAAAAAAATGCTTAAAACGTTAATCAGTCTTTATAGGTACAAAATGAATAAAATCTAATAAGAATTACATAGTTTGTGATCATGGCACAGTAAAAATCAATTTTCCTAGAGCTACATTATTAATAATTCTGTGCATTTACATAATTTGTTCTTTAATTTGCATGAGAATATATTTTAACTCGTTAACAATTCTGCTTCTTTTTAACCGACTTCAAAAAAGAAGGAGGTTCTATGTTCCACAGTATGTATGTTTTTTTTATTATTATTTTGTATGTTCATTGATTTCTTCGTCAATTGTGGACCGATTTTGAAAAAAATTTTTTTATTTGAAAGGGTATACTCCCGAGGTGGTCCCATATTAATTTGAAGTCGGTTATTTTTTTTTTGTTTAGTTGTTATTTCTAAATTAAATCATACTAATTACACGATATAAACACTATATTCTGTTGCATAAATACCCAAAAGAAATCAACATACATGAGTTTCATTAATAAAATCTAGATCATACTATTATTGTACAACTTCATGCTTGTGCAAACGATGCCTTACCAAACAAGGAAAATAAATTCGATAAAAATCGTACAACTAAATTGAGAATTATTCACACATGAAAACTGAATTAATTAAATAATAACATAATTATGACACTGAACACTTGTAACACTCAAGTTCAATCCTTTTATCTGTATTATTAATTAGGTGGATTGGAATGTGCATCTAAATAACTAAAAAATGGCATTTTCGTTAAGTGTTACTTATTATTATAACTTTTAAAGCACTTACTTGAGTATACGGACTGAAATCTATCTAAATATTGTATCAAAAATATTAATCATAACTAAATATGGGTAAGGAGGTACATGAAATATGTTACATTGTACTTGTAAACTTATCTATCAAGTCAATTATTGTCAAATGTACTTTTTGCTTGGCAACGTCTATAGCCGTTTTCTGAGCACCATTCAACATGGTTACATCAGGATTATAAGTAATTAAGATTTTAACAGCACCAATGTTGCCCTTGTCGCATGCTTCATGTAATGCAGTGTTCCCTGCCAAGTCGATTGCATTAATATTGGCGCGGTTATCAAGCAAAACGCGAATAACAAGCACTTTATTATTCAAAGCCGCTAAGTGTAAAGGTGTTTGTCCTTTTTTATTGGCACAGTTAACGTTAGCTTTGTTACAAGCTAAAATATTGCATAGCTCGTCAGATCCATAAATAGCAGCGTAATGCAATGCAGTCAGACCATTGATGTCAGAAAAATTTATATCAAAGTCAGAGGAATAAGAATCTATTTTCTTCGTACAATTCTGACATTCACATAAAGGATGGCAGGCCATTGAGTTTGATTTTTCTCTTGGTTCAGAATAAGCAGAATAATCTATATTCATGTAAAAACATGCAAGCTTAATATCTCCGTAAGATATTGCTTTCAATATTCTTTCAATCAATTTTAAATTTTCCACTGCCTTTGATACACTACTTGTTTCAATTTTATGACTTGGTAATTTATCAACCACAGAACTCTCCAGCTTTGTTTGTTCCGTCTTGCAGTTCAGGACTTTTAAATTAGAACCTGATATATGGATGTATTCATATAAATTGGGAGTAGACGATTTTAAAATCTGCAGAATCTTCAAGTTATGTGCATAATCAAAAGCCGTTTTGTTTGAACGATTCTGTAGTGATGGTTCAGCTCCATTTTCTATCAATATCTTGGCTATCCCTTCATATCCCCATTTTGCAGATAAATGTAGTGGTGTGTTGCCTCCCTCATTGGCACAATTGATCTGTACCTTCCGTCTGCTATGCTCTGCAAAGTATATCAGGGCTTTGACACAGTTTAAATGGCCATTGTTAACAGCCATGTGGAGTGTAGTGTTCTTATCAATATTCGTCTGACTAATGTCAGCGCCTGAATGAAGTAATAACAATAGTGCATTTTGGTGTCCCCTTGAAGCAGCATAATGCAATGGAGTGCATTCATTGAGATCTGTTGCATTGATTTCTGCACCCATATCTATAAGAGTTTCAACAATGTTGGCCTTCCCATGAATACATGCTACATGCAATGCTGTTAGGCCATGGCTGTCTCGAGATAGCACTGTGGGGTAAGATTTCAGTAAATTTTTTGATATCTTTGAGCAGCATTTTTTGCAGCTGCACAGTGGATGACACAGTTTTTGATAAATTTCTGTTTCGACTTCTTCTTCCTCATTTGAGGAATCTGTGTCCAAACTTATCTTCAGGATGTCATCATTTGGTATGTTTTGAACTTGCTTCTTATTTTTCAGAAGTATTGATTGGACTTGTTCACAATGATTAGCTTTGATTAGTTCAAATATATATTCCAGAGTTTCTTCTCTTCCATTGGTGTCTGAAGTGGAAATGGATTCAGTCATGCTGTTCCTTCTTTGTTTGCCGTTAACATTCTCTTCTGTGAGATTGGTTTCGTAGTAATAGGATTCGGGATCGGGAGGGCCAGTGAGTGCTCCTGATTGGATGTGTTGAATGACAGCTTCTAAAGTTGCTATCAGGAATGAGGTTTCATCACCGTCTCCTTTTCCTGAGATGCTGAAACGGAACTCTTTCATGTATGTCAGTTGACTATACCAGTTCGGCAACCCAGACTTAATCACAAGGAACACAAAAACAGGTAACAAGTCATCTGCAGTTAGCAATACAACATTATGAATGTCATCTTTCTTGTTGATAGAGTTCAATGCTTTTTTTATGCACAACACTTTTTCTAGTACGGTATTGTATGTGCCTATTTTTGAAAGGATTTGTTTAGCTTTTGGCACTGCATGATATAAGTCCTTTCTGATGTCCAGATCTCGTAGTTGAATATCAGACATATTTCTGATCTTTTTGTTCAGATGGGCATCTTCATATGCGCATGTAGTACATATTGCTTTAAAAAGCGAGTTAAACAATAGATGCTGCATGTAACTTTCAACCGCTATCTTTATATTATCTAGTCCTTGTTTATTTGACTTGGATTTATCTCTTAATCTTCTGTTTTGCAGGGCGATTTGAAGGCACTGTGTGTAAAGTTCGCTGACTGTATCTCTGAGAGATCCTATGACTATGGGCAAAGTGGTCTGCTTTTTTACAAACGTGTGTACACTTTGCTCTATTTGGTCCAGTACTTGGCGGCCAGCAGCCTGTGTCCACAATAGATCTATGCAGTCATTAATAGAGGTAAGATGGTCTTTGGATATTACATTATCATCTGCAGTTGCAGTTGGCTCTAAAGGAGTTTCTATGCACCATACTTTATATTTGATAAAATCTTCGGTATAAAATGTCTCTTCAAACAGAATATGGCTCTGGAGAGGTAGTCCCTTGGTGACTTCTAATGTGATTACTTTATTAGTTACAGTCACTTGTTTTTCAGTTAGCGTGCTATAATGTGTTTCTGGTAATTCGTCGCTAGGCACCAAAATGTGAGCACAGAAATCTTCGATGGTAAAAACTCGCGAGTTCAAACTACCGATGCGAGGCACGCAAATCACCCACGACTCGCTAATGCAATGTTGAAATAAATTTGCATATTCTTGTTTTAGTTCGGCAAAAAATGGATTATCCGAAACTATTTCATCGTACGAGCCGTCCATTGCTGGAACAATATTGGAATTACGCGTCACTGAGATATAAAAGACGGGTTTACATGGCACTTATAAAGTAATTAGCTATTCTTACCGATAATCTAATAATTAGTTTAAATATGAATAATTATAGGACGACAACTACAACAAGTTATCCATCGCAATGTGATGGCTCCTAGTAAAATTATTCTTTGGGCTCGTCTGACTGACTGACGGAAGGACAGTGTTACCAACCCGTCAGTAATAAATATCGCTAGGAAGTAGTCCTGTGTCGATCGTGATTGAACGAATCAAAACGATCGAATCGCGCTTTCTGCGTGACCGACCCGCACCCTTATCATGGACGTTCGCGATTCCGATTGCGATAGCATGCCATCCTGCTCGTACCAACCCACTCGCGCCATGCGCCCTCCTGCTCGCGCACGCTCGCAATCAGAATCACGAACGTCCATGATAAGGGTGCAGGTCGTCAATCGTTAAAGACTCGGGTCGTGATTGATTGACGCGCGGCCCAAGATCCGCAGCACTTACCATTCATAACGATTTTCCGATCTGTGACCGACCAAGAGACCGAGACCGAATGAATGACCGGCGATTGATGCAACACCAACCGGTTTCGTCTCAGTTTTCTTCGATCAAGCTCGGTGAAATTGCGTACCTAGCTAAATATTCAACTCTATATTAATAGCCTTAAGCCTTATTTTTATTTGTAGGTTCTCGAGACCGATGGAGGCCGTTTTGATCGAATCTTTTTGCTCGGTCACTTGGCTCGTCGGTTACAAAAGATCGAGATCTCCGAAAATGACCGACCGACACAGGACTACTAGGAAGCCGGTTGAAAAGTCGCTAGCTGTCGCTAAACTGTATTTTTTTCCTTTTTGGCGTCGCACTTTGTGCATTCTGCCATTGTCAAGTCTATGCATTTTAAAGTTTTTAGAGGACAAAGTCAAATATGTCATAAAATCACATTTAGTCACACGAAATTAATCATAGTCAAGTCTAAGTCATGCCCTAGTAAAGTTGTGGCGACGCTGCCATAAGCTTTTACGGAGTTTTGAAAGCAACAATAAAATACATTTATTATAATAATATGACCTACCCACCTTCCTGCATGTAATTTGACACTCAATAAAGAAAACGCCCCCATTTATATCATATATCCGCGAAAAAACACTAGTTTATGAAAATAATACTTGCAAAAACTTGCTAGACATTTTAATTACGGCCTTACTTAAAAACGCCGCTCAAATTTAGTCACTGCTTAAACTTCTCTGTCTTGTTCTTGCACGTGACACTTCACGTCAGAGAGAAGTTGACAGAGCATCTTAAACAGTGATTAAGTTTGAGCGGCGTTTTTAAGTAAGGCTGTTAATAACTAGCTGTGACACACGATTTTGCCCACGTGGCCACGAATCCACGTATGTCACGAATCAATAAAAAAACCCTGCGTAAAAAAAATCTATCTAAATATCCTCACGCCATATTTGTAATATTGAGTAGCAAGAACAGAAGGATTAACATGAATATTTTTTACCTAATAAAATAAACATCCATTGTCATCCATAGTGTCATATTACATTGTTACCAAAGTAAGTATATCAGTCCATTATTTTTTCGTGTTCCCGCCCAACTCCTTAGTTTGGTTCTCGAGTACCGGCAGCACAAGAAACATCTGTTCTGTAATGTTATAATATTGGTACCTTATTTGTGTTGGTAATACATAATATAGATCGTTTAAAAAGCTGCTAAGAATGAAATCATAAAGTTAGAATGCTGTTAAAAAGTCACTAGAAAAGTCGCTAGATTATTTTTGTCACTAAAGGCAAAAAAAAAGTCGCTTTTAACTTTGAGAATGTCGCTGAATCTAGTGACAAAGACGCTAAGTTGGCAACGCTGCGAATGGAATGGAATGAGTGACACACATTCCTAGTATATATTTTTTTCTTAGTTATTGGCATCGCACGTTGTGCATTCTGCCAGTGTCAAGTTTATGAATTTTCAAGTTTTTTTAAAATAAAATCAAGTCAAATATGCTTTATTATATACCCAGCCTAGTTCCTCCGAGCAAATATGTCATGAAATCACAATTAGTCACACGAATTTAGTCATAGTCGAGTCCAAGTTATACCATAGTAAAGTTGTGGCGACTTTACTATGAGCTTCTACGGAGTTTTGAAAACAACTCGAAAATTACATGTTTCACCACATTATATCACTTGCCCACACTCGTGTATGTAATTCAACACTCAATGAATAAAATATCACTAATCATTAATCATTAATTCGCGATAAAACACAAGTTTAAGAAAATAATAGAATGTAACAACATGATTTTTCCGTGTTACCGCCAAATCTCCAAAAGCAGTATAATATACCATGCATGCTCTTCTCTATGCAGAGTTTTGACGGGAACGAGAGAAAATCATGTCGCTGCATTGTATTATTTTCCAAAACTTTTTTCGAGTGAATGCTAAAAATGGTGGTGTTTTATTCATTAACGGCCTTACTTAAAAAAACTTCTCAACCGTTAGTCACTGCTTAAGATGCTCTGCCATCTTCTCTCTGACGTGAAGTGTAACATGCAAGAACAAGACAGAGAATTTTAAGCAGTGACTAAGATAATCGAGATTATTTTAGGTAAGGCTGTAATCATGTAACTGTTCGGGATCGCGATTCGGATCGCGATTAGTCATAAATATCACTTGTCACTGTCACAGCTTCACAGTATCACGGAGGGATTTCTCTCGCTATCGTTATCGAACGAATGCATTGATTTCCTTAATTAAGTTAAGCAAATCCGTCGGTCTTTTGGCGTTTCATCCTGCCCTGCAGGGTCAAATGAGTTTTGGGAGTATTGGCGGGAACGCGAAAAAATCATGTCACCGCATTGTAGTATTATTTTTCAAAACTTGTGTTTTTTCGGTTTGGTCCTTTTTGGTAATTGAGTTTCGTAGTCAGCTACGAAAGGAGAATTATTTTTCATTGTTTCGTATAATCAATTATGAAACAAGAATGTTGTTGCCGTTTTGGTAGCTGAGTTTCGTAGTCAGCTACGATAGAGGAATTTCAGTTCCCTTTTCGTACTCAATTATTAAAACAAGAATTTTAGCGCAGTTTTGGTAACTGTATTTTTTTTGTATCTATGGTGAACCTAGGCAAATAAAATCATGAAATTAAAAAAATACCTTTTTATTTAAAAGTACCTATTTAATAACAAAAATAACACTTCTAATTAACACATAATAACTAACGACTTATATTTATTATCATTGTAATAAGGAACGAAAGACAAGATATCGCGACACAGGGCTTCTTAGTGTGGAATCTAGAGTTTAAAAAAAATGCAATTGCGAGACTAGCGAGACGTTCGCCTGGTGGTACTTAAGCGTCCCGCCTGCCCATAACAGTAGCAGTGCTAGAATCGTGAACTTGCGAATACAATCCTGCGCCGCAGTGTACTGCGCTTGTCATCCTGAGATTAATCTCTTCACATGTATTTTTTTTGGTAACATTGTCCTTCAAACCGGAACACTTAAATTCAAAACAAAAACGCCGAAAAACGAAACGTATAAAAATACGATATAAAAAAAAACAAGAACATAACACGTCAAACGTGATATAATATAGGACAAAATCATAGAGATAATATAATATCATTGGACAAAATAGTCTAATTTTATGTTCCATGTACCTACGATAATTTTTTGAGGGTCTGAATCCAACGCTGGCACCTTCAAACCTT
This sequence comes from Erannis defoliaria, assembly GCA_905404285.2. Lineage (NCBI taxonomy): Eukaryota > Metazoa > Arthropoda > Insecta > Lepidoptera > Geometridae > Erannis > Erannis defoliaria. The sequence goes on from FR990076.1 coordinate 6,241,550, forward strand.
AATTCTTGGTTTATTGGAATAACAAAGTCACAAGGGGAAATAGCTAACGTCGGAAAACAACAATCGGAATATTTTATTAATTGAACCAACGATCTTGATTGAACAATATTGTAATGCAACATTACGTAGGTAACCTGATAATACAGTCAACTGCTATGTTACAATGATTCGAATTACAATAGATAATACTATAGGTACTTACTTACTTACCTACCATAATTTCTAAAATTACATTATATTTAGCCCCTATTAGTATTGTGTAATTTTTACAAAATTAAATGCTTTATAAGACATGCATTCAGTTCGAAGAGTCTCAAAAAAAAATTTAGTCCATATTCCCAGATTTATCCCCAGATTTATCCTCTCCCGCCTCCTCCGCCACGGCCACCGCCGAAGCCTCCGCCAACACCTCGACCTCCAAAGCCCCCTCCGAAGCCTCTACCTCCAAAGCCCCCTCCGAACCCTCTCCCACCAAATCCGCGGCCTCCGAAACCTCCTCCAAATCCTCGGCCTCCAAAACCTCTCCCACCGAATCCTCCAAAGCCACCTCCAATGAAGATTGGGATAGGATACGGATACGGGTACGGATATCGTCCTGAAACAACGTGTGGTTTTGTAATTACAGTACAGCTGTTCATTATAGAACAGATTATAAGAGAGAAAATCAGACAGAAAAATATCATGTTTTGTATCCATACAAAATTGATGTTGTTTCGACCTAACCTAATATATGATTTGATTATATAATCACAGCATATAAATTTGATGTCTTTACTTGATGCTTTTAGGGATGCACCTATAAAAAATTTCACATGCCACATAGGACATTTGGGCCTAGTTGGTGCAAGAAGGTACGGGAAATTTGTAACTATTAATTATCTCAGCCGAAATGTGTTCTTGAATGACTCGCCATTTTTGCTGTGACTCGAGTTCGTATGTGTCAAGTATATGAGTCATATGAGTCGTATATGAGTCAAGAACGTAAGCGAAAAAAAGCTCAAAGAAAAAAAACGTCATTTCACTTCTGCGTATAATACAAAAATTAAATGCCCAGTACTAAGTGACATCATTAAAATTTAAGCGTCGCTTATAAGAAAAGCCAAAGAAAAGATTCTGTTAATGGGCGATTTTCTGACAGACAAATAAAAAAAATAAGCTCACTGTAGATGGCTCTGACTTTACGCCTAGTATATTTATCTGCTTTACGCCTCGGAGGAACTAGCTCTCTCTCTCTATATAAACAAAAGCTTTACGCAGACCAGCAGCGCGAGTACCGTTCTGTCGCTAAATTTGACGTGTCGATATATCAGATTTACTTAAGACGAATTTGAGAATATACCTACCGAATTTTATCGAATTATACCGATTTAAATGTCAAATATAACGTTCGTCAAGAACGGTACTCGCACTGCAGTCGTGGCTATCATTGACAAGTTTTTTTATTTTATTTCAGGTGCCACTTTTAACAAAAATAGTATGGTGTTTTCAACCGAATTCAAACAAAGAGCTCCTCAATTCGACTGTATGTTTTTTTTTGTATGTATGTTACGCGATTACTCCGCCAATGATGAACCGATTTTGATGTTTTTTTTGTTTGGTAGGTAATAGAGGTGGTCCCATATAAATTTTATCGAAATCGGTTCAGTATTTTGGTTTATAATCAAAATTACTAGAAAATATTAAGATGTCATCCAGGTATTCGAAGTTGTAGTCGGTTATTTTTTTTTAAAGGGCATAGACTGACTGGCACGTTTAGTCTGCGCTATTTATTTATTTATTATAAAATGCTCTCTGTGCGTACAGTATACACCAAAGCGCACAGCGAGCCAGTCTATCTATCGAGTTGAAGGAAACTACTTTTTTCATGAATCATGTTTGGAAAATCGTTCAATAGAATGAACCAAACTCAATCTAGATAAATGCTGAAACAAGGAGTACCTACGTCATAGGTTCTTTTCAAATTAGAATGACCAAACTCTAGATATAGGCTTTAAAGTGGAGTAGGTACGTCATTATTTAAGAGCACGGCTCTTGGCGGTGGAGTAGCTTCCATCTGTCTCTATCTCATCTCCGGCCAGTTCCTTGACCACCTTGTACGACACAACTTTGGCCATCTCCTTGACTTGACCAATAAAACTTCTCTTCGGTCTTCCGGGTCCTCGCTTTGCTTCTATATGGCACCCCTCTATGATGTTTTTCATAAATGCGTCATGTCGCACAAGGTGGCCAAAGGGAGTACGTAATTTACACAATCAGAAAATAGCTTAGGTTGGTTTACCTTCAAAATCATCATTATCATCTTCATAACTATTACTGGTGACTGAATTATCTTCGGATTCGATGCTATTACTTTCAGAGTCACCTAGAAATAGTTTACGTTGTTACGTGCAAAAGTGCCTGAATTTCAGGCCCATGTGTACCTGCAACGGCTGTTATTTTTTATTATTTTTACTTACCGTATTGTCTTTTCACTCTTGACAATGATGATCCCGTCTTAAATCCATTTTTGTCCTGATTCAAAATTAAATCCTCGAGTGGGTTGAAATTTGGTGGTGACTTTGGTTTTTCTACATCATTGGCTTTTTCATCTGCAGGTTGTTTATCTGTAGTAGGTAACGAAAAGATAATGCGTTGAGATTTGAAAGAAAGGTTATAGGTATTCAGAACAATGTTTACTAGGCCAACCTTAAAATAGCGAAAATTACTGCTGTTCCATAGAAAAACGTAATTCACCCTCGACAAAATGTAGGGAACGGCAGATTTTTTTTCGCATTTTAAAAACCCAATCGAATCGGATTTAATTTGAAAACTACTCTCACCATCTCTATCTTCTGCGTTTAGAATGACGGAGACAGATAGGTAGTGTAGAATAGGCATGATGACTACAAATTTTTTATTACTTCTTAAAAAAGCTGATCATCAATAGAGCCTATCAACGAAAACAAAATTTAAAATAATTCAAAAATAAATAAGTTCTAAGTATTTTAATTTCAAGCTAGACTGAGAGCGCGCTATACTGAGCTATGACGTCAAGGCTCAGGCGCGGCATACAAATGCTATACTAACACGTGCTTTGCGAGAAAGGGATAGAGCATCCCCTCTCTATCCCCACCTAAAACTTTAAACGCTCATACGAGTATCTCAGAGATTTATCAGCCAATACAATTTATTTTTTCAGTATGTGTAATGTATTTAGTTATATTCATCACTAAGCCTGTTATTTGTCATAAATTAAACCTTAGGCCACACGCCTATTACCGATTGGGTTTGAATACGGTAGCAGGGTTGGCTCCATAGTAAAAGCACAGAATAAATAATAGTACTCCGTAGTAAAAGTTTGCTTTACAATGATGTACAGAGATCTCTTTTTGGCTTGACACTACCGTTAGATAGGTACGTGTAAACTGTATGCTTACACGGGTTCGATGAGATTTACTTAAGAATAAATTAGCAGGTTTAGGTATGTAGTAGTATAATGTATGTATTATGTACTTACTATTTTGCCTTTTCTCCCTCGTAAGTGAATGCTCTGGCGTTGGTTCGCTGCCCTGATTTAAAGTCAAGTGCTCTATAGGGTTTACGACCAATGGTGGTTTTATTGAGTCTTCATTCCTTTTTGCAATTCCTTCAGAACTAATTTCAAGAACTGTTACAGCAAGTATAAAGAGGGAAGTGGATAACAATTTCTGAAAAAATAAAATATACCTCATAACGTCATTCAAGTTCTGCAACAATTGAGCTAATATCCATAGACTCACAATCGTGCAAAAAAATGTCTGAGCTAAAACTCGGCGCACGCGCACGACTTTTTGACCGACTTGAACTACGATAAGACACAAGCGCTCAAGCATACATTGAACATAGTGTTCAATGTATGCTTGAATTGAACACTATACAAGCGACATAACGTCTAAATTCGAACAATTGTGAACTATACAATGCACGTATAGGTATTTACAACGGTACCCGGACGTTTTTTGACTGTTTTCACTTAGAGATTGTGACTTTTTAGATATTAGCTCAATGTCTGCAACAAATAAATTATTTTACCTTGCGATTAGGTACATTTATGCAGGTACCTACCGAATGTTTAGAATTTTAGTATCGTAAATTTTTATATTAGACCAGAAATAGTTAATAATAAATAAATATCGGTGGATTTAAAAAAATTGTAATATGGTAACTGGATAGAATTAAAAAAAAAATAAGTACATTGTTATAACACTTCGTCACATAAAATGTTTGCCCTGGGTGGGGATCGAACCCACGCCCTGCAGCTCTGAAGGCAGACATGCTACCAACTGAGCTATAAGGAAGTCAGCTAACTGCTTACCAAGCACATTAAATATTTACTAAACAATTTATCACATGTACATCTTGCAGGCCGTATCCTCGCTAAACGTAGAGCGAGAATGCAGCCAAATTAATCTCTATTATGACACCAAAAAAAAAAAGCGGTTCAGAGAGACCACACAACAATAAAATATAAACCGATTCAATATTCGCGTAAAGCAGGGTGACGATCGAATTAGCTATTAGCAATGGGAGGGGGCGTTAACCCGGATATTGACCCGGGTTCGCAGGGTCTACCTATAAATTATTACGAAGTGTTTTAAGTTTTAATACTTCTATAAAAATTACTCGAGTAACGTATAAAAACTTCTTTATGTACCGACTTACATAACACAAAAAATCATAAATTAAAATCACAAGTTACTCACAAGTATTTCCATATTAGATAGAGTCCGTCCTACGACTGTTCAAAATAATACCATTGTCGCCTTTATGATAAACTTATATAGTTAGGTCTGCCACAGACTTGCTAATTGGTGACTTGTGAATTAGATCGTGGTCAACACTGCTCTGTTTTGTATGGGAAACCACATCACATAAGTACTATGCGGTCCACTTGTGTCTAAAGTTCGTATAATAAGAGAACTAAATTTTTCCACGTAAGATTCCAGGTTTTGTTAAGGAAATGCGTTAGTGACTCCAATTTTCAACTGTACAGATAAGTTAGCACTGTAAATGTGTTTTCTCCTGTCAAGAACCCAGCACGTACTGAGAGGATTTCAATGACACTTTGTGGTCACTATCTGATTATAATATTATGATGCGTCATTTTGAAGTTTGTTTGTCTGTTAGCGCTAAAATTACCGAAATTTAACAACTACAAAACGGCAATTTAATACTGAACAGTTAGGTAATTATGGGACTCATTTGGTATCAAAATTAGTTATGCATAGTCTTACATCAGTTCATACAGTTTTAATCGACTTCGTCACATACGATGAAGATACTTTATTATTTAATGCTATCGTAAATCATTTATTTTAATATTATTCATACAATTCATTGACAGCACAAATGACGAAGTTATTATATATTTCAAAATTGTATGGCGAGCGATATTTTATCTTATCATGAAATATTACATCTTATGTGTAACAGCTTCAAGGCGTATAACTGCTTTATTTTATTGATAACTACTATAACTAGAGGACTCCCGCGACTTCGTCCGCGTCCGGAAGAAATTCGTGCCGCTTCCAAATACTCGTGTATCTTCCATACTGCTGGTTTAATTACTAATTATTAGGCACCCAAAATGCCCAAAATATATTTTAAATGAACTATCCTCTTACAAAATTTCACGACTAAAAGCTCAAAAACAAAGAATTTCATACAAAAGTTTTTACCCAGTTTCACCCCCTTAGGGGTTGAATTTCGAAAAAATCATTCTTAATACACCTCTACGCATCAAGACACTTACACCCTACAACTTTCAAGTCAGTATGACCAGCAGTTTGGGCTGTACGTTGTCTGTCAGTCAGTCAGTCAGTCAGGACAGTGATTTTAATAGTAAGTATTAGAAAAATGTATAAAGACATGAGTTGCAAGGACAATGGTACCCTTTGCGCGGAATTCGGTTTTTGACTATCATTTACCTAGTGGTATTATGATATTAGATATTAAGTTTACGATTACGCTGCCGCCGCCCAGAGAGCTCTTCCGTTTTTCACACATAGGTAATCAGCCTGCCATCGAAGGGCGATTGAGCCATACACAACAATCTAGGCCAATGGCTGGTTTACATGCTATCACTTCTTACTTCTTACTAGGCAGATTTTCTCATGATGTTTTTTCCCTCATCACACATCATCAGCCCTGCTGAATGACCGCCACACTGTACGACAACCTGCCATATGCATCCACCGGTTGCCCGCGGCTTTTACAATGTCTTCGGTTCACCTAGCGTAGGTAGGCCTCACCTACGCTGCGTCTTCCGGTTCGCGGTCGCCTCTCTAGAACCTTTCTTCCCCATCAGTTATCTGTTCTTCGAGTGATGTGGCTTGCCCATTGCCACTTCAACTTGCAAACCCTGCGAGCTATGTCGGTAACTTTGGTTCTTTGGCACACATTTGGCATCATCACATATTTCTACCAAATACGAGCCTAGCAAAGACAGGTCTTTTAGTTTTTTCAGGGTTAAGGAGATATTAAAGCTAATTATTATTGAAGCAGTTGTAGTCTACTTATTTACTTCTTACTTTTTTTAACTACCTTAGCCTACTTGTTTACTTCTAACTTTTTTACTACCTATAGGTAGTAAAAAAAGTAAGAAATAGGTAGTAAAAAAAGTAAGAAGTAAACAAGTAGACTACATTAGTGAAGTACTTTTTTAAATTTTTATTTTTGATTTTATTTTGAAAGAAATTTGAAATTTATTTTTAGAATTTATAATATTTTGAAATTACCCATCTTACTAATAAGATGGGTAATTTTGCTGGGAATTTTAATAATTTTGAAAACAGGGGTAAATCCGCGTAACACATCTAGATAAAAACCTAAATATCATTGGCAAATACAAAAATAGAGATAGGAATTTGATCTGTCGATGAGTGCGTCAGATGTTTGATAATGATGTCAATTGTAACACATTGCCTCGATTCTGTTTTTTGTGGTTGTGCTTCAATATACTTAGGTCGATTTAGGTGAGTAGATAAATAATCTACAGACATAATAGAGATCGAGTGTGAATACGCGAGCGTTACGAACGCTAAAATAAAAATAAAAAACAGTAATTGTATTGTTTTGGCGTGTTTGTCTGTATGTCCTGGACCTGTATAGGTATGTCCTAAAACTGCATCCAAAACCACCGGAGGATGGGCAGCAGCGTCCTCTTAGTAACGGTGGTAACACTCTGCGATCCCCAAGCCGCCTGCCAAGCGTGGGGATTATAGCAACCCCTCCCTATTACGGGAGAGGCCTTCGTCCAGTAGTGGACGCCTTCTGGCAGACTCACTATCTGTAGTTGATGTCACTGTACTTCATATTATATTCTTAGAGTAAGTACATTATTTATAAACGACTGCCCAAAAAAAGAAGTGTAATGTTTTCAGGGTTCATGCTTTGATAAATTATATGTCTAGATAGATAGATGGTTCCTAAACGCGTCGAAAAAAATTGCGGTTAACAGTTAGCCTCTTAAACACGCACACTATAACAACGCCAATGGTGCAACGCGAGTGTAAGACATGGCTGTCACGCACACTAGTATAATAATGTTGGCCTCAATGATATTATATATAGGGAGGGAGATATGTCATATCGCGCCCTAAAATGGCCCCGTGAAGACGGCCCTAAGGACTGTCTCGCCTGTCTGCGCTCACTAAGCGAGACGCACGCTATCCCTTTTGCTCTCATAAAAGTGCTATCTTCTTTCGCACTCGTAAAAATGACGGCGCGGGGGTCATTTTTACGATCAAACGTTGTTTTATTACGCGATGGCGCATCCTTCGTAATCTTTGGTTGGCCTGTCATTTTTCGTTCATAAACAGTACGAGACTCTATTTTATTTACCAAAGGGTTCATGACGTATGTGTCTTTTTTTATTCGGGTATGTCTCCACGGCTACATGGAAGGTAGGAAAGGTACTCGAGATCAGGGAAAATATTTTTTAGTAAATGTGATTTTAGTAACGGTAATTTGTAGATTGTTGATTGCTAGATAATGACCTTCTTGTATTTGCCTTGAAGCGTTCACTAACACTGCTCAAATTTCTTACGACCTGCCAACATTTACCTAGCACCTAATACTAACCACAATTAGAATAGCTCGAACGGACATAATATTTGCCTATTTGGTTTACATACCTAACAAGTTTTATGTTTTTACCATTGATTTAACTACTTGCATAAATTAATGTTAGTTTTGGTTTTTACTCGGGTAAATAAACACCTATCTGAGACCTCGACAATGGCTAATGCTAAGCGGTAGGGTTTATCAGTGTCGATAATTATTTTGATATGGCCGTAATTAATTATCAATATCAAATAGCAATATTCATCATCATCAGCCGGAAGACGTCCACTGCTGGACGAAGGCCTTCCCCTAATAGGGAGGGGTTGCCATAATCCCCACGCTTGGCAGGCGGCTTGGGGATCGCAGAGTGTTACTACCGTTAACTAAGAGGACGCTGCTGCCCGTCCTCCGGCGGTTCTGGATGCAGTTTTAGGACATACCTAGGTCCGATACTTAAATAAATACTAAAAATTAATAAATGTTGAAGTACTTAGGTATTTGCGTAACTATGGTTGCGAGTATAGGCATGTGTTTAGCCTAGTTCATACAAGGAACTATACCATAATATATACTATATTATGTACCACTAGGCCACCTGCGTATGGGAAATGTCTTAAACCTTTAATGGAGATAGGTATATACAATGTGTAACACAAAAGTTCAACAATACTGAAGGGTATGTATGTACTCATCATTATGAACAACTTTTACTCTGGGGCCAACAGCGAAATCACGAAAAAAAAAACAGCTGTTCCATACAAAAAGTTCAATGACCTTGGACAAAACCAGAGCTGTACGTAGGGCGTGGGTTCGATCCCCACCCAGGACACAAATTTATGTGACGTGCATCGATGTTTGTTCTGTGTCTGGGTGTAGTATGTATTTACGAAAAAAATATTGTATATGAGTATTCTATCAGCTATCTGGTTTCCATAATACAAGCTTTGCTTAGTATAGAGCTAGATGGCGCTGTGTGTAATAAATGTCCACCCCCTCCCCCAATATTTAAGACTATCGTATAAAAATACTTTTAACAAATTCCAATTTTTATCGGTGCTCAATGACTTGAATTACTTGAAGCCCCGTCACGCATACTTAGGCTCTTATCGCTAAGTGGATGTTATTTTCCTGTGACTTTGTTGTTACGAGATTTCATGGTTAGTAGAGTACCTCCTGAACATATTTTTGACATGATCAAGCATGTAAATTCACTAAAATCTATTAAAGTCCAACCAATTTAGAAGGTGGACAAAAAAAACTTGGCAAACAATAATCAGCAGCTGCACATTTGGAACGCGGGATGGGTTCCCAACACCCACGAATTTACTAGATAGAAACAGCGACAATCATAAAATGAATGGACGGGAAATAAGCGCACGGATTTTGAAGACTATATGTTGAGCTGGCGCTCAACATAAACAAGTTGAGATGTTTTTTTAAGTAAGGCCTTACTTATAAAAACTTCTCAACCGTTAGTCGATGCTCTGCCATCTTCTCTCTGACGTGAAGTTGCACGTCCTAGAAAAGGACAGAGAAGTTTAAGCAGTGACTAAGGTAGAAAAGTTTTTTTAAGTAAGACCGGTAGTCTTCAAAATCCGGCTCCACTCCAGCTCTCCACTCGCGCGTCAGTCATACTCTGTCTTTGCAACATGCGAGCCGTACGATACGACAATACAAACTTCTAATACAACTACATGTGTTCTCTTTTTGTTATGCAGTAATTAGATTCGCTATCTCTATTTTCTGGCAAATGTATTAAGCATACTTTTAGCTAGGTATGCTTGATTGTGTTGACTTGTTAATTTTGAACGATTTGCAAGCGCTGGGCCCGTCCATTACTATAACACCTTCGCTGGATAGAAATAGTTAATTCCTCTAAGCCAAAGACCACACCAGTCGAGTAAAAAATTACACCCACCCGCGCTTTTAGCAATACAAAGAACCCGTACCAGTATATCATCCATTACACAATTGTGTATGTATGTATATGCGTTGCTAAAGGATGCAGATGACATGGCCACCCTTTTCTACGGCCGAATATTATGTAAGCAACCCGATTCGTTTTTAAGAATTAGTTTTTTAACGTTTTAATGAACTTGCGTTTGACCAAAATAGCGGCTGACGTCTACGCTGTGGCATGCTTGCCTAGAAGCAACCGATCTACTCGCGACTTGCACACACACAAATTGTATCTGTATACTTTACATTTTATGTACAATAAAGATGAATGAATTTGTTTTGTATTGATGCAAAAATACCTACTTGGTGTAATAAGGTAGACCACTATTAATACACACAGTCATGTATACAAGGTTAGTCCTAATCAGTAAGCATCCTTTTAAGGGCATATTCTATACACATCAAAACAAACATCTTTTACTATCGGGCTAAAATAGAAATCGCAAAAAAAAAACAGCTGTTCCATATATTTTGTCCAAGATGGATGAACTTTTTATATGTAACAGATGATATTTTTTTCGCGATTTCAATATTGGCTCCATAGTAAAAGTTTTAGATTATACAGAAAGGATGCTAATTGATTAGGACTAATCCTGTATACAAGACATGAGTACGTACATAAATAGTTCCTTGTAGTACAATACGAGCCATAATGCTGTTGTTACTTTTGGTTTGTTAAACCGACTGATTAATTTTATCCCTACAAAGTACGAGTACAAACCCACAAAGACGAGATGACAGTAAAACGAAATTGATGTCAAATAAAACTAAGTATATTATTATGCTAACGGGTATCACATAAATGAAACAGGCATATACAAGTTAAGGTATATAGGCCTTGCATTGTACATTGCAGATTACGATATCCAATGTTACCCATTCACCCACCTTGTCGAGGATATTGTTGCATAGCCTAAAGCCAAATCCAAATTAACAAAACGTAACCTACATTGTAAGGTATACATTTCAAAGGGTAAACGGGAGAAGCCATAAACCACTTTCTCCATATAATTTGATTAAAACGAACATCCACGGCCGAATAAATTGTTATATCAATATACATACAGGGTGTGAGTCCGCCCAGTGGCGGTATAAATATTTCAGGCCCTGTGAACCGGAATATGAAGTGGTTAATTTAAATTCTGCCAGTCTGCACGCCGCCGGTCGAATATTCGCGGTTGTGTAACTTTTTGTGTTGCTGAGGGGTACCTTCCGTACTGTGTTACCTTCCGTACTAAGTAAGTATATAGCCAGTAGAGCTAGTGTCTCTGGATTAGTAACTGAGAACTATTAGTAGGACACATCCTATCCCGATTAACTAGTCTCCCAGTAGGATTAGTAGTTTCCTAGTCTCGATTAACTTCGACAGCTTTCTCTTATTTTCAGGGTAATAGTTAAAAGTTTCGATTCTAAGGTACACACTTCCTACTCTTTGCAAAAAAACTGTACTTACCTATTTAATTTTATTCTTTACTGCACCCCGCGGTTTCACCCGCGTAATGATGAAAAACGGTAGTAATAATGAAAATTTGCCTATATCAAAGATAATATAAACCTATACTAGTACATATGTTGTATATATGTTATTCCAGGAAATAATCTCCAGTCTGAGTTTAATCCAAATCAGTTCAAACATACACACATACCGTCAAACTTACGGATTTATCTCTGTATATATAAAGTTCAAAGTCCTGACTGAGCTATCAACGCACATCTAAACCGCTGGTCCTAGACCAAATTCTAATATCGTACCTATATTATAGGTAGGTACGACATATACCTTACACACCACGCGGGCGAAGCCGCGGGCAGCAGCTAGTAATATTATAGTGTATATATTTAGTGTACATATTTTTTTGCAGACTATATGTATAAATAACTCATTGATTATATAATTACGATTCCAGATATAGCATTGGTGCATCCACAATTTAATAATTGTAATAATTATAAATACCTTTCAAACACCTTAAATACACATATTTATATAATACAGATACCTTTTCAATGACCTAAGGTAGAGACGTAGCTACTAGATAAATGTGAGCCAACTTATATTTTCACTTTTCTCTACTTCATTTCTGATGCGCAACTCGACGGCGATTTTATTGCTGGAATTCGCTGGGAAACGAAACTGAAATGATTTGCCAGGCGCGCCCGTCAGCATTGCCAGCGTTGGAAACATTTACTGCAATTTTGGTGAAAAATTTCGGTGTCAGAGATAAGAAGTGGGAAAGACATGGCAGAAATAGCCTAGCTAAAAAAAACATTGCATGATACCTATATTAGGTAGAATTGCATACTTATAATATTTCTGAGGTTTCTTTAAAAATTTAAGGATTGTTACTTACTTGTCTTTGGTCAACTCATCCTTTTTTTTATTTTTCATCTTAATATCCTAAATCTGTATTTTTAACTCATCCGACATTAATATTTTAATTTATTTTCTGAGCTTATCCGAAATGCAATCTTGACGATGAGTCAATGTATTTTTAACTCATCCGACATTAATATTTTAATTTATTTTCTGAGCTTATCCGAAATGCAATCTTGACTCATCTGATGCACTTCCCAAAGCAAAAAAATTAAGAAAATAGTATGAATACCAGAAAAACTTAACATAATTAACCTTGTGAAATGTTTACATTTTGGAAAGCATAATTTATAAAGTTGACAATCAAAAAGAAGTTTTATTTACTAAAATTTTGATATTAGTTGTGTATCCTATGAAAGTGATACTTATTTAGTTTTAACTATTAAAACGACATTTTTATATGATTTTTTTATCCATGGGCCTGCCAAAATTTCAAGACCATAAAGCCACATCTTATGTGAAACAGAAATGGTTTTCCGAAAATAATACTGCCAACTTGTGTAAAATAGCTCAATTTACAGTTAAATAGGGGCCCAAAGCGGGCACCGTGCCTTAAACAATTTCGACTTTTTTGGGGGAGCTTAAGGTATTGCGGCACAGTTACACGTGAACAAGCCTCCCCCCCGCCATGCGCTTCCTGGGGCAATCATCCCGGTCCTCGTAAGGCGTAACGCACGCGCGCTAGGTGACGTAATTGTTTTTCGGTGTTTTTTGAAAAAAAGGGCAAGGTATGTTGATAATGTTTTCCATTTTTGGGTGTCAAATGTATTAATTTTAAATTACGCATGTTGTTTTGTACCTTTCTGGTGGTGTTTTGATTGTATTTGCTTGACTATGATCCAATGATTAAGGTATACATTTGAATATGAAATATACCAACAGGGCAAAGTGGTCTGATCATAGCGGGCATGCCCATTTTGCCCGTGTTTGAATTTTGAAGTATGGGATTCCAAGGTCTACCATCCAATAAAAAAAAGAAACATCCATCAAAGACATTTTCTATCAGGATCGGTTAAAAAGAAGCTAAAACGATATACCTACTCCAGTTTTTCACTCCTGAGTAAGAAGAAGACTTATTAGAATATGTCTTCAACATGGACGTTTTATTTTATGGACAGGCTCATAGTTTTAGTTAGTAGCTCATAGTACGTTTATTAATAAACAATAACATATGTATAACCACTGCTTCATTTTTAGCCTCTTACTAAAAAACTATAATAATATTTTACACGTTTTTGATACCGTTTAAGTTATGATTTTAAGCATGCCCGCTTTAGCCCCCCCCCCCCCCCTTGGGCAAAGCGGTCACGGGCGAGGGTTGTATGTTTACTCTCCGCAATTTTTCATTTCATAATTTATGGTAAATTTGACTCTATAAAATGTAGTTCCTGGTTGTATAAAAAATTGTCAGAAAATCTATTTTTTTCCCTCATTTTTTTCAACTTTCTCTCTTAACTTTCGCTTTGGGTGCTAAGTATATTCCCCAAAGTATATTCATTCTTCGGTAGGTATGTACGTATTAGTTGCATTCAGGCCCACGGCTTCTCTTATAAATCTCTATTTTACTAGGCTGAAAACGTAAGGAATCTGCCATTCTTCATTGTTTGTATGTTTTATAAGACGAGTTAAATATACAATGTGTGACAGAAAGGTTTAACAATACTTAAGGGTATGTATGTACTCATCATTATGAACAACTTTTACTTCGGAGCCACCCTCCTCCAGCCAGTCCTCCTTTTGTACATTAATGTATTTATGTGTGCAATAAAGAACTAAATAATAATAATAATAACCCTGAAAGCGCGAAAAAAAAACAGGTGTTCCATACAAAAACTTCATTGAAGTATGTATGGGACACATGTTTTTTCGCGATTTTAGGAAAGGCCCCATAGTAAAAGTTGTTCATAATAATGAGTACCTACATACACACCTACCCTTCAGTATTGTTGAACCTTTTTGTTACAGTTTGTATTTATATATGAGCAATTCGTAAGGGTGATGACCAATCACTAATCACGTGATCCATCCAATTTGTATAAGGACACAATTATTATCCTCGAATTTAGAAAACTTGTGTTCTAAAAGTGTTTAACTGTAGACACTCTCCCAATATTGCTAAACCTTTATTTCTTGTAATAACATTCGATGGTTTAAAAAAAAAAAAATATTATGTTTATTTATTGTAATTCATCACAGAACTTTAATTAACAACCGTAATTATTAAAAACTGGTTTTTGTGTGGAAAATTAATATAATTATGTAGATACTTAATTATATATTAGAAGAATAAAAACTTGGAGTTTTGACAATCACATCTGGCAACCCTATCCGTGCCCTTGTGCCCTAGGGACCGTGGTTTATTTATTCATGAATGTGTGATTTTGTTTGCGTACAGTTAAATAGGTGTGGAAAATGAAAGGACGAGTGGCAGTTCGGTTAGTTTAGCGCCGGACAAACATTTGCTTAGGAGGGTGATAACAGCTATTTTTATTTCGCGCTATTACTCGTACTTATATACGGATTTTCCAAGTCGAAAGTCTGTGTTTGAATTGTCTGATTCAAGTGGGTATCTCTGGGTTTATAGCTATCGCATATCTATTGATTTAATCCTACTATCCTACTACTTTATATATATATACTTATGTGAATGTTCGTGTGTTTGGATGTTTGTTACTCAATCATACAAAAGAAGCTGAAAGGATTTGTATGAAATATATTTAGTAAGATACTTATTTATGTATTTATACCTACAAAAAATGTTCCTAAAGTAGGTACGTCAAATGTTAGTAGGTAAAAAAGTTAGTTAGGTATATCAATTCTTCAATCAAAATATTAATTCATTCATTTACATTTATAATTACTACACCTGTTTTGTAGTTGTATGTAGGTAGATGATAGGCATTCCTGTAGGTAGCGCGAAGTCACGACTACAGAGTACCTGAGTAGGTAAAATATTATAATATAATTTCCGGATGGGTGGGTCAACAAACCCAGAAGTTTTTTTACATGATCAATATAACTATATAAAAAGTATATACTTCGCCATCTTCAAATAAACATTTTAGCAACAATACCCTTTCATCTTCATCAAAAGGAGCGGGAAAGTAGCAAAGAACAAAATGGACTTCCAAAAGCCCTCGCGAGTCGCTGTAAAAAGGCCTTTACCTAGTCTTTTATGTACCCTAGAGGCTTCGGTAAGTGCCCCTGAAATATTCAAGATATTGCGGTTTCTAAGTAATGCTTAAGTTATGTACTCGAAGGTGCCTACTTATTATCAAAACAAGTGTAAGCTCTTAGTCTAAACGACATTATAATATTAAAGAGATAGGTACTAGCCAAGTTACTTAGGAAAGGTTCATTTTTCGAATCATATATTACTAGCAGCAACCCGCGGTTCTACCCGCGATTCTTGGGGTAAAAAGTAGCCTATGTGTTATTCTATTTAAGCTACCTTTACAACAAATTTCATTGATGATTTCATGATGAACGATCCGTTTAGCCGTTTCTAGTGAAGGAGTAACAAACATACATACACACATACAAAACGACAAACTTTCGCATTTATAATATTAGTATGAGTTTAAGAAAACACGATATATCTGCTCCCCATGGGTTTTAGTGCCCTGTGTCTTAGTTTTCAATGTCCTTTAGATGAAGTGTTAGTTTTTACACAGAGATGATATTCTATAGAGTTGCCCAAAGACGTTTGAGTCAACTGTATAATTTATGTATTATGCTACCATACAAAACACAACAGTCTTTAACGATAGTTTATGCGCCTCGGTAATTATAATTATCTATCGTTGTCTATCCCGTTCTCTACCTCGAAACACAAAAAAATGCTGAATCGCATATTACGTACTTTTAATCGTACCTAGTACTGAAAACGGACGAAAAAAAGTGATTGCAAGCGGAATACTGAGGATCGGTCTGAGTGGCTTGCCTTGGGAGGAGCAAGCGGTTATAAATTAAAAATACCATAAAATATTCGTTGACATTTCACACAGCGTCATCTAGACCCAAACTAAGCAAATAAAGTACTACGGGAACCACTTGATACGGGAACCTGATAGAATACTTGTATACTATTATTTTAATTTTAATCACGTTGGTACTCATAAATAATACATACAACACCCAGATACAGAACGAACATCTTTATTCCAAAATTTTTGTCCAGGGGTGGTAATCGAAACCACGCTCTACAGCTATGAAGGCAGCCATACCATATCTACTACCAACTGAGCTTTAAGGCGGTCCACCGCACCACTATACTAACTACTACACCAACTAAATCAACTAGTTAAGTCAATGATATTATATGTTTCACCTCAATGAGTTAGGTACCTACCTAACTATTACTGGCAGTTGACCACTGGCGGGACTGGTGGTCTTGCTGCCAGTCCTAGGCTCCTTGCTTAACCTTAGGTTTTGTGGTGGTAGGGCTCTATTGTAGAGTCCGCCTCATGGGGTAGTAAGTACCAAACCATTGCCATAGTTATTCAACCGCCACGCGGTAGTGTGCAAGCATTACTGTATTTCGGTTTGAAGGGCAATGTTACAAGAGAAATTACTGGGTATGAAGAGATTTGGCATCTAATAATTCAGGGTGACGAGCGCATTGCAGTGCGGCACAGCCTTTTGTACGCAAGTTCACAATTCTAGAACTGCTACGAGAAATGTTTATAAAACACAAGTTGTGTTTTACAAACATTACTAGGTACCTACAGAAAAACACATCAAACCTATTTATTCAAATAAACAGATAGACAGAGACTCAAGGAAATATAAATTTAAACCAACTAATGTACTAACTATACTCGTAAAACAACTACACATTCTTAGCTACGTGTGAATATATCGACAACTATGTAGTCGTTGATACGATAAGCTGATAAAAACTATAAAAATCATAATATAAAACATTAATAACCCAAGGCAACGAGGATGCTGGGACGCTGCATATCTGCAGGATATTGCAGTAGATTTACTTCGCCGAGCTATGTAACGGCCGTGCGAGTGCGGTGCGTGCCGGGTGCGGCACGTTGAGACTGTAAAACGTTTTAGACTAGGAGTTAATGGCTAATTATGATGAAGTTAAAATAATAAATTAAAGAACGAATAGTTCTAAGCGACAAAATTTATATAGGTTATTAACCTATGTAAATTTTTACACTTTTGTTTCTGTGACATAGGAACATATTTCGTGTTTAGAGCTCGATGATGATAAGGTATAGGCTGTATTTTCAATTATCCTCACATCACGAATTATTCTGGCTTCGTTTAAAATTTAAAATCACTTCTTTCGGAATCCGTTCAGTGAACAATGCTTCCCACAGTTCTCATCCTAAATGGATATCGGGCGGCAGATTTAACTAATAAATTAGGTTACGTGTAACTATCAACAAGCTATTGTATTGTAATGTATGTTCAAGCCAAGTATGTATTGTCCAAGCAACACGAAACTAATCTAGTAGTATATCTAACCAAAATTTCGGCGTTGGAATTCGTTCAGTGAACAATGCTTCCCACAGCTCTCATCCTAATGCGGCTCTAGAGTGTGGAGGCCCCCGCTGGCACTAATGGCTCCCTATTCATGCATCTAGTGACACTCGTGACGCTACGTTGTTGCGTGGCTCTACGATCGCACGAGCCTGTATCACAGTGAATAGGGAGCTTAGCGTGCCAATATTTTTGCCTTATAAAGATGGGCTGATTAGTGGTTACAGTGGGAGAAAACCCCGGAAAAATCTTTGTGGCGAGGGGTCGAAAAAGTGGGGGGGCAAGGGGAGCAATCTGGGTTAAATATGGTGGATATGAAAGTAGCCTGTAATTGCAAAATAAACATAATAATGAATACAAAAAAAAACAGTTAGTACCTAACCTACCCTACCCACGCAGAGCCACGGTATGAATAGGCCAAATTGGAACTTCTCCTTAGAGTCCCATACAAATAAGTCTTAGTAGAAAATGTGCCGAGGCATGGCCGGAAATGGTCCCTGTGTCACAAAGCGCCTGCGAAACTGTTCACGGCAACAGAGCACTCGCTTTACAGTTCACACTACCATTGTTCATTTTACCGCATTCTCGCTGGCATGATGAGATTTAAGTAGGTAGCAACAAAGAAAAAGTATTGTTGATGTTTTGCTTGAATCGATTTCAATTGAGAATCGCTCAATATAGCGTGTGCAAATGTGGCGTAGGTGCTCGGCATATAGTGCATCTTGGGGTTTGTTTCAAATAAAATTAATTAATTCTGTGTCAGGCGACCGGAATTCTGGCGTGTATTTTGGCCAATAATTAAGTATCGCCATCCATCGTGGCAATGCCGCCAGCATTCTGGGCGCTTTTTTCTTAACCATGGGGCTTATAAAGTTTAGGTTTTGTTTATTATACTTTTTATATTTTAGGGCTTGTTTAAGTTTAGAAAAGGTATTTCTGTTATAATTTATGTGTATAATAAAAAATATGGGTAATAATAACCATATCAATAGACCAAATTATTGATTACCTTATAAAATTTCTGGTTATTTTTAGATAACTCTTTTATTATTTTGGCACCAAGTGAGCGATTTCATAAATAAGTCCTGGAAATATATTTATATTTTAGTAGTAAGTGAGGAATGTCTTATATACCTACTGATCGGGACCGCCAAGTTAAGGTGTCATTCTATCTACGGTAGCGCTCAGTTGTAGATGCTACTCACGGTCATCCATCCGAAGACTGGCCGAATCTTAAGTTTGGTGGTCTTTATATCTTTACATAGATATTACTTAGAAATAACTAAGAACAGGTATTATGCCCTGCACAATGCCAGAACCCGTATGCATCTAAGCATTATAGTATAGATTATTAATTAATTAACAAAATGACCCAAATGGCGAGCAATTATCTTGATGCGTTGTACGCAGTAATCCTGGATATTTGATAACATCCAATCAGCGAGCGCACAGATAACGTGATAATGATGATGCATGGGCGAGTTCGGCGTTCATTGGTTAATGGAGAGCACTGTTAATGAGAAATGTGGAACCAGCGTAGAAATGTAATGAAATCTAATGGTAATGAAATGATAGTGGAACTTAATTTTGTGATAGGTGTACCTACCCTACCGTAAGCAAATATGCTATGACATGCCTTATTTTAGTTGTATAGATGCATAGCATGTAGCTGGTACGACCTGGGTGTGACCTAAAACTGCACCCAGAACCACCGAAGGACGGGCAGCAGCGTCCTCTCGGTTAACTGTGGTGAACATTCTGTGATCCCCAAGCCACCTGCCATGCGTGGGGTTTATGGCTTTCCTTCCCTTCCTTCGTCCAGCAGGGGACGTCTGATGATGATGATGATGATGATGATAGCATATAGCACAGAAATAATATGCTTAGAAACCGAGTCGGTCCAAGTACTACTATTATCTATTCTGTGGCCCAAGCTAAGTGAAGCAATTTCAACTAGGCCTTAAAAGGCTGAGTACGTTACTCGCCCGGTTTTTCTCACGATGAAAATACTTTCTTTATTCCCTTCTGTTCAACTTCCCAACTTATATTTATTTGCTACTGTATTCGAACGCGTGTGTGTTGTGTGCGTGTCAAAGAAAGTAATCACGTAACATTCACGCATACATTGATTGATTTTAATCCATAGATTTTGTATTCATCATCATCATCAGCCCGGAGACGTCCACTGCTAAACGAAGGCCTCCTCCTTAGACCGCCACACTGTACGACAACTTGCCATATGCATCCACCGGTTGCCCGCGACTTTTACAATGTCGTCGGTCCACCTAGTGGGAGGCCTTCCTACGCTGCGTTATCCGGTTCGCGGTCGCTACTTAAGAACCTTTCTTCCCCATCGGTTATCAGTTCTTCGAGCGATGTGGCCTGCCCATTGCCACTTCAACTTGCAAACCTTGCGAGCTATGTCGGTGACTTTGGTTCTTTGGCGAATATCCTCGTTCGGGATTTTATCGCGCAAAGAAACTCCGAGCATAGCTCTCTTCATTGCCCGTTGTGTGACTCTGAGTTTCTCCAAAAGGCCAGCAGTTAAAGACCACAAATCTGGAACGGAAAGATTTTGTATTACGTCTAGATGATCGAAGGTGGTAAGACTTTTTGAATCGCATAACTGTAAGCTACCTGTACACGCTTTTATCAAGTTAAATTTTAGATATGTTAAATGAAAACAACCTAGCAGCAATTTTTACTGCTTACATACAGTACAAACAAATAAAAATAAAGAAGTCTAGCTCCCACGTTTCCAAAACCTCAGCCCCGTGCAAACGTATAAAATTCAAACCTCAGTCAGCTCGCTTCGAATTCGAGGCGCGAAAATGGCCTGCACAAAAAACTGGAGCAAACAGCTCTCTGTATACCCATATATACTCGTATATGTTCGAAACCCGTTGCCTCGCGAAAAACTTTAAAGATAGACATGAATTCGCTTTTAGAGGTCTGATGGATGCAGCGATGCGCCCAGAGTTGTGGTCTGAATAGAGACCAAGCGGGACTGCAAACCACGTTTTTAGAGCTTAGTATCTCGCCCGAGAGATACTGAGACGTGATAGGTATTTTAATATATTACATTTAGTTTTCTCCTGCTGTTCTATTGATACTTATGGCAGGATGTCGCTTTTTTGTGTGGGTGGTGTATAGCTAGATTTGTGTCCAGGTTTTTACACGAATACCCAAAAAAGGAGTGTAATGTTTTCAGGGTTCATGTATGTATCTGGGTGTGTATGTGAGTTTCTTTATTCCACCATAACTTCTAAAAGCCTGAACAGAGTTGGATGTATGGGGTATCGTTGGAATCTGTACGTCATCTTAAGGGTAATTTTTAAAAAAACTTTTGGCAGGGCAGTCTTGTTTTTTACACGGCTGTTTTTAAATTATAGCTTGTTGCAATAAATAAATAAGTACAACACCACGACTAAAGTGACTTTAGCGATTTTCGATTGTTTTTTTTTTTTAATGTTTTTTTTTAACGAGACATACAAAGATAGATATGATTACCGATGCGCATAACAATAATTGTAGTACTGCACAGTCATGTGTGGTTTAATTAAGAATGATAAATAACTAAGTTTCTCTCTTGAACTTTTTGTAATTATTAACTTTTTAATTTCCACTTCAGATCTTTAACTTAGTTTTCTACGTTAGACATCTGAAGTGGAACAAGTATTATAAGAAATGAAAAAAAAACAATAGATTTAAGTACATTGTGTTGCATGATGACACATAAAGTGTCCTCTGTAATCTGTTATACTAAAATGGTTATTTACCATTTTTTTGTGTACATTTGGTTCCAAAATTTTCAGCGCTAACCAAAAATACGTAGATCCAAATATCTGTGTAACTAATCTATTGTCGATTTTATTTAATGCAGGACGGAGCTACCTCTAAACTCAAACGACTTCTTACTCATTACATATCTTGCATTTCTAACTGTGGAAATCATACATACATTTCTACTCCGAGGTGGAATAATCTGGTGCCCATAGATAATCCACCGGAATTAGAGGAAGGTGTCGCTAGCCCGGAAGTGGCACATTCCCTTGCGCTATCATCGCCACATCCGCTTCCTGCGGTTAGCCAATGGAGCTGAAATGGGATGGGATGCGAGTTAATGTGTGAGATATCTTTTGTATGTGTGATTATGTGTAAACTCGTCCATGGTGCAAGTATATGGAAACTAGTATATTACTTTGACTTCTATAACTTAAAAAAAACACATCTAATATTATAATTGCTTAAGTTTGTATTCCTCGTAAGTAGTAGTAAGTAGTAAGTACCTAAACATAGGCTATGTTTATCCAAAAGTCATAAAATAAATGTGGGATAACGAGTAAACCCGCAGGGTGCAGCTGGTGAAATATATATCTGCTGTTTATGTGTTACTGCATAATATTATGATTTAGAGTCAGTTTAGATAGAGAATTGTCGTGCCCCGAAAAAGTACTTAAACAGTAACCCACTCCTTCTTTTCGTATTTATATATAGCAAGGTTTATATAGTGCAATTATAAAAAAAACCTTCAACTAAATTCAAAACGTGATTGGTTCAACAACTTTATAATTTTTATAACGCAATTCCATACAAAAAAACCTGTTATTTAATTACAATCAACGCTATCAAATTGTCATAAAGCGTTCACGTAAAACGATTCAACACGTTCGTATTAACAATTACGTTGGGATAATACAATTATGATGTAAATGCTAAAGGCAACAATTTTATTGCCAGGACCAACGACAAACCAATTCATAGACATGGTTGATATTTAGAGTAGTTGATTTAGGGGTCTGAATTCTTAGCGTTATATTGGTGCGTACATTCTTCCTGCTTATGACCTAGTTCGAACGGGAACCAGTAAAGTTTACTCTTGTGAGAAGTTGGAACCGCCATGTAAATGCTATGACGTAGACTTGAGCGGTTCATTTTCGTCCATTGCAACGAATTGTTTTATTATCTACACTTAAGGGATTAATGGGAAAGTCTTGTCTATTTTGTTATCTTTTCATGACTATAAAATGTTGCATTTTATATCACGAACATGGATGTAAAAACGTTATTATTTTACTGAATAAAATTTGTAAAATAAGTTGTGGAAATAGCGACTGATATCGAGGAATAAATTTAGTTATGAGGTTTAATGTATTTGTAGGTACTGACAGCCCGATTTTCGTCACGAAGCCGAAGATCTGGTATGTATTGTGAGGGGCCTAGCAGTGGGCTATAATAAGCTGATGATGATAATGTTTTGTACTATCTATAGAGTATCATGTCGTTGGCTGGGTCCAATCGATGTAAGCTACTCGAGCGTGCATGTGTGGGGAACAAATTGATGACTGGACGGGAAGGTATTAAAGCCAGTGACTAACTATCGTTGTCAAAGATATTTTATGGAACTTTCCGGATAAACCAGTATAAAATGAATATCTACCGAGTATGTGGAAATGCGTAAACACGGGGCTTATGTTACTCATAATTTTGAACAATATTACCATAGAACCTATGGAGCTGGATTGGATCAGTGGTAAATAGTTGAAGCAGGAAATGTGTACAGACAATGTTGCTGTGGTAGCCTAATTGGGAGACCACTCGACTTGAAATCGCGAGATCGCAGGTTCAAACCCAAAAAATGAATGAACTATTTGCATTTTACGTATGTATTTTCATATCACTGGGTTTTGGGTGAAGGATTTTTTTTTGAGAAAACCATACATCCGGAGGAGAAATTCAATGGCTTATGCAAATTCACCAACACGCAACCGGGCCAGCGTGGTTCAATCACCCTTCTATGTTAGGCCCAAGTCCAGCTGGACTAGTTTAATAAATGTTCGTAAAAATCGGTTCGAAATACTTTGCTACGAATTTCGTAGATAGTCTACAAAATTCGTAGCTCATTGTTCTTTATTGCATTTTCACGCAGTATTTTGTAAATTGATGAGAATTTATCTCGTTACTTTATACTCGGCACGATTTTGGTTACGGCACTCCCAGGCATAATTACTGATTCATGTGGTAGCTGATAGCCTACATTCTTACACCAATATTTTTTTATGTTTGGCATAGTAATTAGCTGAAATAAACCTTGTTGAAGGTAAAATAAGTTGTACTTTAGATTAATTTAGCATTAGATTAATTATTATTAGTAAAGACCAAAACATCGTCAGTGCTACCACTGTTACTCAAGTGATTCATTGTTATACTTACCTACTAATATATTATTTTCTGTGGGATTGTAACCGCGACTGAAACCGAGGTTACTGCTAAGATATATTTTTTGTATTTGTAACTCTTTTACAGTTAATTCAAATCGATGCCATATTTAAGTAAGTTCAGTTAAATTAACATTATAGACCGGCCACTGAGAGTATGCGATTGACAGCTATAATAACATCGTCTTCATCGTCGTCATCGTCATCGTCGTGCGTATTCCCGTATAAATAAAACGAAAACATCGTCTAAAGCTGTATATAAAACACTTGAAAAATCACTTTTGCTAGTTACTACTTTTGCGATTATAATACCTATACATACAGGTGATAGCCGATTATACTACCTACTAGCTGACCCGCCCCGGCTTCGCATGGGGATAAATACCCATTTTAAACAGACTTAAAAAAAGGAGGTTATTAGTTCGACACAAATGTATGTAATATCAGCCGTGCCCCACGGTTCAACCCGCGTGATGATGAAAAACGGCGAAGGAAATAAAATAAAAAAAAGCCTATATGTTATTCCGGGATATAAGCTCTCCATTTCGAGTTTCATTTGTTTTGAACTTTATAAAGTTTTATCTCCAATCATCTCTGTCAAAATATATTTATATAATCATATTTTATTTTGAATTATCTACCCAACTATCAATTTCCATCACTTAACTTCAAAAACAAAGACTTTTCCATAGAGGGTTTCATCCCCCGTTTCTCCCCCTTAAATCATCCTTGTCAAAAAATATTAAAACCATAATATTTTATTTTAAATGGCCTACCCAAATACCTAAATTTATCACTATAACTTCAAAAACAAAGAACTTCCATAGAAAGTTTCATCCCCCATTTCACCACCTTAATTCAGCCCTGTCGCAAAATCCGTTCTTAGCTGACGTTTTTTACGTATAAACTACCTACCTGCCAAATTTTAGCTTCAGAAATTAAGTAGTGTTCGAGATTTCGTTGTTTAGTCAGTGAATATATGAGTGAGTGATTTTCGCTTTTATATATATTTATTTATTTGATACACAAAACAGAATACAGTCTTTACATTTGCATTGTATAGGTTACAAATAATTTGTTCTAGATTGCATTCCTTAATAAATGTGTACACAACATGAACAACCTAGAAGCAGAGGTACCTACATCTATAGTCAATCAAACATTAAGTAGTACTGTAATTACACAATTAAACTTATGCAGTTATAATAACTCAATAAAAAAATTTAATTAAATGAACATTTACAAGAATACGGTTAGGACAGGCGAAATAGTAAAAAGAAGAAAAAGTCGTTGTAAAGAAGCAACTAATCGATGCTGTTTCTATTTTACTAAAACGGCCACGATATCACGTTTAAATTTAGTTAGTTTAAAGTTAAATATATCTATCGAACTATGACGGTCCACTAGGATATCATTGTATTGGCGACACATTATGACCAGAGGGTTATATAAAGAGGTATTGTTTGTTCGAAAAGATTCCTGTGTCGGTAGCGAGATTTTGGTTTGGTATTTAAGTTTATATAAGAAAGAAGAGAAGAATAATCAATCTGCGAGTGAATAATTTTGAATAAGCAAATGAAGTCCAGGTATTTGCGACGCGTCTCAAGTGATAATAACTTAAATTTAGCTAATCTTTTGGAGTATGATCGAAGTTGGCGACTGAGACCTATCCTGTAGCTCAGTATATTTAGGTATTTAGATTGTACGCGTTCGATTCAGAAGATATAGAAGAAGATAGATAGCTAATTAATTAAATGTTTTTATTCAGCTTCGGAAAATGTTATTGTAGCTGTCAAACGAATTCTCTCAGTGGCCGGACTGTAGTTTTGTGAGTTGCTTCTGTGAAAAAAGCAGGCCGGTCACTATTCAAAAATTAACTCGATTAATTAACAATTGCAATATTTTAAAGCAATTAATAGATAAGACATACTGCGATCCCCAAGCCGCCTGCCAAGCGTGGGGATTATGGCAACACCTCCCTATTAAGAGGGAGGCCTTCGTCTAGCAGTGGACATTTTCTGGCTGATGGATGGATGGAATAGATAAGAAAAAATATGAATGATTTTAAAGATTGAAACAAATTTATCGAATAACACTTAATTTTCAGATTTATCGTTATCGCCCAACAACTCCTAACTCCTAATTTATAGTACAGGTTATAGTGTTATAGTGTTTCAAGCCACATGAATTTGCATTTAACAATCGAAATGTATAAAGTGTAACGTACACTGGATATACAGATAGTTGCTCGCCCGGCCAGCGGATACACCGTGGAAGATGAAGTCAGTACACAAGTATTTTTTGTATAGTATGGAAAACAAATGACTACCCTTGACTGAAATCTTAGAGTAGGGCCTTCTCTTTTCTGTGACTGAAATGAGGCCCTTCGCGAGGTAATTTCAAGACTCGGAAAAGTTGACATAGGTATTCTTCGCCTGTGAGTATCAAAATGTGCGAAAAGTCTTAGACTTTCTTTTCTTAGTTTTTGGCTTCGCACTTTGTGCTTTCAGTCAGTGTCAAGTATTATGCATTTTCAAGTTTATGTAGTATCAAGTTATATATAATGTGTTATCAAATCACAGTTAGTCACACGAAATTAGTCACAGTCGAGTCTAAGTCATGCCCTAGTAAAGTTGTGGCAACTTTACTATGGACGTTTACGGAGTTTTGAAATCAACACGAAAAGACATGTTTCACCACATTATACCACTTGCCCTCACTCGTGCCTGTAATTAAACACTCAATGAATAAAACACCATTATTTTTAATCATTAATTTGATAAAAAGTTTAAGAACATTATAGAATGCAGCGACATGATTTTTCCGTGTTCCCGCCAAAACTCCGGCATTAGACTTAACCCCATGGTTCAAACCAAAAAGTCTCAATACTTAACGCTGGCAAGAAGAACAAGAAAAGAAAAAGCAGCGATTAATAAAAAGGACGAAGCTTGGAGGACAGAGAAATTTATACGAATATTCTGCGATTCCAAGCCTGGCCAAGCGCGGGGATAATGGCAACCCTTCCCTATGAAGGGGGAGGCTTTCGTCCAGTAGTGAGTGAATGTCTTCTGGCTTTTGATATTATGTGAATAATGAAATTGTAAATTATTATAATGGAATTCTGAATATTTTTGTTTAATGTTGTATTAAATTGTAATAATTATTTTGTATGCTAATGTGACTGAATTGAATTATTATTGTGTGTTATATGAGTCTTTGATGCTCGAAATAAATTATATTATTATATTAATCTATCTATTTTTGAGATAGTAATTTAACAGATTCCATTTTACAGAGTTGTCTCCTCCGAGGGTTAGTAATAATTAACTTGATCTTCTTAGCCAAGCTAAAGTTAACGGCGATTGTGTGTATTACAATGTAAACGAGCTTATGCACTGTAGTATAGTGCCGGAAGTGGTGCTCGGATAACGGGCCGGAACGTGCCGGAACGTCCGATTCCGCCCGCCGCTGCACTGAGTTCCGTTTCCGCCGGAAATGTGACAAGAGCTGGATAATAAGCACCAATAGTGACGAACAATATCACCATTTCCTGAAAAGGTGCAAACCAGTTGAATGTTAATAAACATAGATTAGGGTTAGCTTTACAATTTACCTTACTACCGTCGTAGCAAGTTATTTTTCAATACTTGGCTGATTGACTACCACCTTCAAGCCTTTCGCCAAACACCTAATATAGCTTTGTGCAGTCTCACATCAGAGCCAGTTCCAGTTCCACGTTAGGTGTGTTTACATCGTCGTTTTAACTTCAGGTGAGTTGTGGTCAAACACGTAGCCTGTAAACCATACATACATAACATATATATATATATATATATATTACTGTATATATTTACGAAAAAAATATGTATATAAGTATTCTATCAGCTATCTGGTTTCCATAATACAAGCTTTGCTTAGTATGGGGCTAGATGGCGCTGTGTGTAATAAATGTTCACCCCAAAATTATTATTATTATTTATTATTATTGTTTTTTGATATTTCTATAATTTGACACAAATGTATAGCGACAATTTAATTTTCCTTTATAAAAGGGGAAAGAAGGGGAGAGAAGGGGAAATTGAAAAATCTTAGCTTTGATTAATTAGAGTCGTTACTTCTTCCGACGGTACCCATACTGAGCCTATATAGTAAAATCTAATGTCTACTACCCTTTGCGATAATTATCTGTTCAGGTTTTTTTCAACTACACATAATAGTTGCCTTCTGGAAAATTGTCAAAACAATGTCACTTCTTAAAAAGTGCCGTCATACAAATAAAAAACAAAGGGTGTTTTGCTCCAGGCTCCGTTTTAGCTGATTGCTGCGAGGGTCGTACCCTCGGGCTTTGTTCGCGCCTTCTTTGTCGACTGAAAGTCGACGCCTCTTGACGGCAAAACGCGGGATTGTATTTAAGAATAAACAGGCGGCAAGTGTTTTATATAGGAAGTTCTCGGGTAAAAATAACTCGTTACAACTTCAAACTAAATTATGAATACAAAAATGTTAAAAATAAGAGCTTTTTGACCTTATTCCTGCGTTGGACTTTCACCGCATGCAGCTCTCTTCACCAGAGAAATTTTTGCTAATCCGGAAACCTCAAACGGTTTTGGCGTTTATTATGCTTTTTACGCATTTGTAAGATGTGGAATGTTCTTCTTGCAAAGGTCTTTCCGTAGAGTTACATCATATATAGAGCGTTATCAAACAAAATACTAACTAACAAAACAAACTTAACAAAATCATAATCTTTTCGCCTATATCTAGAGCATGAGATATTGCTATGTCAATCAAATGTGGACGCAAATCACAGGTTCTGGAATAGCCATGCTTATACCTCACCCCATATTCGAACTCTCCGTTTTCCGAATGTCACACCAGACAATTCAAAAGATCGATGTGAGCTCAGCGAGCGCCATTAGTGAAGAGGGCCCTCGTGTCACGCCTCGAGAGCGCTCCATTCGAGAGTCCTGTCTTACCACTGTGACACTACATTCATGAGTGTTATGCCCACTTCAAGTTTGCAAATTTTAATATTCTAAAATATGATTCAAACTACAATTCAAAGGTATGTTTATAGGTCTCTGCTAAACTCAAAAGACAATGAATACTACAGGGTCTAATAAAATCTATGAACACTAGAACAGCGTGTCTGTTGAGACTGTACGTCGCAACGCGCATCTGTTGAGACTGAAATGAAATGAAAAGAAAATATCTTTATTATAGCATAAACTTATTTAAATAACAGCAACAACAGTATTGCTGCATGTCATTTCTAGATTATAGTTATAGGTACAAGTTTATGCAGAGTTTCTTTATATTAATCATAATGGTATTTCTAATGATCCTCACACTAGGCTAAGCCTGTATCGTGAGGATCTGGATACGATTTAAACAGAATGTTCGTAATAAGCCTCAGCTGACAAGGTATAAGATAATAGTAATTTAGGTAAATTAAATGATAACGTTAGTTTTATTAATGCCTAGCAACGTGCGTCTTTTGAGACTATGCCTCGCAACGTGCGTCTGTTGGGACTGTACGTCGCAACGTGCATCTGTTGAGATTATACGTGGCAAATCGCGTCTGTTGAGACTGTACGTAGCGACGTCCCTACGTTTTTTAATCTAAACTAATGGGTCTAATAAAATCTATGAACACTAGAACAGACGTGCGTCTGTTGTGACTATATGTCGCAACGCGCGGCTGTTGAGACTATGCCTCGCAACGTGCGTCTGTTAAGACTGTACGTTGCAACGTGCGTCTGTTAAGACTGTACGTCGCAACGTGCGTCTGTTGAGACTGTACGTCGCAACGTGCGTCTGTTGAGACTATACGTAGCGACGTACCTACGTCTTTTAAGACTATACGATTAACGAAATTAGATGCCAATCATGTCATCTAAATTTTTCCCTCGGTCATTGTTACATAAAGAAATAGATCAACTTATTTCATTTTTACTGTTACTGGGTAAAAACATTAAAAATCTACAACCTTACCTAAAATAATCTCGATTCTCTTAGTCACTGCTTAAACTTCTCTGTCTTGTTCTTGCATGTTACAGTTCACGTCAGAGAGAAGATGGCAGAGCATCTTAAGCAGTGATTAACGGTAAATTTTTTTTAAGTAAGGCCCCTAATGTGTAAGTTTGAATGACCGTTACGCGTGTCGGACGTTAGCAGACTGAGCAAATAAGTATGACGTGCACACTCCGTCCGCAAAATAGGATCTGCGGCTGCAAGTCGCTCATCGCAACTCCTTTTCCATGGTTGCGACGTACGTCTGTTGAGACTGTACGTCGCGAGCATCCGGCCTCGGTACCGGCCTCAGTAACGTCATCACTCATATGTCATGAGTAATACACATATTTGTATTTGACTAGTACTTGTTGTTTTTAACCAATGATGTTATATGTTTCTTTTAACACAATAAATCAATCATGCAGAGCAAGAAAAACCGATTGAAGTTGTTGTGGAGTTGTTGTTGTATTCAGATTAGGCTGGGATCGAAGGATAGGTAAATATTATTTTACTCAATGTCACTCTTATTTAGTTTAAAACTAGCTTAGCTTGTCATATTGTGAAGAAAATGTAAACCCAAAATACGTAGTAATTATTACGTATCCTGCGGCCGTAATACAAATTATGTAAACTCTACATCACGTGCCTACAATGTGACGGATCAGAGAGACAAATTGGAGGATCGATGCAAGTCTGCGAGTGGCCATTAGTGAGTCGGAGACACGCGGTCTCACGCCTGGAGAGCACTCCGCTTGAGGACTTTGTCTCACCACACACTACACTATCGTAGTAGTGTTTGTTGGGAATAACCGAACTAAAAAACTTTGTAAATAACAGGATACACAGTTTCAAACTAAAGGCTGTCCTTTATAAAGTACTCTGTGATTCTGTCCCACTCAGTCAGAATCTGGGGCGACCCATATGGTATGTCCTTAAACTGCAACCAGAACCACCGGAGAACGGGCAGCAGCGTCCTCTTGGTTAAAGGTGGTAAGCATTCTGCGATTCCCAAGACGCCTGCCAATCGTGAGAATTATGACAACACCCCTATATTGGGAGGCCTTCGTCCAGCAGTGGACGTCTTATGGCTGACGACGAAATAAGATCACTTATTCGGATAGTGTGGATTGCGGTAAAATTGGTAAAACTAATATGACCTTTGCAGACGTGCTTGCGCTTCAACCACGACCACATAAAAAAGAAAAATAGTTGCAAGAAATACGTAGTATGCTTGGAGGATCTAGCTCTCTCTCTCATAATCAAAGCGTAGTAGGAGATAGTAAAATGTACGGAAAAAGCAGTTTTCCGACGTCCGACACATTTTTGTACATTTTAAATCGTTTATCGTTTATGTACTACTTACGTAATTATTTTATGATAGGTCCTCAGAGTTACATTTGCATAGTTATCTACTTAAAATTATTATTAATGTGAAACTAAGCTGCTTGTTGTTTTTATTTATTATTCCTCTTTACGAAACAATAAAATCCAATTGTGATTTTTTGCATTGAATTCGTTTCAGGGATGTCATCATCAGCCTGGAGTCGTCCACTGCTGAACGAAGGCCTCCCCCTTAGACCGCCACACTGTACGACAACCTGCCATTTGCATCCACCGGTTGCCCGCGACTTTTACAATGTCGTCGGTCCACCTAGTGGGAGGCCGCGCCTACGCTGCGTCTTCCGGTTCGCGGTCGCCACTCAAGAACCTTTCTTCCCCATCGGTTATCAGTTCTTCGAGCGATGTGGCATGCCCATTGCCACTTCAACTTGCAAACTCTGCGAGCTATGTCGGTGACTTTGGTCAGGGATGTATACATATACTCATTTTACCGCGGAAAAAAAGACTGTCTCAGGAATTGTCTACAAAGATGAAATAGGGAGTTGTAGATAGTTTGTAATAAATTAATTTGATTATCAATGTAAAGTGCATCACCATGGGCAACGAGTGGCAATAGGCAGGTCACATCGTTCGAAGAACTGATAAGCGATGGAAGAAAAGGATGGCGCAGCGTAGGTAGACCTCCCATTAGGTTGCCCGACGACATTGTGAAAATCGCGGGCTATTGGTGGAGGCAAATGGCAGGTTGGCGTACAGTGTGGCCGTCTAAGGGGGAGGCCTTTGTACAGCAGTGGATTTCTCCGGGCTGACGATGATGACGATTAATTGCCCTGTGATGATTTGGTAAGTTACCTGATTGCGCTCATAAAACGGGAATAAATAAAAATAAAAAGCTAAATTACCACGAACAAACGAGAAAATAAATCAGCGGTACCGCATAGCAATACCAATTACCCACTTGACTCCCATTCAGAGCTAGTGACTGCGAGAGCGTTTTACTACTACTCAGCACTTTCCCGATTCCGCCCCCATAACTAATGCGCATAAATTATTTCACAAGTGTACTTAGCCGCGAAAGTATGCAAAATTACGTGTAATATGCATCTCGGGCTCATATGCACAGTTATTAGGAAAAGTGGAAGCTATAATAAGGCGCTGACTTCGTATTTTCGCGAACAATGTACGCCTATTCAAACTCAGTTATGCTCTTATGAACATTACATTAAACTTTTATTTTAAAATCCACCCGTATTTCAGTGAACGTGCAGTTTACTCGGTGTCATTTGCAGTCACGAACGAATAGCTATGAAAGGTCTGCCTTACTTAACTGAGGAAGATATTATGTGTGCATATTTTAACACATTATAGTGCTGCACTACCGAATAATTTCGGTAGACATACTAGCGTAGATAGATAATTATGTACAAAAATCCTATCCTAGATGCGAATGTTTGTATGTTGGGATGTTAGGATGTGTGCTAGTCAATCACGTAAAAACGTCCGACTGGATTTGGATGAAATTCGGTATAGAGCTAGCTTTTTATCCCATAAAATATTAGTGGGAAAAACAGGCTAGAGGGCCTGCTGATATAAAGAGGTCACCGCCGCTTAAGAACAGCTGCAAAATCATAAGAATTACCATTGCATTGCCTATTCTTCTTATATAAAAATGTACTTGAATAAATGTATGTGTCACTTGCTTTATTAGTCCCCAATTTGTGCAACCCTATAGACACGGCTTCGAATTATGAATGAGTGCTTATGATGTAGATAAGGCACGGTATGCACGAGGGTCGATTGCTGTAGCGTTAAAAGGGCTGTCATATTTTGCAATATGGGCTTTTTTATTTGACTAATTGCCACCAAGTGGTAGTTTTTTTTTTAGCCTGATCAATAAACTGAGGTGACAATTGAGCTGGCAGAGCTGGCATCGAATAACATTCCATTTTATATTTATTTAAGCGTACACGTACTAGTGTCTACCTTGGTAAGTTTGGGTACTAGTATAGTATTATATTATCTTTGGTTTGGCTTAGCTAAAGTTAGGTTACCCGCCTATATCTTAATTGTTACTTCATATGTTACACTCACCTATCTATATAAAGGTTTAGTTCTAATCAGTTAGCATCCTTTTAAGGGCATATTCTGTACATGAAAACAAAAAAAAAAAATACTATGGAGCAAACATTGAAATCGCAAAAAAAAACAGCTGTTCCATACCCATTTTGCCCAAGGTCGATGAACTTTTTGTATGGAACAGCTGATATTTTTTTGGTGGGTAAATATGTATGTATGAAAGTCTTTTCTTTGTGAATTTAGAGAGATAAAAATTGATATATGGATCACTGAAAAGAGTAGTAAAGGGCTTTCGCTTTTTTGTGATTTGGATACACTTTTTGAAACAAAGAAAATAATAATTTATGCCTGGGCTGATCTAAAAGGGATTGCAAAAGAGAGGAAAAAATAAGGGACAGCCCAGCGGTATGAACGATATTTGGGAGGGGGGCGAATGTCTTCCGTAAGCGGACGGATTCGCGGGGCGACTTCCAGTTACTTATAAGCCCAAGTTATAAGCAGATCCCCGCTGTTTCACACTATACCCTCAGAAAGTATTCTATACGTTAATCCAGGGTAGGTACTTATAAGCTATCTCCATTCCGAAATTAACTGTAATCGTAAAGCTGTAACATACATACATAGCCAGAAAACGTCCACTGCAGGATGAAGGCCTCCCCCTCAATAGGGAGGGGTTGCCATAATCCCCTCGCTTGGCAGGCGGCTTGGGGATCGCAGTACTACCACCGTTAGCTAAGAGGACGCTGCTGCCCGTACTCGGTGGTTCTGGATGCAGTTTTAGGACATACACAGGTCCACTTACAGTTACATACACACCTCTCTCGCTTATTGTGCCATCTGCCTCGGTCATGCCCTAATGGTTCAAATATCATTATCGTATACTCAACTCGCTGCCATGTTACTAACGCAGTTACAAAATACCCGATCCTAACAGTTGCCTACACAAAAAGCAAAAACTAAACATTCTCATTCCGCAGTTTCGGGAACAAAATGAATATGAGAATAGCACCACCGGGACCGTTGTCATGTGGTTGCTGTACTCTTGTTATAATACTGGGCCATAATAGGACAATAGTGCACAACTCTAATTGGCACTCAGAGTTACGGGTCGCGACGGCCATTTGTGTGAAGCATCCGCTGAAATTTCTATTGTGTTATTATTGGTGCAGTGCAGACAGAGACACAACTTTTTCATAATGTAATCAAATAATTTAGGTCTATGATATTCGTGGTCGAAATTGTACCTTTCAGTATCGTACTGCAAAAGATATTACGGGCCTAACTCAGCGACAATGATAAGATGAATGGACGGGAAATAAGCGCTCGGATTTTGAAGACTACATGGTGAGCGCCGGCTCTTCAATCGCTTCAGTCATATTCGACTTTTTGTGCTTTATGTTCGCCTTTGCGACTTGCGAGCCGTACGATACGACAATACAAACTTCTAATACATGTACATGTGTTCTCTTTTTGTCATGCAGTAATTAGATTCGCTATCTCTATTTTCCGGCAAATGTAATACGCATACTTTTAGCTAGGTATGCTTGATTGTGCTGTTTTGTTAACTTTGATCGATTTGCAAGCGCTGGGCCCGTCCATTCCATTATCACCGTCGCTGGCATTACTTATAACGGTGGATAGCCCAATATAGCGGTGGGTCGGTATGGTATATTGCAGTACCGAAACGGGTATCGGTATTGAATGGCAATACCGTGTTCTGAAACTGTTTATTTTAATAACTAGGTATTGGCCGTTTCTTTAATAACGTAGTGTTCAGTTTCTGCAGAGATATTTGGTTTCAGTTGTTATTAAAAAAACGCTTTACAAAAATAACTGTGTTGCACAAGAAGGTACAATTACCGATTGGTTTTGGTAAATTTTTTGGTGATGTCTTTTTGATGATTTCATCCATTTAAACTTTTTATAATAATAATAATAATAATAATTTATTTGCTTTAAAGAATCTTTGCTTACTACTAGTTAGTGATTGGAGTCTCCTTTTTTTAACTATAAAAATGCTTATGAATTAAAAAGATTCCTGATTAAATTTGTTGGATAGTACTTGGATAGTACATACAAATGTATAATACTACGCAACAACTATACGTTTTATGTAAACAAAATAACTTTATTAAAATTGTATTAAATGAACTTTCCTTCAATCTTAATTCCAGGCTTAGGACTGGCTAAAACTTAGTTTTAATTAGTAAAAATACGGAAGACTTTCTTTCACGCCCGTTTGAAATCTCTCAGAAAGTGCACTGATTCAGTGAATAAAGTGTGATATAATCTTGTACTTTTGAATGATATTCAAAAAAATGATTTTCCGTGTTCCCGCCTAAACTCCTAATGTATCATTTTTTTTTTCTTAGTTATTGGCATCGCACGTTGTGCATTCTGCCAGTGTCAAGTTAATGATTTTTCACATTTATTTGTTATCATCAAGTCAAATAAGTCATGAAGTCACAGTAAGTCACACGAAATTAGTCATAGTCGAGTCCAAGTCATACCCTAGTAAAGTTGTGGCGACTTTACTATGAGCTTCTATGGAGTTTTGAAAACAACACGAAAAGACATGTTTCACCACAATATATCACTTGCCCACACTCGTGCATGTAATTCAACACTCAATGAATAAAACACCACCATTTTTTATCATTAATTCGCGAAAAAACACAAGTTTAAGAAAATAATAGAATGCAACGACATGATTTTTCCGTGTTCCCGCCAAAACTCCTAATGTATCTTGTTTAAGAAGCATTCTTGATATAGCCGGGTCATACAGTTTTTTTTAATAAAACCAGCAAAGAGTTTTTGTGCGGCTATAGAAAATGTCACATGCGCGCGCATCGCTGGATTCGCTGGTATGCGCGCCATTTTCCGCCAATATTTGTTGACGTTTTCGCCAAAATTTATGAATGGCATGAAAGCGTCTCTGTAATTTTATCCTATGAGTACTTTTGTATATCCGTGGTCCCTGCATGGTCCCTGAAGAAAACTTTCTCATTTACTCATACTGTGACTTCACTTTACTGTGACTCCACTCATATTCTAGTGATCTGGTTTTCACGTATCTGATTTAACAATCCAATCAGAAGGTGAATTGTTTTTTAAAGGGCTGGGTTGAGAGACCAATTTTCATGTTCAACGGAGCATGCAATGAAGCAAATAATATACCTGCTGTAGCTATTCACATATTTATTAAAATACGAGTTGGGCCTCGGCTTTTTTCATTACCTACACATAATTATTAGATAACCCGTACCGATGTTCTAAAAAGTTGCCTCTAATCTCTGTATAATTGTATTACGTGATTTACCATGATGTATGTTGATTTATGTGTGAAACGAGCTCCCGATATTTTGGCACAGTTGTATGCAATATGATCACGGATAGACTTACACAACATAATCACGGTAAATATACTGCAACTTATCATTGAACTGTAATAATCAACACTGATAGACGAAGACTGACGAGGTTGCCTTTGTGTCAATCTATATTACTCAATAACAAATTGCTTTCCAACCCGTTGTAAGTTCAGTGTCAAACTAAGAATATGCAACTTACTTATTGGATAAAAAATATTAATGGATTTACAGACATTTATCGAACTGACGCACACTTGTTTGATTCTCTCAAATTCTTTTTACTCAAATTTAAACCATAGTGATCATAACAAATGACACTCAATGGTGACTCGATGAAAGTCAAAGTCAAAGTCTTTTATTGATAAATATAAATTTACAAGTCAAAAAAAGTACAAAAATAATAATTCATTCAGTGGATCTGTATACAATATAATAATGCTGTATACAATATAATTATTAAAAATAAATGAAAATCAATAATGTCAACAATTTGACATTGCAAATGATAAAATACTTAAATCAAATTAAAATATTAATATATTAATTGCAGTTACAATTACACTCTGAAGTATTCTGCAAATCATAACTATGGCCAGGTTGCTCATGTTACACTGGAATTTTTAGACGAAATTTTTATAAATTCGCCGAAGTCATAGAATTAATGTGATGTATTTATTCAAGGGTTGTTGATAAGCTTGGAGGATCTAGCTCTCTCTCTCTCTCTCTCTCTCTCTACTTAATAGGCTAGATGACTGGTTTTATTTATTGTTCTATTAAAATGTGGTCCATAAATATAGCTGATTAATGAAAAGAAAATAAAAATCTGATCAAAAATAAGCAACTTATAAGCATTTTAATATAATGCTAGACAGAGAAGCGAATCAGCAAATCGTGACGTCACTTATCTGTACGCCATATAAATTCTATTCTGACAAGTAAGGCGTGACGTAATTTTTGTTTTGTGGGAAAGGCACAGAGTTGTCTCTACCAAAAACTTTAAACGCTTATATATCAGAACATAAATAACCGATAAAAATTATTTTTTCAATAAACAAACTATATTTACTTAAATTCTTCATCGAAGCTATTGGTTTCAACGATTTAAACATCAGTCATCTACCCTATTAAAGTTGTTTAGTTATACAGGGTGTGTCTTAAAGAGTGGATATACCTTTACTTACTGGTGGGGGACATCATAACAGTTCATGGAAAAAAAAATAGCCCCAGTAAAAGTGTCACGGTTCTCGAGTTATGGAACATATTATTTTTTTTTATTTTTTTTACCTTCGACCATTCTTTTCGGTGCCAAGGTCACAAATGAAGATCTTTTATAGATCTGTTTTTTTTGTAGCATTCTTAGATAACTGTTATATCAAATATTAACTGCCGTTTCTGTGTCACACTTACAGTTTTTTTATTAGAAAAATATTTAGCAAAAAAAATGTGTTTTGCCATATTTTCCCAAAAGTTTGACCTCTTTTAGTGTAAAAAAAATGTAAAGCCACCTAGGTGGCCCTACTAATTAAAAACTTGCCTCCTTTATTGGAATTCCGAAATAGTATAACACTTGGTATTTCTAGCTTTCATTTCAAAGAATATTCCTGTTAAGATGGGTAAAGATCATTTTCTCTAAATACAAATAATATTAAAATAAACTTATTAAATAGGAATTTCTCAAACAAAACAAGTTAAACAAAGCAGTTAACTAAAATAAGAAAATTAAACAAGTTCAGACATTTAAAGTACATTTATTTCATAATAATTTTCTGACAATAAATGCTCAAAATGGCTACCATTTGTACTAATGCACGCTCTGCATCTTCTTATAAAAGAGCGCTTCATTTTTTGCGCATGGCCACATTCGGTAATCGTTTGTGCCGCTCTTTGAATGCGCTCACGGAGCTGCTCTATCGAGGTGATGGGCTCCTTGTAAACTATCTCCTTGAGGCACCCCCAATAAAAGAAGTCCAGCGGGTTAAGATCTGGGGACCGTGGTGGCCACAGAATGGTCCCCAAGCGCCCGATCCATCTCCGAGGATATGTTTCATTTAGGTACTCTCTCACATTGCGAGCGTAATGCGTAGGGCAACCACCATGCTGCAGCCACATTCTTCTCCTATCTTCTAAAGAGACCTCCTCTAACAGTGTAGGGAGATCAAGTGTTAAAAAAATCAAATATCCCTCGGCAGTCAGTGTGGCTGGCAACTCAACTGGGCCGATGACTTGGCCGTTCCAGATCCCTGTCCACAAGTTTATTTTGAACTGGTACTGGGACCTATCTTCTCTCTTTAGCCTCGGATTAGTGAGTTGCCAGCTGTGTAAGTTGTGCATATTAAAATACCCATCATTTTTACAGGTCGATTCGTCGCTCCACAGAATCCTGTTAAAAAATTCAGGGTCTTCTCTCATTTTTCTTAACATTATTTGACAAAAAGCCTTTCTCTGGGAATAATCTCGTGGTAATAAACTTTGGACACGCTGATAATGATAAGGATGGAGCTGTTCTCTCTTCAAAATTCTGTGCACCGTCCTTGTCGATATGCCAGTGTTTTTTGCAATTACTCGCACCGACGTTGTTGGATCGGCTTCGATCTCATGGAGAACAGCTTCATGGTCTATCTGTTGTGGTCTCCCCGAGCTAGTACCGCTGACGCCAGCTCCAGGAATTAGACCATCCGCGTATGTATTATGTACTCTGATAAAAATACGGTAATCGGGATGGCGTGCATTGGGGAACCTTTCCCGATACAGTGCTGATGCTTGTACGGAATTTCCACCACACTCACCGTAAATTAAGTGCATTTCAGCATACTCTCTCGGAGTGTATTGTGAGTGTCGCGGCATTGCACTCGATAAAAAGTCCAAATCACCAAGCAAAATCAAGTCCGGGGTCACAGCACCAAATCAAATCCAAGTCACAAGGCGAAATCAAGTCCGGGGTCACACACAGCACAAAATCAAATCCAAGTCACAAGGCGAAATCAAGCCCGGGGTCACAGCAAAATCGTTATTTAAATCCAATCCACCCTCGATCCACACAATAGAGTCATTAGCTATCTTTTTTACACGGGAACGTGTAAAAGAAAAGGACAGGAGATTTACCGGCCACCACTGCTAGCGCAGGTAGGCGGTATTTGTCGATTCCAAGAATTTTTATACAATTTCTTAGAAACCAGCTAGCTTTGAGCTTACACACAATGAACGAACCATCATTAAAAAAAAAAGAATTGTGAAAAGCATTCTAAGAAAAACAGGCCTTGGTTAATCCTAACAGGAATATTCTTTGAATTGAGAGCTATAAATACCGAGTGGTATACTATTTCGGAATTCCAATGAAGTAGGCAAGTTTTTAATTAGTTAGGCCACCTAGGTGGCTCTACATTTTTTTTACACTACAAGAGGTCAAACTTTTGGGAAAAAATAGCAAAACACATTTTTTTTGCTAAATATTTTTCTAATAAAAAAACTGTAGCTGTGACACAAAAACGGCAGTTAATATTTGATAGAACAGTTATCAAAGAATGTAACAAAAAAAAAAGATCGAGAAAAGACCTTCATTTGCGATCTTGGCACCGAAAAGATTGGTCGAAGGAAAAAAAAAAAAAAAAACTAAAATGTTCCATAACTCGAAAACCGTGACACTTTTACTGGGGCTATTTTTTTATTTTATGAACAGTTAGGATGTCCCCCACCAGTAGGTAAAGGTATATCCACTCTTTACGCCACAGCCTGTATATACTTATTTTACCATACTGATGTTCTTCTTTCAAATGGAGGACCTATACAGGCTTAGAGGATCTAGCTCTCTCTCTCTGGGCCATACACAAAACTTTTTTTTGAAACCATAAGATTTAGATTGGTACTTTTATTAATACCATGAAATAACCTGTAGATAGGCCATCCCAATACTCATATTAGTTATATGGTAAGATTTATAAGATTTCCTTATTATTTACTTGCCGTTATCTAGTTTCAGAGCTCTTTCTGGTACATTTGCATCGTTACAGGCACTTTCACTGCATGCAACTCCTACCTAGTGCTCGTATTACGTCCCTCAAAGCTCTACAAAGGCTTTCAAAGATTTCATGGAACTCTCGAGAGCTTTCTAGGATTTTGTACGACCAGCCGTTTTATACTGAATTAGACTATTCTAAATGCTGGACAAGACTGAATAGATACTTGTGTCTTAGTGTCTGTACCCCTTGCTCCGCTTTTGCTTCATTTCTAGAATTATGGAATTTATCTAACTACAAATTATGTAATAATCTATAACAGTTTGAATTGAAGAGAAATTGGTACTGGGAGTCGTGATGTTGCGTTGTTTAAAAAGATATGTTTACAAAGTGATAATTATTTATTATAAAAATTACATACAGCGTGGTAAA
Organism: Erannis defoliaria; assembly: GCA_905404285.2. Classification (NCBI taxonomy): domain Eukaryota; kingdom Metazoa; phylum Arthropoda; class Insecta; order Lepidoptera; family Geometridae; genus Erannis; species Erannis defoliaria. Next base: position 6,282,873 of record FR990076.1, read on the forward strand.
AAAAAGCTGAATAAATAGGTGGTTCAAAATAAATGTGTATTTTTCTCCAAACGTAAAAATCCTACCACGATTCAAATTCACTCAAACTAAACATTATAGAGTATGTAATCCACAGGAAATGATTACACAGAGTAGTACGCACACGAGTCGGTGCTTGCAGCGATGCATTCGAATTATTCGGACGATTGAATCGATTAATTCGAGTTGCACCGCAAACAACGTCGCTCGATGCCATTCACGCACGACCACCCCTGAAATATAAATGGTGTAAAGGCATTTGTTTGCATTGGGGGTCCACACTAGGAGTTTTTCCGCTAGGTGGTGCATCGTCGATGCGGCAATAGTGAACTGACAATCTCATACATCTTGTTTTTTTTTCTACAACTTTATGGTTTTACTCTTATTATACTCGCATTACCAGGGAAAATCTGCAATTCAGCATAATTATACTGGTTTGTAAAGCAATCCTTTGCCTTGCTGTAATTAAAGCTCTGTCTAACATAAAATGTAAACAACTATATAACCTACAAATCTATTTTCAGGCCGTCAACAGCTGCATAGATTCTTAAAACAAGGTATAGGGGAAGGGGAGCTTGATGGGGTATCTAAGGAAAATACCAAAAATACAGTATAATCATTACGTTTAATATTCTTATTTATTTATGGCACAATGTCTAACTAAAATTTGGCATAGTCTTTGGGAGATGAACTTATCGCACTATTTTTAATAAATGATTTAATGGGTAATGAAAATGGGGCAAGATGGGGTAAGCTAATTATTATCACAATAAATACAAATGTGAATTTCTTCGGTGTTTTCATCATCCACACCAGCACAAGCATTGTGAGTGATATGCTGGGCGTCTCAGATCGAGAGTTGTAAGTCCAAACAGACGTTCTTCCATATGTATTAGATAAATGCCACTTTTGTTGTAAACATAAGTTGTATAGGGCCCAAAGGTACACCAATTGTAACTTCACCACCTTCTTTCATTTTCTTAACATATCGCTTCAAAGTACTCTGAGGCACTCCGAATTCAGAACCGGCTTTTTTGTAGCCCATTTCTTTACTTAATACTTTATCTATAGCTGTTTCCATAGAAATTGTTGACCACTCTCCTGTTTTAGTTTTTTTCTTGTATTTACGTACATTGTTTTGCCTGAAAAGTAAAACCATGTTAGGCACGAACCTATTTATAAACATAGATACTACCACTTCCCCATGTTGACCCTACCACACCCCATAAAAAAAAAAAAAAATTACTGAACTTTTGTCCAACTATACCACAAGATGAAGATGAAGTAAAACACGAAATGCAGACTTATATCTGAGGTAAAAAATAAGAATCAGGCAAGGCGATGGTTGACCACGTAGTGCACACGATGGTTGACAGTAAGGACGATGCGGTCGAAGATGAGGCAAACTTTTGAATGATATTTCCCTCGATTGTATAGGTAAATATATTTCTCATCCCCGCTTTTCATGTAAGCACCACCACAAAAATGATTTTCACTAGAATACAATTTTGTCCTAAAATATACCTACTTACTCCAAGAATGAAACAAGCTATTGTCAGAGTTGTTACTTTTTGATTGCTAAACATAACTCAGTTTTCAGTATTTTCTTTCAATCTACCACTAGCCGAGACTGCTGAGGCGAAGATATCTGGGAATTTCTTCACGTCCCTTTTCACGGCAAATAAATATTTCCAATACCAGGAAACTTTGATTAGAATTGGAAACCAATCATAAAGATATATTGGACGGATTTAGATTATTTGTTTGGGATAGACTGATACGGTTTCTTTAACAATTTCGTTTGATATAAAAATGAAATGGGTCGAGGATACTTGAGAAGTTTCAATCTAATAATAAATATTTTGGTAATAGTACCAACTTACGTAGATCCACCGAACTTATTTATAATAATAACATCGTTAGCCTCAGATCATAACCTAAACGATGTAATCAGAACGGTTACTACAAGGTACTACTTTCCTACCTTTGACGATTGAGATTGTTCTAAAAAAACACCACCAAAAAAAATACAACTAATTTGGATTTTTGATCGTTGAGGCTATGTTAAAATGATATGAAGTTGGAGATGCCAATGGCGATAATTTGCCTAAATTTTCTGCCGCTTTTTGCGAAGGATGAGGTAAACATGCTTGGTATACCTACTTATAACTGAACTTTCCACATCAATAAAACAAATTCGTATTCATATGAATGCACACTAAAACAAACTCACAACACACACATAAAGGGCACCTCGCAGGTTTATGATGAAATCAGGTTTTTCATGAAAACCCAGGCTTTTGATCACGAAGAAAAGCAGAAAAATTATTACTCGTTCATAAAACATAGAATATCCATTTTTGTTCCATCCATCCGTTTTTTCATGATTATATCGTAAAAAAATTGTCTTCTATCGGTGCTTGATCAAAAGCCTATAGATTTTTAATCATCCGGATTTCATTATAAACCTGAGACAGGTATATAGTCACTGACCATAAACTTTTTGACAAAGGGGTACGCCATGGCTTACCACCTCCAATGGTGTAATAATTTGTGCGCGAAGATTTGGATGCGTTTTTTTAAAAATACTTTATTTATACTGCCATTTCGTCTGATGTTAAACGAAGATGCCGTCTACGATGGAATACTCTTGCCTAGAATAAACCGATTCACTCGCGAATTGAAGTCGTGAAATCAGCACTAATCAGCAATGTCCACGATTGTTTTATTAATGTTAATAAAAACTAGGTCAAAAATCTTATTCTTTTCTTCCAGGTCTCGTATCTTTATTCAAGCTCGTACTCTTGCACGAGTATAAAAGCATTTTCATTTAAAGTACCTTCCAGTTCAAATATCTGATCACCTTAGAGAAATCCGGTATGAGTTTATTTACATAAAACAGTCGTATACTCTATTATGCGGGTATTCGCAATGTTTTGATCGCGAAATCTGGGCTAGATCCGCCATAAACTGGTATGTATCTGTATATAAACCTGTATATATCGGTATAGGCGGTAAATCTTGCTTTGAGCTCGGGCATTCCTGGCAAGTTACCGAACAACAGTAATGAAGACTTAATCCGCTAAATTCCGCCATAATCCCTTGGGCTTCGTTCGAGACTCGGCTTAGCTCTATATCTATAATTGTGGACTATCATAAGGTATTGAGGCTCATTTGTGAAGCTTTGAGAGATCTATTTTAACGCTTGTTAATAAATAAAAATATTAACGCTAAGAAATCTTTTCATATTCAGTATCAGGATAAGGCAAAGATATTTTATTATTAACCATAATACTTCTTTAATAAACGTGGAGTAGCATCGGAATAATTAGAGTAAACCGTCTTTTGTCTTTTCCTATCTTTCAAAGATGGAAGGGCAGAACTCGCCTATCTACAGGCCAGTCATTTAAAACATCGTAGGTTGCAAATAATTGCACTGCACTGGGTTTTTGGGCTGTTGTTAGGATAGATTTCTGTAGTGGTAGGACTCTACTGCAGAGTCCGCCTGGGCATAGATTAATTGTTAGTATACTTAGTCTATGGTTCCGGTTAGAAGGGCAATGTTACCAGAGAAATTACTGGGTATGAAGAGATTTAACATCTAATATCTCGGGGTGACGAGCGCAATGCAGTGCGGCGCAGGTTTGTGATCGCAAGTTCACAATTCTAGCACTACTACTGTTACTGGTAGGCGTGACGCTTACCATCAGGCGAACGTCTTGCAGGTCTCGTCACTTGATCGAATATAAAAAATATATTCAAAAATACCTACTTTGTTCCTCGCAAACAGGGTAGAAATGAGCTCTTTTCCGCCCGGAGGGAGGAAAAGTGATTTGAATTTGGAATGTGGATACGGGATATTTTTTAAAACTTCTCATCAGCCAGAAGACGTCCACTGCTGGACGAAGGCCTCCCCCTTAATAGGGATGGGTTGCCATAATCCCAACGCTTTGCAGGCGGCTTGGGGATCGCAGAGTGTTACCACCGTTAACTAAGAGGATGCTGCTGCCCGTCCTCCGGTGGTTCTGGATGCAGTTTTAGGACATACCCAGGTCCGTGCATTAATGACCCAGTTTGCGCTCGGTGCAGCAATCTACTATTGTTGGTATTGTACAAAAAAAAAATTACTTGGCTATATTAAGAATGCATCTTAAACATACATTATAACTTGCAGTTAGGTACAACCTTAATCGGGTTGTACCTATTATATCTTTAGTGTACTATTTTGGGTTATGAGCCTAAAACCGATGTAATAAGATCCACTTTACGAGCAAGTGTCATGAAAAAATACAAAGAGATATTATTCTTAACATTATATATTTCTGAGATAAAATACACCTTTGTAACCTTTCTAGAACAAAAAGAACCACTTATCGCCCGACGATGCAAAATGAATTCTGTTAAAATTCTAGCTGGCATTAACACCTTCCCTTTCAGGTGCCATTATTCCTCGGGAATTCGCAAAGATGTCATAAAATTTTAATTTTTCATAGCGTCCATTACAATTTGCTGAAACGACATCGCATTACGGGGTGGCTAAAAGCACATTTTAAAAGGCAGCCCGAATTATACCGCCCCTGGCGACACGATTAACAAGAGCTGAGAAGAATTACTTATTTTACGGGCGGAATAGAGATTATATTTGATGCTTGGAATACTTTTTGTTGGAGATTAATTCATAACAAGAATTCGGTAATGATGCTATTTTTGTGAAGTATCTAAGAGGCGATGGTTACTTATCGGAATTCTATGCATAATCCAAATAATCAAGGATTGAAGAAGCTAAAGAAAATCAAATCAAATAGATTATAAAGTGGTTTAAGTTTAAGTGATTTGTGTGTTGAGTTGGTCGGGATTATTTTATGTAAAAATACGGAGAAAAGTAAATCACAAAAAATTATCGAGATCTAAAAGTATGGATGGTTTTTTCAAGTGTCAGAAAAACGACTATAAACAACCATGTTCAGTGCAGGCTAATTTGTACTCTATTTGAATGTTACAGTGTCGAAATTGAACTGTGGTGTTGAAGCGTGCGCACAGCCGGCGGAAGCCGCGTGTCGCGTGTCTTCACCTATATAGAAGGGGGGGGGGGGGGGGGGGGGGGCACTACGCAGCTTAGGTATGTTCGGTCGGCGCTCCGCGTGGAGTGAACATTGAAGTATTCTTTGGCAGTGGCCGCTAGCCGCGTCGTACGTAATTAAGCATCTTTTCTGTGATTTTTGCTACAAACAATGACTTTCTCTTTGCTTCTCTAATTCCCTAAGTCCCTAGTCCCTACCTAGTAATAGTCCAATTTGTTTTCTTTGCATAAAAACCATTATAATGAAAATAATAATATATTCTATTATTATTAAAGAAAGAAACCAGGTATACAATTTCAACAAGGAAACTGCATTCTTCGCGTATTTTTTAGGATTCCGTACCTCAAAAGGAAAAAAGGAACCCTTATAGGATCAGTCGGTTGTCCGTCTGTCTGTCTGTCTGTCAAGACCCTTTTTCTCTGAAATGCGTGGAGGTATCAAGTTGAAATTAATATCAAATACGTCAGTCCACGGTCCCTTGGATCAGTAAAAAAGTCAAGCTTCTAAATCAACGCAATAAAAAATTACGGCCATTTTTGTGAGTTTTTAGTGTACTAAATCAAAATTCATAGGGTACTTCCCGTTGATCTAGACTCATGAAATGTGACAAGAAGCAACGTCACATAACAGTTATTATGGAAAAAATCGAAAAATTTATAATTTATTGATATATAGTCATTTCTCAAGCCAAAACTGAAATGGTTATTTTGTTTGTTTCTTTAGTTCCCAAAAAATATTAGATGGCGTTCTACACCGTTAAAACGCTAAAAGATGGGAGTGAACTATCGCTGACAATCCACCGAAATTAGGCCACCACCGATGAAATATTAATTTTCAATTGAAAAATCATGCAGGTATGTTTTCTCATTTTGGTTTTTACTCTAAAGAAGCGGGAAAACCTTGCAGAAATCACTACCGCTTCCGATAATGATGTGCCAATGTATATATATAATCTTATACGTTACAGCACCCAGTACTGGACGGTATCTAGATTCTAAATACATTTTATAGTACCCAGAGCTACGCCACATTTAACAGTTCGATTCGAAAGTATCTCAATTCTCACAGTTTTCTGCAACACGCATTTATTTACCATCAGCGAGCATCACCACACTTCAAGCAGCCTCACAGTCTCGTAGTTTGAAGCTCCACCAAGCCTAAGTCCTCTCTGGGTTTGGTTTAGTACTTCTCGGTTCTCACTTCTCAGTACGATGAATAAACAATTTTGATCTGATTTGAAACAAGCGAACTCCATTGTAGACTGCATCTTCGCAGTTAGCGGTCGAACGCAAGCCTATCCATTCTATCATCATCAGCCCGGAGATGTCCACTGCTGAACGAAGGCCTCCCCCTTAGACCGCCACGCTTTACGACAACCTGCCATTTGCATCCACTGGTTGCCCGCGATTTTTACAATGTCATCGATTCTCCTAGTATGAGGCCTTCCTACGCTGCGTCTTCCGGTTCGCGGTCGCCACTCAAGAGCCTTTCAGAAAAATACCTATATATCCAACTAAAATAAAATTAATTAATCTGACAGACACTAAAATTTGTATGGTCTACCGATTTGTAGATAGTAAGTAATATTAGCTTCCTCTAGTTCGCTGACTGTGGCTCCACAATTTGAGAGTCAAAGGTTAAAATCACGCAACTACCCATTAATCAGCTTTGTGTTTCTACCTCGTCTACACGTTCGTGAATCAGTGCTGAGTAGAGTCGACTGTGTCGACACCTAGGGAGGCTCGCATTTAGATAATTGCGGGATAGCGGCGGAACTTTGTTGGTTGTCGCTTTTGTACGACCAACCAACCTATTGGTGCAGTTGGAAAAAGGAGCCGCAATCGTGTTTTCTGGGTAAAAGTTATCACTACCGTAGATAAAGTATAGTTTATTATTTGGCGCACTTCATAGTGAAGTTGGCCGTGGTGAAGCGTAGTTCGCGCTCTTTGAAGTGCATAATGACAGTCCGCATTACGCGTATTGTTCGATGACTGATGCAGTGTGGTGGCTGCGTGATGTGATGGAGCTGTTGACTAGCGGTGATTTGTGTCTGGGTTTGTGTAGAATGTAACTGGCCTTAGTCCAAAATGACACTTATATTAAATACGTAGTAAGTAGTAAGTAGTTTGGGAAAAAAAAAATTGTCACCAAAATGACGTATTACTAGTGTAATGCCAGAGCGTTAGAGCGCCAAACTATAACATCTATCTAGGTACAGTCTTTCCTGTCAGTGTCGTTTCATACAAGTTACTATTTAAGATATTTAAGTGATAGTTTGTTTTTTGTTGTTTAGAGATTTAACATAAACCTCATGTTATTGCATAAAGTTTGTAACAGCATGCCTGTAGTTTTACAATAAAATAAGAACGTACTAAATAACATAAAGTAAGAATCCGAGACTAGTATTGTATGTGAATGGAGTAGACCTTTGTACCGAAAAAAAATTTAGGGAGAGGGTCTAACGAAAAATGTTGCTAAAAATGTGCTTCGCCTAATTCAAAGCCAAGATTTTCTCGTCAGCGAATTATTAGCATATTTGTGGTTTGTGAATTCTTGGTTAGTATACATGTACAGTATAGTTCTAGTCTAGTCTGCAGTCTCAGGCAGGTTAATATAATGCAGCTCTACCCTAGGGAAAAGAGCTATAATACCTATATCAACTTTTGTATAGAGTGTGGACCTAAAACCTGTGGTGTAAAAAATAAACTAATTACAAAAGATGATCCCTAGGTGTAGATGTACTACTAGTGGGCTTTGCAATATAATAGTTGAAACTTTGATAAATTATACGTCTAGATAGAATGATGGATCCTAAACGCGTAGAAAAAAATAGCGGTTAACTATTAGCCTCTTATGCACGCACACTATAACAACGACAATGGTGCAACGCGAGTGTAAGACATGGCTGTCACGCACACTAGTATAATAATGTTGGCCAGTTATTTTTCGTTCATAAACAGTACGAGACTCTATCTAGACATATTATGTATCAAAGAGTTGAAACATAGAATCAACTACAGTTAAAATTAAAAAAAAAACTGTATTTTTTGTAAGTAGGTATACAATTTATATGGAACAGTCCGATGGATCGCACTGACATGAAATAAAGTTTACATAGTCTGATCGCACTGCCTAGAAGTAAATTTAATGTTGTTCGATTTATCGCACTAACTAGAAAAAAAAGTAGTTCGTTTGATCGCAATGGCTGTTAAAAAAATCACAAATCCAATTGATCGAACTTACCGGTCGAACACACATCCATTAAAATATGGATTATGAATACTTTTAAGGATTTTTTGTACTTGTCTTTGATTTGCAGTAAGTATACCTATCATAAATCTTAGCATATTTAATTAATACTTCAAACATCCAATTCAAACACAAAATATGCAGAAGGTAAGTAGCTAGGTACTTCTGCATTGACGTTCCGAATATGCAAATATTTACGTAGAACTCACAGACAGATACTTCCAATTTATTTAAGAGTAAATCTTTTTTGCGGTTGGAGTGTTTGTTGTTCGCTCTCATTAAAATTATGAAAGGCAAAAAATATTATTCGTAGATAGGTGTATTAATATAATATATGGAGTATTACTTAAAGAAGTTTTAGTGTTAGTGGCGTTAGTTAGTAAAATTTTGGTATTTCAATAGTTTTAGTTTAGTTAGTGTTAGTATTTTAGTAGTTTAGTATTAGTGGCGTTAGTTATTATATTATTAGTGGCGTACAAGAAGAGAGATTATGAGCTTTTCACACTACCTGCTCGACGATGTCCAATTACATATCATGCAACCTCAACGTAAAGTAAAGCATTATCTCATTTTGTATGAAACTCCCTGGGGAACAAAGTGATTTGAATTTGGAACGTCAAATTCGTGTGAAAACCCGTGGAAAACTCAAAGTAAAAGAATGCTTTTATGGCATTGTAAAGAGGTTTGTTCGAAAATCGAACTGGCCACCATAAGCAGAACTCAAAAAAAAAGGTGCGTTTACAAAGAATGTGAAACAAAAGACGGTGTTTGGTCCTGTGATTGTCAGTGAATTTTAATTTATTGAGCCCTGGCTTTTTATTGTCTCGCAGAAGGTGTGGAAAGTAGAGTATGCTCCTCTGGAATAAAGCCTGTCTTCGTCTTGGGCAGCTTGAACCCCTCGGTTCACTCAGGCCTCTATACTTATAACTAATAACTAACTATAGACTCCCTCGTTACGCTCAGGGTACAATATGCCGCCCGCGACGTAAGACACTGTTTTATTCAATGATGTTATATGTTTCACTAGATCTGAAGTTTCCGCTTCAAGGAAGCCTCGCCTGAAATAAGCTTGACAACTAATTCAAGCTTTGACGTCTATCATTCTCTATTGCCGATGAATTTGGTTCATATGTCTAACATAAAAAATTATAAAAAATGAGTAAATGTGTTGTAAAAAGCTGTGACTCGTGCTCCGAACACACAAAAGATGCCATGGAATTTCTTTCCACATGTTAGTTTCAATTAATGTCCGTATTTTACTGCAACTTATTGCATATTTTCGTAAAAATATTTTCGAAATTATGTGTCATATCATTTTGCTTTCGGTGCTGCCAGGAAATCCTTTTTTGGTTTTCCCCATATATGTGGGAGATATTTTTAATTTTTAATTTGCTTAAATTGCCTTCTTAATTGGTTAACTTCTTAAATCAAAGTGATGTATAATAAATAAGTGGTGTAGCCTTTCTTCGCAAGTATTTTAAAGTCAAAACCTATTGAATTCGAGTTCATTCCAGTAAAATCAATACATTTTGCGCTTATATTTCTGAAAAACCAGTTGATTTTCGATTATGGGTTAGTATTAGAATGGCTAGGTAATGAAATGACTACATTTCATTTAGGCCACATCTCTAAATATCCGAGTCGCAATTTGACTAAATCACATATATTCCACATCTTAAAATGGCCAATTCGCAAAATTACCACATCGCACATCGATTAAGTCAAATTGCTACTCGGATACTTTGAGATGTAGTCATATTGCGATCTAGCCAATCTAATACTAACCCTCAGTTATTTTTTCGATGATCAGATTCAGCTTAACTCTCCACTTGTATTATAAGTATGCATTTACGGAAAAAATATATATATAAGTATTCTATCAGCTATCTGGTTTCCATAATACAAGCTTTGCTTAGTATGGGGCTAGATGGCGCTGTGTGTAATAAATGTTTATATTTATTTTATATTTACTTATGTTATTATTTTTAATAATTGAAACACATGCATATTCCCTAATAAACAATAGGAAAGTATCCGACTCTTGAACGATGAGGCATTTGTACTTATGTATGTAAATTATGTTTGTTTGTATTAATTTGTTCGATGACATCATGATGATGATGATCATAATAATGTTTAATTATTTGTTCGATGATAGCTTGCGAACCGTTGATTTTCGACCTTAAGATTTTTTTTGGCAATAAATTTTGTTGAGGTACTGAAATGGTGATCGGTCACATTACATACATACATTTTGACCTGGGTATGTCCTTAAACTGCAACCAGACCCACCGGAGGACGGGCAGCAGCGTCCTCTTGGTTAACGGTGGTGACCATTCCGATCCCCAAGCCGCCTTCCAAGCGTGGGGATTATGGCAACACCCCTCTATTAAGGAGGCTTTCGTCCAGCAGTGGACGGTTTATGGCTGACGACGAATACATTTTGACTTTATGGTATGTACTGAAAATATTTTGTAAACTGAAAATGTGTTTTTGTTAGTTATTTTTTTTAACATTGATGATCCAAAAAAAATGTGAATCTTTTTATTGTACTAAACTTCAATATGTATTCGATCATGTTGATCATGTTATATCGTAGCAGAAGTTTTAGGGACAATTTTCATCAGGTAGGCAACATCGATTTCGATATCAAGTTTGCGCTAAAACTGGCCAACGACAAAAGAAAATAAAAAGTTATGAAAAAACGGCTCCATATTTTTTTGCGCGATCATATGACGTTTACCCCTCTATGTATTTTACTCTATGGTTTTATTCCCTTAGTGCATAATCTACTATTATGGCCTGGGTTTGATTCCCACCCAGGATAAACATTTGTGTGACGAACGTAGCCATTTGTTTGTTCTGTGTCTAGGCATTTGTTTGTTCTGTGTCTAGGCGTTGTATGTATTATACCTAAGTAGATTTATGCACTGACAAAAAAGTATGTAAGTATCAGCTATCTGGTTTCTAATAGTACAAACATTGCTTAGTTTGGGAATAGATGGCTCTGTGTGAAATGTCTGCATATTTTATTTATTTCGATATTTCCATAACAACAGCCTGGTTTTTCTCATTTCTCTGGCTAACAAGACATTAGTTTCAATCCATACACTCAAGGCCGTAGCCAGGAATTCATTTTGGGGGTGGGGAGGTCGAGCTCATTTCTTGTCGAGCTCTTTTCGGGGGGGGGGGGGGGGGGGGGTCGATCTTTGGACCAGAGACAATAAGTAACAACCGTAGGACGACGACGAACTATTCGTAAGTAGGTATGTATAAAACGGTGGGTTGGCGAAGGCATCCCCCCCCCCCCTTGCATACACTTGGAAAGCCTATCCAACAGTGATTCGGGCTTACTATTGACTATTTTGAAATGCATCATTAATCTCCACAATACATTATTCCTTTTAATAAATGAACTGTTACCCCATATTCCTTCAACGAGTACCAATGCAACCCCTTATACAAGTAGACTGATGTAGCGCCCGCATAACAAACAGATAAATTAATTACGGCTCGCCGCGCAGGCATTTAGGCCTTACATACATTAGCAAGTGTAAAAGCCACTTCCGACTACGCTATAATGTTACATCACATGATATAGGGCGTCACAGACGACGAAGATGCTAAAATATTTCAAGTTAAGATGAAACTTCGCTCACCATACAATTTTAAAATTATATTATTATTTTTGTAATTTGTGTTTCTTCAATAGGGAATATGGATGAGTTTATTATTTAAGTTTTTTGGCTGGTAAAGTTCTGAAATGTAAGCGTTCAAAGTACTTGGGGTAAGTATTAGTCATCTGGCCCTTTCTAGCAAAACATGACTGTGTTAATATAGAATTACAGTTCTAGAGTTCTAGAGAGAAATAGAGAGAAGCTTCTATAGTACCCTCCCTGTCTAACATGAAACTAAAATGCTTATAACTTCGTAATTTGTTCACATATGAGTTTTTTTATTCTGATGATTTGTTTTGTTTCGAGTCAGCTTTATAGCGAGTAAATAAAAAAAATTAAAATGCATATTCCCTATTCTGTTTGAGTGGCGAAATATGTTCTAAGAAAACATTAAATATTATAGCATATTCAACGTGTGTGACCACTGAAGAGACCTTCGCTTTTCGCTTTTCTGTGTGTGTGACGGCTTTCACTTTACAACGTTTATCGCATAACATCTTACATGCATTATACAGGGTTAGTTCTAACCAGTTAGAATCTATTTAAGGATATTCTGTACATCAAAACAAACAACTTTTACTATTGGCCAACATTGAAATCGCGAAAAAAATTAATAGCTCTTCCATACAAAAAGTTCATCGACCTTGGGCAAAATGTATGGAACACCTGTTTTGGAATACCAATTTTCTATACTCTATAACTTCAAAAACAAAGAACTTTCCATATAAAGTTTCACCCTCTTAATTTAAAATTTAAATAAAAGAAAATCCATATTTAATTTTAATAAAATATCCTAATACCAATTTTTATGACGTTATCTACAAATACAAATAACTTTCCGTACAACATTTCATCATCCATTCCACCCCCTTAAATCATCCATGTCATAAATATTGAAAAACCCTTTTTCATTTTAAATGAATTTATATTCAAATACTAATTTTCACAACTAAAAGTTCAATTAATAAAAAGGCCTTTTATACAAAAGTTTTCACCAATTTTTACCCCCTTAGGGGCTGTATTTCGTAAAGTCCTTTCTTAATATACCTATACCGCCACGCATAACGACAAAACAATACTGTTAAAATTTGAAGTCTCTGCGACCAGTTGTGCGTAGTTTTGTCTGTCAGTCATTGAGTCAGGACTTTGATTCCTAGAGTAGACATTATCTATGATGTTATAGCCTAGTCCTTAAATAGGACTAGATATCCCGATTGTTCCCAGTGTTCTAAATGTGCGGATTTTCAGTGTGTTGTGTGCACTGTTCGGAGTGTGTGAGTGTTCCGGCCCATTGAGCGTATCGATGGACGAGCGGACACCCGACTGATTTCCCGCTCATTGCGTCCGTATTGTCGCGCGTCCATAAATACATCGTATACGATATAATTTATAGAAGGTGCGAAACTGTTTGTTAAGTCTGAAAAGGGGTTTCAAAATGATCTGTTGTTTTGTTTGAATGAAGTATTATCTTGCTTGCACGATTAGAATAGAAAAAAGTTCATTCATCATTCACAGCCAGAAGACGCCCGCTGCTGGACGAAAGCCTACGCTTAGTGGGTGGCTTGGGGATCGCAGAATGAAATGAAATTTAACCGAGAGGACACTGTGGAGTGTCCTCTGGTGGTTCTGGATGCAGGATATACCCAGATCCACCATTATATAACGCGAATACAGCTAGCTAGCAGAGGCTTCTAGTGCTAAAAAGGCCCGCTCATCAAGTACCAAGTAAGTACAGCTATAGTCACCGCGTTACCAACTGAGTCGTAGGGCCATAAGACCCACAAGTGCGAGCGAGATAGACATAGTGCAATGATTTATGACCGCACGACTCAGTTGATAACGCGGTGACTATAGCACCTACTTGAGATTTAACATAATAGGCTAGATGGCTGGTTTTTTAATTGTCCTTTTAAAATGTGGCCCATAAAAAATATAGCTGATTAATGAAAGAAATATAAAAATCTGATCAAAAATAAGCAACTTATAAGAATTTTAATATCATGCTAGACAGAGAGGCGAACAGCAAATCATGACGTCACTTCTCAGTACGCCATATAAATTCTATTCTGACAAGTAAGGCGTGACGTAATTTTTTATTTTGTGGGAAAGAGACAGAGTTGTCTCTAACAAAAACTTTAAACGCTTATATTTCAGAACATTAATAACCAATTTAAATTATTATTTCAATAAACATACTATATTTGCTTAAATTCTTCATCAAAGCTATTGGTTTCAACGATATAAACATCAGTCATCTACCCTATTTTATAATAAATCACCCATAATCACCTATTAAGTTAAGTTAAAGTTAACGTTAAGGTTTTTCTTGTGCTTGATGACACTTATTCGATAGTGTTTGTCGGATCCGCCGTACTGCCGTACTGTAAAAAAAAACCATAGGTATCGTGAAAGGTAACCAATAGAGAGATATTCACGTCTAATTGATCATTATAATGTTATAGTTCCAATTTAGTTTTATAGCAAAATTCCAGACTATACGACGTATCACAATAATTGCCTGTGGCCATTGATTGTTAAAATGGTTAAATTAAATTGTAGCCGGCCTTTGTGCAAGCCGATATTGGGAGGAATCATGAAACAATGCAACTGAAATTGGATTCCTGGATTAGATGAATTGGGAGCAGTATTTACCAATTGGTACAAATGGGTTCCAAATATGCCGGGTGTAGTATACCTAGACATGCGGTTGAATATGCAAATGCTTAAAATTCTTGGGAAGCTCTTAACGTGGATTGCGTGTGGTTTTATTAATTTTTCATGGCAAAATGGGTTAGCGCTTGACCACAGCTTACATGACGGTTAGTGACGATTGGTCTGGTAGATGAACGCTTGGCCATAAGATGCATGTTCAGGTTCACTCTTGTCTTGAAGAGACCCAGATTGTGCCAAAAGAAATCCAGAGAGGAAGAGCATTGCACTCCTTAGAAGTTCGTATTAAAAAAGAGTTTTGAAATCAACTAATCGGGGGATTATGGCAACCCCACCCTATTAAGGGCCTTCGTCTAGCAGTGGACATCTTCTGACTGTTGATGATGATGACGATGATAGCGTTGTAGACCTGATTTTTTTCAGGGCATGCTTAAGCTCTTCTTGGACTAACTTTTAAGCTATATGTTAGTTCAGCGAAATTTAATGGCATTTAAGTAATTTATAAAATTTGAGATTTCTGGCTAGCAATCTATGAACCAGTTTTTGATTCCTATTGCATATCAGCAATATATATATATATATATAATTTATTTATAGACTTGCGTTTGACTACCATCTCGTCTGATTATAAACGAAGATCCAGTCTACGATGGAGCACGCTTGCCTAGAAGAAACCGATTCACTCGCGACTTGAAGACATCCAGATTATAATTATCAGGAAACACCCACTCGAGCAGCGCATTACACTGTGTAACAGTTCGAATAAAGAAAGTGGAACCAACCATTTCGTACGAGTTTTTGGTATATCAACCATAAACGGTGTCGCTTTTTCGAAGTCCTGGCCGTCCGAAGAAAAATGGGCAGGGTGGAATAAGATCATGCAAATCCGAAGCACACTCTCCGAAATGTATCCGATAAAATACCGACAAGCTAGCTACTTTTCTACGATGATTAAGGCTTTGTAGCTTGGTCCGACAGACTAGACAGTCGTTGCCAATGATTCTTCTGGCACGTTTTTCGATTGACTCCAACGTCCCAAGCTGGTACTTAGCCGATCCATCCCAAAGGTGCGAGCAATATTCCATACACGACCGAACTTGTGCTTGGTATAATGAAAGCAACTGTTCCGGCGTGAAATACCGACGCACTTTCGAAAAGACACCTAGCTTTTTGGCAGCCAGTTGAGCCTTTGACTCAATATAAGAGCCAAAGTTGAGGGTTGGAGTCAGAGAAACGCCCAAGAGATCAAGATGGTCGGTTATTGGCACGGTTACACCTCGAAAACTAGGAGCTAGATCGAATGTCCTCCTTTTATCGGAGAACAAGCACACCTGGGTCTTAGCTGTATTGAACTTGACCAGGTTGGCATCGCCCCAGTCCCAGTCCAGCCCCAGTCCAGGCCCGAGACTGCCTTAAGAGACAAGTTCAAGTGCTCGACCATGGCCTCTCTTAGAGACTGGATTTCTGGTCCACTGGCTCGTGAATTGGATATGTAGCTCTCTACAACAGTGCTGCAACTATTTGTCATTGGCTTTTTAATGTGGTATTCATTTTGGAAAAATATTAATGGGTTGTAAAGAAATGTAAATCAAAGAGGTTCACCCCCCCATCAAATCATTTCGCATAGAGGCAGTTCACATTTCTTCTCTGAATATAAATTGCCTCTGGCAGTGAAAAATTAAGCTAGTCAATACTAGGTCAGAGGGTTCAATAGTGCTCTTAAAAGTTCCACATTCACTGGCCGGTTCGCATCCGTCCATCAGGGATCGGATTTGCGGAGACCTACTCACGGAACGGGCGACGGATGCGATAATGGAAAACGGATTACTCGCGAACCCTCTAACTAAAGCCGGTCATTCATGCACCGAACTCCGGGCAACTGGAATTTGCATGATTGTATTGATTGCTACTTGTTTACGGTCAATTTGTAAACTACTATTGACAAGTTTAAAAATTTATGTTATATGACTGTGTTGTTACGTTATTGTTATTATATCATCTTTGGTTGGGAGTTATATTTTAGCATAGACGTATTACTAGTGGACCTGAGTATGTCCTTAAACTGCAACCAGACTCACCGGACGATGGGCGGCAGAGTCCTTTTGGTTAAAGGTGGTGACCATTCTGCGATTCCCAAGCCGCCTGCCAAGCGTGGGCATTATGGCAACACCCCTCTATAAAAGGGGAGGCCTTCGTCCAGCAGTGGACGTTTTATGGCTGACGACGTATTACTAGTACAAAAAGCAATGTATACGTTCTTTGGTCTTCTTATATGTAGTTAACTGTCGTGGACAAGCGTCATGCTTACTATCAGGCGAGTCCTAAGCTTATGTCGTTACTCAAAAGACGTGCTTGCGCAAAGATTACATTAGTTCTTCGGTTTTTTTGAATGAATGAGAGCTTGTTTACCATGAAAACCAATTTGGTATCGATAAATTTTGTTTTGTTTGCATGTTCACAATTCTCGCACTGCTACTGTTATGGGCCGGCGGCGTGTTGCTTACTACCAGGCGAATATCTCGCACGTCTCGTCACTCCTGGGCATACAAAAGATATGAAGGCTATGTTCACTCCCTGGGGCCGCACCGTGAACCGCTTATAGCGGGACTGAATAGGTTCAGCTGCCGACACTGCGCGACCGCAAACCTTATTGCGAGGCGCTAAATTTCACAGTCGCGCAGCGTCGGCAGCTGAGCGTATTCGGTCCCGGAATAAGCGCTCATGGTATGGCCCCAGCTCAGTCCTTGCTAAGGTCACAGGGTGTAGCCGAATCTATTATGTTTATGAAACAATAAACTATTTTGTATTTTTTTTATTTGTATTAACACATAGTGGGAGAATAAGGCTCAATTAAATGATTATTTTGATTCATAAATTAAATTGTAGTATTTTTAGTCTATGCGATAATGTTACGAAAACTTGTAGCCAATGAAATGAACCCCATTTTATCAATCATGTGATGAAGCCAGATAGATGGATATTTTAGGCCGATCTTCCCAGATGGCACCAGAAGTAAGCGGCGACCCGTGACGTACTTTTTTGTGTACAACACACAGACAAGGCAAAGCAAGAAGATTTCGCTTTAGCAATAAGGCAACCACTTGTTACAAAATGTATTTTTAATTATTGCTATTATTATTTAATCAGTTAATCAAGTAATCAATCATCATCAGCCAGAAGACGCCTACTGCTGGACGAAGGCCTCCCCCTTAATAGAGAGGGGTTGCTATTGTCGCAGAGTATTTACCATCTTGGAGATCGCAGAATCTTTATCACCGTTAACTGAAAGGACGCTGCTGCCCGTCCTCCGGTGGTGGTGGACGAAGTTTTAGGACATAGTCAGGTCCAATCAAGCATCATAGTCTGTTTTTTTTTATAGCGTAAGCGTAAATTGTAAGCGACATACCTACTACTAACAGTAGCAGTGCTAGAATTTTGAATTTGCGAACACAATCCTGCACCGCACTGCACTGCGCTCGTCACCCTGAGATATTAGATGTTAAATATCTTCTTACCCAGTATTTCTCTGGTAACATTGCCCTTCAAATCGGAACACAGTAATGCTTGCACACTACTGTTAGGCGGTTGAATAACTGGCAATGGTGTGGTACGTCCCCAGGCAGACTCTGCAGTAGAATCCGTTCTACTACAAAAAGTTAAAGCTAAAGGTTAAATGATCAAAGACTGCAGTCCGCGAGTACGCTGTTGAATAGATACATTTTTGTTTTATAACTGTGTCGTAACCACGTAAGTTTTCATAGTAAACTTGTTGACAAACTGTTACTCGCAAAATAGAAATATACGAACATTTAGGGATTAGTTTACAGTAACTTTAAACAACTTGCTTGTCTTTGACATAGTTTGGTGGTTTAACATTTACCTGAAGTTGTGTAAAGTATGTGAAATTCTGAAAACTAGCCTAGACTAAAATATTTCAGCTCCAACAAAGTTCGTTCTTCAGAATTATCTTAATCACTGAGTACCTCAAAGTTACATCTCACAAATAGTTTGTTGCTTTTTGGTGCGTTACCTATTTTATTTGTAAGCAGAGGTATAGGTCACGTCATGTAAAAAGAACGCGGGCGGTTAAGCTGCGCAGTAGGCGATTTAGGCGATATCTAATATATTTTGCCATGTACCTAGCAATAACCAATATACGAAGCTGCGATAAAACGGCTAATTTATAATTATTTAAAACAATAGGCCTAGTACTTTTGTGCGCAAGTGTACACATGCGCAAACACACCCCCTCTACTTTCTTCCAGCGTTCTTTTTACATGACGCAACCTGTACATTCAACTCGTTTAAACACGAGTCCATTCGGATGAGCGCCGAAACCACCAGGAACTACTGAAAATACTAAACTACTAAAATCCTATACTAAACTACAAAAAATCCTATACTAAACTACAAAAAATCCTATACTAAACTACTAAAAATCCTATACTAAACTACTGCAAAATCGTGTTTTCACTAGTTTTTAGTTTCTAAAGTAATAGAATAATAGGTAGAAATGTAATTAGTATTAACAATAGGTAGCGTTGTAATCGCTTTCAGCCGTCTTATGATTGCGTTCGAACTACGAGTATAGTTACATTTTGGTGGTTCACTCTGGCCATCACTAAGATAACTATTTTCTACCTACTAGACAGTATCGTTCCTTCCCCGTGGTCCACCTACGTGGTTCACCCAGGTGTTCCACGGGTACCTTTTTGTACCCATAGAACACCAGGTGTACTACGGGTCATTAAATATCCCCATGGAACACCCAGGTGTATAGCATAAGTCTTTTTTTAGTCCACTGCTGGACTTAGGCCTACCATCGAAGGGCGGTTGGGCCATATCCACCAAGCTTGCCCAGTTGCGCGTGTATACTGTCTAATATACACCTATAGTGTCTTTTATACACCTCTTCCATAAGTACTCCAAAAGTCCACCTTATGTTGGTTGCTTTATTTACCTCCTCTTGTTTACGACATCTTTTTAAAATCGGTTTCTTCTAGACATGCGTGCTCCATCTCAAACTCACGCCTATACCATTAAAAAAATGCTTTAGAATGTCTGATAAGATCTGCGTCTATGTTGTCGTATATAGTTAAATCAAAACCTCACGACGTATTTCAGTATTTTTTCTTCTCTGTAAATCATACCCTTAATCCTCAAAAAGGCGTCGTTTGGCGCGGCGTCAACAAAACGAATATATTTTGCTTCGTATTGTGGTTTCACGGCTGCCGAGATTTATTATTTTTTATCCTCTTACGATAAAATTATACGTGTCTGCTTAGAAAAAATTAAGGCGATTACATGAACGCAAAAGCTTTCAGGTAATCGTAAGAAGTACATAGTTCCAGATAAACGTCAAAAGATAAACTTTGTATCATTCAAAATCATTTTCATAAATAGCTATAGATAGGTACGTACGTATTTAAGACCATCACACTTTATTATAAAGGATAAAGTTTGTTTGTGATTTAGTTTAGTGTAGATTTAACGAAATTTAATAAGTAAAGTGCTTATTACAATTATATATTCCCCTGTATTCTCTGTGTACTTACGTATGAAACCTTAGTACCCTAAAGTGAAATAAGGTTTTAATTTACAGTATTTATTTTAATAATAATGAGCCGATTCCAGAAATCAAAATCAAAAGTTTGTGTTATGCAATTTCTTCTCAGCAAAATAATGGAGAATCATTTATTAAAAATGTCTTATCGGCAGAAAACGGAAGCAGAATAATTAATAAACAGTAGTCTATCCATAAATTACTGTAGTTATTGGATTCACAATAAATAGATAAATAATCATTTAAATAAATAGTTTTTTTTTGTTGTTTTTAATTGTACAAAAA
Organism: Erannis defoliaria; assembly: GCA_905404285.2. Taxonomy (NCBI): domain Eukaryota; kingdom Metazoa; phylum Arthropoda; class Insecta; order Lepidoptera; family Geometridae; genus Erannis; species Erannis defoliaria. The sequence continues at coordinate 6,303,416 of FR990076.1, forward strand.
TCTGTCATAAATTTAAAAGTAGGAGAGTCCGCGTGCTTGAAACACGTACACGATATTATTAAGCATGTGATATAACAACCGAATCACTTTCCTTTGTGTTTTTATGGCCTCTGTATTGTTTACGCGCGCACTCACAAACCATTATCACTGCACAAGAGTAAGTAAGGACGTTGCAATTAATGAGCATACAAAGGCTTTTTTCTGTATCAGTGGCAAATAGTCTGTTCGACCTACTTAAGGCGCGATTAAAATGGATGTAAGGACGAAACACGCGCGGGCGCAAGCGCACGTTCAGACGCTGCGCGCTGTGAGTTTGTGTAAAAAATATATATTGAAATGTTATAATTTCACTAAATCTATGCATAACTAATTTATTTTATTTATTGATACAGAAAACAGAACATAGTCAAAAACAAATTGTTTCTAAATTTCAAGCAATGACCTCTGAATTGACCTCTGAATTGTTTATTCAACAGAGTGTACACATTAAATCCTTTGACATCAAAGTCATAGAATTACCGGCAAAATGCCGTCTTAAAAAAAATTATGTAAAAAGTAAGTAAAAAATATGTAAAAAGCGCTGTCTTTAAGAATGAAATGCTTGTTATACAAATTGGAAACGTTATATTCTAGTTATATAAAAGGTTAATTTATAGAGCACGCTATAGATATTTCGAGAACCGAAAAAATACTGCCGCTTATTTACTGTTGCAGGTGCATTGCATAATATATATTTATTCCAGGATAAAAATTGTTTTCGATGGCATTTAATCTTAGAGACATGTCTATATTATACAGTAGCAGTGCCAGAATTGTGAACTTGCCTCAAAATTCTGCGCCGTACTGCACTCGTCACCCTGAGATATTAGATGCCAGAAATGCTCCGAAAATTAATCTTGTAACATTGTCCTTCATACTGAACCACAGTAATGCTTGAACACTACTGCTTGACGGTTGAATAACTGGCAAAGGTGTGATACTTCCCCGGGCGGACTCTGCAATAGAGTCCTACTACTATAATGTTACTACAAACCTCGCAGAAGAAGGGAAAACCCCGAACTTTCAGAGGATAAATGACAATATTGTAGCGCACTTTTCATGTAACTCCTCTACTTATAATGATTCGATCTCCTGCGATGGGAAATCATGATGAAAGAAAGCAAGTTGTTAAATCTAAATGAAACTGTCCTAGTAGAAAAATAATTATGGTAGAGTTTTGACAAGGTCTAAGGCTAAAAAAGGCTACTGTAGCCCTTAGAGAAGCTATAATCTTATCACGTGTTTTTAGTCAATTGAAAAATCTTCGTGATAGTCCTTACTGTCGTTTGATTTTGCCATTATGGCACTTTTGCTGTGAGTTATTTGGCAACTTGCTCGCTTCTACCCATTACACGATTTACGTAGTGGCTCACCGATGTGTAGCGAATAAAAAACGAGTGGTTCAAATTTTAAAGGAATGTTTTCGACAAACTTTTTGTGTACGTCTACATTGACTTTACATTATGTAGTCGAGAGTTAGTTGTAGTAAAATAAGTGGACATTTACTTGTAAATGGCAATTCATCATCATCATCATCATCATCATCAGCCCAGAGACGTCCACTGCTGAACGAAGGCCTTAATTAGACCGCCCACACTGTACAACAACCTGCCATTTGCATCCACTGGTTCCCCGCGAATTTTACAATGTCGTCGGTCCACCTAGTGGGAGGCCATCCTACGCTGCGTCTTCCGATTCGCGGTCGCCACTCAAGAACCTTTGTTCCGCATCGGTTATCAGTTCTTCGAGCGATGTGGCCTGCCCATTGCCACTTCAACATGCAAACCCTGCGAGCTATGTCGGTGACTTTGGTTCTTTGGCGAATATCCACGTTCCGGATTTTATCGCGCAAAGTAACTCCTAGCATAGCTCTTTCCATTGCCCGTTGTGTGACTCTGAGTTTCTCCAAAAGGCCAGCAGTTAAAGACCACGTTTCAGTTCCATATGTCATCACTGGCAACACACACTGGTTGAAGACCCTTGTCTTCAGACACTGCGGGATTTTGAACGAGAAGATATTACGAAATTTCCGGATTGCTCCCCATCCGAGTTGGATTCTTCGGGCCACCTCTTCGAAATGGCAATTATGAATAGGTAAATAAAGCAACCAACATAAGGTGGACTTTTGGAGTACTTATGGAAGAGGTGTATTCTGTATACGAGACACTATAGGTGTATACTAGATTTAGTCTACCCAGTGAGTGGACATGAGCTTATTAGATAGATATATTATTAAACGATGTCTAGAAATCATAACTCAGTGGTTGGCGCATTTGTCTGTCATGTCGCGGGTACAGAATGAATTCTCAGAGATGTACTTAAGATACCGGCGAAGAAAAACATCTTGATGAAGCCAAAGCATTGTAGAAGCGGAGCATTTACTTTTGACCGGGTGCTTCAAAGTCAGTTTATATTCCAGAATAAAGAACACTTTGTTTTTATGAAAATCGGGTCAAATTTTATCAAACATCTATTAGCTGTTTTTCATCCACTGCTGAGTATAAATCAACTCTTCAGAGTGTATATTTGATATATAAAAGTTAACTACGATTTATTGGTAATGTTGAAAATAGTTTAAATTTTAAAGACAGGTTAAAATAGTATTCAACCATCAGAAGCACAACTGATCACTGAATTATACAGGGCTAGTTCTAATCAGTTAACATTCTTGTAAGGGCATAACCTGTACAGCATAACAAACAACTTTTAATACGGGGCCAACACTCAAAAACGCGAAAAAAATCATCAATCAGCTGTTCCATACAAAAATTTCATCGATCTTGGGCAAAATGTATGGAACAGCGGATATTTTTTTCTCAATTTCAATGTTGGCCCCATAGTAAAGGTTGTTTGTTTTGATGTACATAATATGCCCTTAAAAGGATGCTAACTGAATATAACTAACACTGAATATTATATTAAGTATGCTAGTGGCTAGTGACCTTTATTTTATAAAGATAAGCTACATAATCAAACCAAGCGTTGAGAAGCAATACTACAAAAATCTTTTGTGCTACAATACTCAACATTGTCACAAGATTCATCTCTATAGATAAAGGTAAATAAAATGTAAAGCTTTTCACAAATTTAGCATAAAACTAACTTAGTATGCCAGTGAGATGTCCTGAAAAATTATTCTCATTAGCTTATCTGGGAAATTTGGCCTTATCTCAAACCGTAGGGCTAAACAGGCTACGAGACTACGGCGTAGATATCAGCTACAGCGTAGCAATTCTGCTACGAGAGAGGTTAAAGTGGCACGTGCCTCAGTTGCAGAGCATGGCTCATTGTGGCGTCCAATTTGAAGCTGGAAAATGTAACGAATATCTCCTGAAATAAAGCAAGGTTAACGCCAATTAGTTGTTCTTCGTTACAAGTAAATAGGGACGAATGAAATAGAAAACTATGATAAAACATGACAAGACTTTTGTTCAAATACGAATATCTTATTCACCATTATCAGCCAAAAGACGTCCACTACTGAACGAAGGCTTCTCCCTTAATAGGGAGGGGTTGCCATAATCCCCACGCTTGGCAGGCGGCTTGGGGATCGCAGAGTGTTACCACCGTTAACTAAGAGGACGCTGCTGCCTATCCTCCTATGGTTCTGGGTGCAGTTTTAGGACATACCCAGGTCCCCAGACAGATCCAATATCTTATTACCCGCTCAAGCGCCGTGCCGCGGTATCAAATTTCAAATAAGTGGTCCCGTCCCGCTTGCACGGGCGCTCTAGCGGTTATTTCAAAATCTGTGACAGCCTTTGATTAAGGAAAGATCCAAGGTGATACCACAGACTTTAATAATTAAATCTCAGTGTGTTAATTCTGTCACCCTTCTAAAGACACTAGGATTTCTCTAAAATTTTAACGTATCGGAAAATATTGACTTTCAAGAGTAGACCTATGCCCAGTCGTAAAATGTTAAATGTTGTTGCAGTGATACTTTATTATGATGTGGAATGAAATCAGTTTCTAACTCAAGTAGTATGATATGAGCTGATTGCCGCACGCCTCAAGCCGAGACGCGGCGCAGTAGAGGTTATGATCGAATTTACTACCGCGTTTGGAACGTTTACGACGCTCCATTATCGAACACATTTAGGTGTATAGTGTTCACAGCAGGGGTGAATGTGTAACGTAATGGAGGTAATTAAAGGTGTCGTATCGTGACGTGAAAGTGTATACACAAAAAATATTTAAGCAGTATGCGAAACAAAGTGTACAGGATTTGAAATCAAGGCTGTAAGGCGAACTTGAAGTCATTCTACTACTCTCATACTACGACTCTATCGGATTCATTCGCTTAATGCCTATAATTGAAATTAATTGAGATCTTGTGTTAATAAACTTTGAAGATGTCTAAACATTAATTTGGTGGTTATAATTCTAGTTCTATCATATCATGCAACATCTATCTATCTATATATATAAAAGGCTCTGTCCTGACTGATTGACTGACTGACTGACTGACTGACATACAACGCACAGCCCAAACCGCCGGTCGTACAGACTTGAAATTTAGAGGGTGTATTCGTCTTGATGCGTAGGGATGTATTAAGAAGTGATTATTCATAATTAGACCCCTAAGGGGGGAAAAAGGGGGAAACGTTTGTATGAAAGTCCTTTGTTTTTGATTTGGATAGTTCATTTTAAATAAAAAAACGCTGTATTAATTTATTGTATGGAAATGTTCTTTGTTTTTGAAGTTATAGTGATGAAAATTGATGTTCGGGTAGTTCTTTCAAAGGAGGGAGTTGGGGGTTAGTGGGGGGAATTGGGGGGAGTTGGTAGAGTTTGTTCAGAATGATTTAAAATGGAGAATTTTGGGAGCGGTCCGAATTTCTTCCACACGCGGACGAAGTCGCAGGGGACCTCTAGTTTTACATATTAAAATAAAAAATTGAAAGTTTTGTTGTAGAATTTGCCCATACATTTTTAAAAACAGAAAGCGTACCTACCTAATACTTTATTGGCCCATCCTTAATTCAATCCATATGTTACTTTATAGTTTTAATACAAACATACGTAATCAGCCTTTAGTCAATAGCTAGAACCTCGAATGGCTTGGAGGATCTAGCTCTCCTGGGTATATAAACAAAGTCGAAAGGCGACCATATCCACTATGTTGGTAGATAATTATGGTCGATGTCAGTTGCGAGTTAGTGGATCAAAAACAAAGCATACTTTTCTCTAACTCTATATTAGTGGATTTTTCGTAAATCTCAATTCTGAAAAGAATGTGCACATATTTTTATCTCGATCTTTTCTTAACAAACTATTCTATCACCGTGGAATCTATTATTCAAACTCCACATATCCCCGGGCGTGCAATCGTGCATTGAAAGAGTTGCTCGGCCGCGGAGGGCGGACACAAAGAGGCTTTTATCGCGAGCTAGAGGCCGCAAACAAAATCCCACCAAGAATGCCGTTAAGTAGGTTTACAGATATAATCTGGCGATTTTTACTGGAGCACTTCGGGTGGTATAGAGAAAATAGAGATATTATCTCGGAGTGTAAATGCGTTGTGATTTTGATTTTGATGAATTTACTGTACTTACTTTTACGCGAAGGTAGGCTCACGGGAATCGGAATGTCGACGAGTTGAGAGTCCTACTCTCAACATGCATATGGACATGAACTCGCATGGATATGGACAGCGGAACCAGAGGAGTCAGCGGTTGGTCGACTTCATAGAGAAGGAGGGACTCATTATGATGAACTCCTTCTTCGAGAAGCGACCTTCCAGGAAGTGGACGTGGATAAGTCCCGATGGTTCAACCAGAAATGAGATCGACTTCATCATGACGACCAAGAAGCGAAAATTCAATGATGTCTCCGTGATCAGCAAGGTGAAAACTGGTAGCGATCACCGTATTGTTCGAGGCACATTGAATATCAATGTCAAGCTTGAAAGGTCACGTCTGGTGAAGTCTACGCTCCGTCCTGGCCCTGCCCAAATCCAGAACCCCGAACTCGCATACTTACTTTTTATAAATGCATGTGACATGTTGGCCTAGTTTATACAAGGAAGTATGGGATTTAGGGGATGGGATTACCACTACTTAGGTCACCTGTGTGTGGGAAATCTCCTAAGCCTTTAGGCGTGCTTAGAAGTTTTCCTGTGATATTCTGATATATTGTATTTTTGACATCGATATATATGTACTTGTATGATGAATGTATGTACGTAGTACATATATATCGATGATTTTTGTAGGATCTAGCTGTCTCTGACATAGATAAAGTAAATATTATATACTTAATGTCACAATAACTCGAGAATTTGGATTGCTTAATATTATAAGGCCTTAACAAAAAATAGGATATATAATATATTAGGTATACCGGTGCGTTCCTATGGTGATCTCGGTGCCCTCCGTCAGGCATAAAAGCAGAATAACGAGCAGAATTTTAGTATATAGGTGCATTCTTACATAAACTTTTTTAAACATAGAAGATTTCCACCCGATAAAAAAAATGTGTATTGGGTATCAGTATAATAATCTGGACCCTATAACTCTGGTCATATCACAAATCTTTACAATAAAGTTGTCTAACTATCCAGAATAAAGTGGCTACTATACTAAAAAGGCTCCATTACCATTAATACTAGACTGCACCCATGAGAAGAACATACATTTCTATATACAAAGGCTTTAGATGTTATCTGTAGGGGCACCACTTCCACGAGCGATAACACCTTTCAGAGTCGGGTGAGCTTTCACGTCTAACCGCCGATGGGCGCTTGGACCGACCAACTGTTCTGTGCAGCTTAGTGAGGGAGCCAACATCGCATTTTTGAACAAAATGTGTCAATGAGTGGGTTGTTTCCAATTTTTGGTCACAATACAAATAAAGTTGGCCAAGTGTACGTGGAATGAATTTTTGCCGCCCCAAGAATTCTTTACGTATCACTGGGATTGTTATGTTGTTCGATATTTGTGCAGCTTATTCTGCACTTATTGTATGTGGTTTCTTTTTCATTTAATTGGTAATCTGATTCAATTCAACGATAGGCAAATTATTAGTTGAAAGCTATAGTTGAGTAAAATTTTGGACTGTAATTATTTTGATTTTTACATTTTGTTACTATCTACTAACATGAGCAGATACAGGTATAAGGTGTAATGTACACGTCTTTATGAAAGAAGGTCATCTTCAACGACTTCCCAACCCTTATGGACAGTCATGCGTAGCGCGAACATTTTCAGTAAACACAGTAGCGAAAAACGTCGTAAGATTAGAATCGGATGTCATTATACTCGTAGCAACGTGAAAAATTGTCTAATTAGTCAATGAACTGAATTTTTATATTAACTTCACGTAATGTCGCCTTTTTTACCTTAGCAGCTAAGCCTCCTTTTTTGCCTTCCTATTGCACAGCGAAATGTTAAGGGAAATCCTTTCTCCGCGCTATTGCAGGTAGAAACTGACTAAACAACCACGCAACCTCGAAAAATGTGTTAGGGCCATCTGTAAGTACGACAAAGAGATACATGTAAGCCATACTTCAAAAGTTGGAACTTTTCACCCTCCCTTGCTCATACATATATGAATGTGTAATGTTTGTACGTAATAATATGAATTTATACAGAAATTTAAGGTCCAAACGTCATAAAAAAAAAGTCAACATTCCGATGAATCAGACATCACTACTTAACAACAATGTAGTGTGTACGCCTCCACTCCTGTACAATCATGTGCCAAAATGTATTATTGATATACCACAGGCCCATTTGTTCAAATACAGACTTAAATGCTTACTCCTTGAAAAGGCATACTACGATGTTGATGAGTATCTCAATGACAATTTCTCTGACATGCTTAGGAATTGACATTATATTGTAAATTGACATTTGTTTCGTTTTTATCATTATTATTATTATTGACATATTCTCTAATCTATACTTTAATTAATTATTTTGTTTGACATCTGGATTGGTGACATCATTTGAATTTGTAATAATGTAATTATTGCGCAATTTCTGTTACTTGGTTTTGGTCAGATGTAATCAGTTTTAATCATTTTGTTTTATATTACCTAGTATTTACCACATTTTTGTTTTATTTATACAGGAATACTCACGTTTAATTAAATCGGATACTCCGACTATAGTTTCGATCACATCCGGTGACCTTTTTCAAAGAGTGAAAACAGAGCCCGACGCGCGTGCAGCTGCGTCCTGCTTAGTATTTACCATAAGAATGTTTGCATGCCGAAAGGTGCATGGAGCGCTTTTTTTTTTACTGTATTTTTTTCTATCTATACTGTGTACCCATATACGCAATAAACAATTTATGAATTACATATGTAAAAAAAAGTTGACTATTTATGACTATTTTTTAGGAAATCAAACTTTTATTAAATTGAGCTCTCGTTTATTATATTAGGCACTAAGGCTCACAAACGTAGTGACTAAACGATATTGTGTATATCTACGGTGGCGTCGCTGGTTCATGCGTGGATGTAGCGCAAGAAAAAATATTTATTTACGTTCCTGCGGGGCTTAAGTGGCTACTTTAGTCCCGCTACACGGAGCGAAAGGAACCACTTCCTCCCCGCATCGGCACGAAAATTTTTATAAACACCATGCACGGGAGCAAGTAAAGAAGTCTCACATCTCATGTTTGATGAGATCTGAGGCATTCTTTACTTTTGCTCCCTAGGCGAGTAATCTACAATTTTTGATGCGTCATTTGGTTTCTACTCCATGTAGTGTCCAGAGGTTGGAAGCCGTTGGGTATCGTATACACTGGGCGCGTTGCCTGTTTGCAGGTGGACAGCTCGCTTGAATACTTATCCATGTTTGGCGCGTCCCGACATTTATCAGGCGCTACTCCGCATAACATTACCTCCATTACCACTAAGGATCATTTTAGTGCTTTTACAGGTATTATGTTGAATATGAGTTTAACAAAGTTTTGCTAGTGGCGCTGCGTACAAAGAGAACTTATAAAACTAGCTAGTATAGTTTATTCAATTTTTATTTTAACACCCGACAGATTGGGACGACAGGGTGCATAAAATCCTCCCAAATAGCCAGATCTTAACGTTAAATAACGGATGAGGTCAGTTTTGGACGTGGGTATGACCATGCTGCATCATGAATCAATGAATTCATAACATAATAAACAAGATCTACCAGCCGAAGAGACAGAATTGAATTACATAATAAAACATAATTAGATATTTAAATAGAGAAAGCTAAAAAAAGCGGTTAGACAACTTTAAGCTTAACTACTCACCAAAGTAAGTATAAATCGCTTTAAATTGTGGTTAAAATATTGCTATTGTAAAACTTGTAAACTCAACTTTGATTCATATTATTTCATGAAATTACGTGGAAAGTTCTCAAGAACATTATACCCAGCGGTTTTGGACTCATATAGTTAATTTAACGACGACAAAGTTCTTCCATTAGAGTACCTACGTGCTACAAAGTTATAATATGCTCCAATTAATTAGACCAGTAAGAAATTCCAGTAATCAAGTGCGCTTGACTTGGAACAATTTATTGTATATAACCGCTTGATCCACGTGGGGCAGAACGATTACGATTAATTTTCCATTGAACATTTTAGGCGAAATAGAGACCAGTACAAAAAAATAAGCTGGTTAATGGAGTAAAATACTGATTCGAGTAAGCTGAAGGAAAGCAATAACTGAAGAAAGATTTTCTGACATTAAATTCAGAGAGAGATTTTCTAAAAAGCACTTTGTATATTACGGTCAATCTATACCAATCTATACCAATATTATAAAGAGGAAAGATTTGTATTTTTGTATGTTTGTAGTTTGTAACCAATAAACACAAAAACTACTGAACTGATTTCAAAAATTCAGATGAGAGATTTTCTAAAAAGCACTTTGTATATTACGGTCAATCTATACCAATCTATACCAATATTATAAAGAGGAAAGATTTGTATTTTTGTATGTTTGTAGTTTGTAACGAATAAACACAAAAACTACTGGACTGATTTCAAATATTCTTTCACTATTAGAATGCTACATTATTCTCGAGTAAAATAAGCTATATTTATATTTAGAAAAAAATAGGGATCCCTACTAAAAGTTCAATACTGTAACACAAGGTGTATTTTTTTTTCATAAAAATGTCTTTCGTCGCATGCGCTGCGGAAACTATTGAAGATAGAACAAAAACATGTTGTACAGTATTAAAGAACACATCAATATCTACAAAAACTTTGCAATACTATATGTCCAACTATTGTAATTATGTTACCGTAACGACTTTTTTACATCTTAAAAGTTGATAAAAATGCCGACGAAAAATCAGACCACGTTATCAATACCTTTGTATGAATCCTTAGCCAAATAAATCATTTTGTATTCAAGACTGTTTCAATACCTGTATACTACTTTTTGAATTATCTAAATCGGACATTCCATACAAAAGATATTACGAATTTAACAATGCCAATCTAAACAAAATACTAATAGAAAAATAAACGCCGCAGCGCCGCGCCGCCAGCGCCACTGTGCCGTGGCCGGTTACACCACAGAATAAATAATAGTACTAAGTAGTTACACGCAGCGCAGCAGGCAATACGGCGAGGGAGAGGGTACCGAGGTGCGCGAGAGGGGCATGCACATTAAATACGAGAACACTGCGCGCGAGAAAGAGGTAAATCCTCCAACCTGCGCGCGGTCGGCTCCCAAAGCATCGGACGCAACCGATATTTATGAACCGATATTTTGCAATGATTTCTATATCTAGACACGCAAGAAATCGTAAGACTAATTCTCTTTGACAAAAAGTTAACGCCATCTCTTGGATTTCGCGGTCACTACGTGCAGTTCCAGCAAAGTGTGGTTGAAGAAGCGCAAACTGTACGAAACTAGAAACGACTTACCTATTACCTTAAAATAAAAGTTTTTGTGTAAAAGTAAGTTTAGTTTAACTTTAAATGTTGACTTGCTGGTCATAAGAAACGTCATCTTTTTTTTACTGCACTTTGAAATTTTATTCGTACAAACCTTCACCACACAGTTCACTACACAGTTTAGCATTTTGCACTCAAGTAACCACGTCGGACGTACATTGCAGACTGTGCCGGCATCGGTGTCAATGCGTTTCTTTGACACCGATAAATGGGCGACATTTTAAAATGGCGTCCAACCTGTCCCTACTATATATGTCTATTATATTTTGACTTTTTTCATAGCACATTTTTTTTCCAGTTAAAAAGTTCTTTTTAGTATACTTACTACTGATAAGTTTTATTCATAAATTACGTCAAAAATACATTTTTTGTTCCAAATAATAATAATAATCTAAAAATATCGTCACATTTAATCGAATAACCCGCCCCTCACTGTTTCTGGTGCAAAAGTGCACAAAATACTGGCAGCATTACCACGCTGAATGGCAATGGCTATCCTTTGCATCAGAAACAGGTAGAGCGGGTGACTCCCGCTCCACCTCGTTTCTGGACCTCTGTCCCGAATTCTGCGCCCGATTTCTGTCTTTCTGTGGCACCGAAGTGCGGGAGAGAGGCAGACACACCTATGACATAGGTACTTATAGTAAATAAAACTGAAAAACAAAGTAAATAAAACGTAAAGAATAACATTGAGAATATAAATAGGTTTATGGATAAAAATATAAAAATGTATATGAAAATTATAAATACCATACAATGCAATAACACTTTATTGACACGATAGAATGGACATTACAAACATAATACACCACAGATAAGCACAAAAGGCGGTCTTATAGCTAAAAGTGATCTCTTCCATTTTACCCTCGGATGAAAATAAAAAGTTTAAATGTGAAATAGGGACGGAAATAGGACAAAAATAAAAAACTACTTATGTCCTGCGTAAAGATATATTTATTCTACGTTTAAAAAATAAATGTCCATCCGTGCGAAGCCGGGACGGGCCTCTAGTATGTAATAATTTCACTCAAAAATAATTAATCATTATCTCTGGTTGAGTTTTTAAGCACAGGATGAATCGTGTAGATAATTAATGCATAATGTTGTATATCTGACTTTAAATAAATTTTGGGTTTGCACGGTATGAACTTGCTAGCAAATCAGCTTCTGCAAAATTTCTTGCTAGACTAAACGGCGCTTAATATCTTCATATGACAGAAAAGTTACCACGATTTTACTAATTAAATTGAAAAAGTTCGGTATTCTCCGATCGAGATTGCGTATGGAAAATGGAATGAAAGCATTGGGAATTGAACATTGAATTTTACTGTAGCAAATGCACTCTGTATGCACAGTGCACTTACTATCTTTATGTAGTTTTAGAGTAGATAAAAGCATAATAACTAACAGTATAGCAGTAAATATACCCACTAGTATTTACAGAGTTTCCATGAAAACAAACAGAAGTTTGTTGAGAGCATGTCTACATAATTTGTATGTTTGAGAGAATCTTCTAGGAATAGCATGAATTCCGTAAATTTTTCTAACATTGTTTGGACCAGTTTGAACGTTTAATCATATGACTAAAATGAGAAATTTATTCCAAAGTTTTGGTTGGCTACAGCGTGCTGGATGTAGATGAGGTCATTTATATATAAATTTTCATTTTAACTATTCATGCATACTACATTTTTGCAAACAAACAACGCTTAACTTTGTGGGCGTCAACATTGTTGTATGCGGAGGTAGAATTAATAGGCATATTTAATAAAAACAATATGGTCGATTCTGACGGTTTTAGTTGACAGTTCTAAACTAATTAAAATATTGATGTCACTTTTTTACTAGGCATGTTAGCTAAGGACAGCAATACTTTAGTTAGTTTAGTTCTGTCAACTTAAACCTTCAGAATTGACCACAATATCTTTAGTTTTTTTTAATACTTTCAAGTGACGAGACGAGCAAGACGTTTGCCTAGTGGTAAGTGTCACGCCTGCCACTAACAGTAGTAGCAGTGCGAGAATTGTGAACTTGCGAACAGAATCCTGCGCTGCACTGCACTGCGCTCGTCACCCCGAGATATTAAATGTTAAATCTCTTCATACCCAGTAATTTATCTGGTAACATTGCCTTTCAAACCGGAACACAGTAATGCTTGCACACTATTGCTTGGCGGTTGAACAACTGGCAAAGGTGTGGTACTTCCCGAGGCGGACTCTGCAGTAGAGTTCTACCACTACAATAATAACAATAACATAGTTATAGAAAAATACCCACCATAATTTATAAAAAAATTGCTTATTGTAACAATATTAACGAGGAAATACGTGAATAGACCCCAACACAACGAGTTTCTTCTGGACGGGTCTATCAGAAAGATCCAGAGGCATTGTCAATGGGGATCAACACTGCGATTTTTTTCCGCTAGGTGGTGGCTAGTGGCGCATCGTCAATGCGGCCATAGTCAACTGTCAACCTTATACATATGGTGTTTTTTTTCTATAATTTAATGGGTTTAATCTTATTAGAATCGGATTACCAGGGATAATGTGCATATACGGGTTTGTATAGAAATTCTTTGCCTTGCTAACTAAAGCTCTCTCCAACATAAAATGTAAACAACTATCTAACCTTCAGATCTATTTTCAGGCCGTCAACAGCTACATAGATTCTTTAAATAAGGAACAGTACCCAGTATTTATCCTTGAACTAGATGATCGACAACGTCCTCATCAAGAGCAGATAGTTAAGCGACGATTAACAAGAATACCTGATTTAGCCACATCCGAACCGGTGCTAGCGTCATCTGCGAAAAGTTTTGCCTGTGAAACCTCGTTTTAAAATTGCTTATGATAGCAAAGCAAATATAAATAAGGCGGCGGAGTATTCGAGCGCCTTCCTCCCGGTATCATAATCGGTGTTTCATAGATTTTGCCTTGAATATAAATGGACAATTTCTATGGAACAGCTGAGTTTGTCTCTCGTATTTTTTTTGCCATATCTACCAAACAGGCCAAGTTGTGGGCTGGATGCACATCATATGCCAAAAAAAAAACGTATTAACTAATTTTTTTTATGGCATATGATGTATGCATGTTTTCTTTACGGTAAAGCCAGTGGTATGAAAATCCTTACATAAACTCCAAAGAGCTTATTGGTCCGGGATATAAATCGCGACCTCGCAATTTTAAGTTTAAACTTTTACATTACGTAAATAGAGCAATGTCAGGGACGGACAATTTTTGTAAAATATCCAATGATTTACTAAGTATGTCTATGAAAATATCGGACTAGTTCAGTGAAGCTATTATAAATTATTACCAATATGTCTGTATTATACCCATCATCATCATCATCATCATCATAATCAGCCTATCATAGTCCACTGCTGGACATAGTCCTCTCCCAAGGCACGCCACTCAGCCCGATCTTCAGCTGTCCGCTTCCAACCACTGCCAGCTGTCCTACGTATATCGTCACTCCATCGAGTCTCAGGGCGTCCTACACTACGTTTGCCGATTCATGGTCTCCACTCTAGAACACGTCTACCCCAGCGGTTATCGGTTCTGCGACAGATGTGACCAGCCCACTGCCACTTCAGCTTACTAATGCTGAGCTATGTTTGCACCCAAAAACCCTTTATGTTATAGACATGTTTAAGTCCAAGTGTCGCCCATCGCGTAGTTTCAAATATTTGTTCCCGATTTCCCGAGCAGTTCCATTTCACGCCGCTCCAGGATGTTTGAGCGGGGACAATGAGAGAGGCACTCACAAATCCTTGTCTTACAGAGCAGCTGGCAGCTTTTGTTACTCAGTTCGTAACAAGCACAGTTTGACGTTTGTTTGACGATGGTGACTTCCTCTGGCGTACCGCGGCAAAGTAGACTTTGCCTAGATAGGTCGCATGTGTAACTATATTTAGCGCTTAATTTTCTTATATTTGATAGGCTAGGCATTTGATCATTGCTCAAGACTGAGCTCACCTTATGGCCGTGGTAGCATAATTGGGAGACAGCTCGACTTGAAATCGAGAGGTCGCGGGTTCAAACCCAGGCCCGTACCAAAGAGCTCTTTGAAATTTATGTACGGATATTTATGATTCCACTAGATTTTTAGGAACGCAATCTCTTGTGTTAGTTAAAAAATTGCTGCCTTACACTACTACACACTGTGTTAGGTGTTTTATTTGACTAAAGATTTTCAACTTATGGTAACAGAATAGTGAGTAAGGTACTTTAATTGGTAGGTTTAAAAATGAGACTTCATCATCATAAGCTGTTGTAATTCATTATTGATGTCTAATGGTTGTCAACACTAAGGAGTCCTATATAATAGAGCATTGCATAGATCATAAAACGCCTATAAAATAAAACGCCTTCGTGAGGCAATACTCTTCAACCTGACACAAAGAGTTTTGGATAGAAAACGTAAAAATAGGGCGTGCTTTACTTTTTCTCTCCTAAACTTCTCTGTCTTGTTCTCGCACGTGACATTTCACGTCAGCGAGAAGTTGTCAGAGCATCTTAAACAGTGACTAAGGTTTGAGCGGCGTTTTGTAGTAAGGCCGATAGTATTTTATATATATTTATATTTTGAACTTCCTTTAATCAAGGCTTAACGCAGTAAGGCAAGATATTCCAAAACCACAAATTAGCGCGTTTATAAATAAAATGCAGGGTTAGTGGTAATCAGTTAGCATCCTTTTAAGGGCATATTCTGTACGTCAAAACAAACAACGTTTACTATCAGGCCAACATTAAAATCGAGAAAAATATATCAGCTGTTCCATACAAAAAGTTCATCGACCTTGGGCAAAATGTATGGAACAACTGTTTTTTTTGCGATTTCAATGTTGGCCCTATAGTAAACGTTGTTTGTTTTGACGTACAGAATATGCCCTTAAAATAATGATTACTAAGTATGTCTACCACTTACCCTATATCATGTTCATACACAGAAGGAAGCAATTATACTCGTGTCTTCATTATTTTTGAAGCAAACAAATTAACGCAGAAAAAGTCCGCAGTAAATGTATAGATTAACACGACCTCCCCCGGGTTTGCGTGGAAAAGGACAGCTCAGGAAATGAAGGTTGTCTGGAGGGAGGCACCATTTCCGGCCGGCCCGGATGAGAGCACTCACTAAACAGCTAGCAGGGGCTCTATTATCTCCCTGTGCCATCTACGATGCTCTTTCACATCGCGCCTCTATTGTGAACTACGCTTTGTACAACAGTGTAAGTTTCGTGGAAGTTTTCCTTTTTAATGCGTGATTGACTTCAAACTAGAGGAGATAATAACTTTTCATTTGTCTCATTGTTTATCATTAGTGAATGAGTTGCATTAATCATCATCAGCCCGGAGACGTCCACTGCTGAACGAAGGCCTCCCCCTTAGAACACCACACTACGACAACCTGCCATTTGCATCCACCGATTGCCCACGACTTTCACAATCTCGTCGGTCCACCTAGTGGGAGGCCTGCCTACCGGCGTCTTCCAGTTCTTCCCGATCGTTTATCAGTTCTTCGAGCGATGTGGCCTGCCCATTACCCAAATGTGGTTAACCATAATTACCCAATGCTTCTCACACACTTGTCTTACGTCGTGCTTTTGTGTAAAAGTCATTTCAGGAAAAAAATATAAACATCAAAAGTAAAATTTTATATTCTGTCTTGTTATACTGTGGTTTCAGATTTATATTTGTTCAGCTTCAAGCCTTCATGCGGGGTAAACAGACATTTCCGTGCTTGTGTGCTAGACACTAGGCGTGATCTTTGTGCTGTTCATTCGTGTTATTTTCCAAAGCCCATAGTATTAGTGATAAGTAAGTCGAGACCCACCGGAGGACGGGCAGCAGCGTCCTCTTGGTGAACGGTGGTGACCATTCTGCGATCCCCAAGCCGCCTGCCAAGCGTGGGGATTATGGCAACACCCCTCTATAAAGGGGGAGGCCTTCGTCCAGCAGTGGACGTTTTATGGCTGACGATGAAGTCATTATGTAAAATGATCATTCATCATCAGCCAGACGTCCACTGCTGGACGAAGGCCTCGCGCGGCTTGGGATCACTCACCACTGATATCCGAGAGGATACTGGTGCTGCTTATCTTCCGGTGGTTCTGGATGCAGTTTTAGGGCATACCCAGGTCCAAAATTATCATTGATCAAGATAATTGTTTAGTATTTAGCACAGCATAGCAACATCTAGCTCACTGCAAAAGTGCTTCGTAGATACGAACCGCGTTTAGAGCACACAGCGGTACCTACTCGTGTATTTACCCTCGCACCTATCCTCAAACATACTGCAAATCTCGTTATTTCACCATGTTTGCGGATGTGTGCGTGCGTAAATAAACGTGTATCGCTGTGCGCACCAACCGCAGTTCTTTTCCGGAGTTAGCTAGCTGTTTTTACCTAAGCTGTGGCAATAGCAAAAATAAATTCAGTGTTTTCAATGGCGTAGCGTTGCTAGAGGACTTTTTAAGACTGACCTGCGTCTTTAATACTAGTTACCCAAATTTAGGTCTTGTTAAGGTTCCTTTTTTAAGTTTCTTTAATCAGGCGAACGAGAAGGTCTCGTGTTAGTAATAGATAACAACAGCCCGTAAGCTTTACAGCGGTAACCGGAACACAAAGGATCACTCCATGGGTCAGGGATACAAGGGTTTCCTAAACAAAGGGTGCTTACAGCACTTTAACAACTAAATCTCCTTGTCTGCCTGTCTATCTGTCTGTCTATCATACCCTTCGAGTATATACCATAGGAGATGCTAATGGCGATAATCTGCAATAATGCAACATAATTTACTGCCGTTTTTTGAATGGGATGAGGCATACTGGGATGGGATGATAACATACATGGCACACTTTCAAGTAATTTTGCTTATTGATAAAATGAATCCCATTTCAACCGCAAGAGAGAGGGGACCAAAAATGGAGGTTCTCAATTCAACTGTATGTTTTTTTTGTATGTTTGTTACGCTTTGATGGGACAGCTAAATCCTCCAAGTTGTTACGCGATTATTTCGCCAATCAATTATACATAAAAAAACACAACAACAACAAACCAAAACACAACACACACCCACACACACACACAACACACACAATACACAACAACAACATGCATAATACACACATAACATACACACACGACACATGCGGAGTGGAGGAGGATGTATACCACCTTCTGGTGGAATGCACCCGCCTCCAGCGTGAGAGACGGCCGCTTGAGGTGGCGTACCAATTGAACAGACTGGATGTTAGGAGGTTTAATAGACTGCTGTCAGAACCCGGCTCTGACGCAGCTCGTGAGCTGTTCAGTTGTGTGAGTCGCCTTAAGTGACCCGCACCGCCAATTTTTCCAGTAGATGTGTTTGTATTAGTTTTTAGCACTAGGTTAAGAAGATACGATGGGACTGACATGTACATGTACAAAAGTCCCAAAAAAAAATTAATAAAAAAAAAAAAACATATACATCAATACATACATAATTATTATTTTATTTAATCAATTATTTTTCGTCAGCTATCTGGTTTCCATAATATAATACTAGCTTTGCTTAGTATGGGGCTATATTGCGCTGTGTGTAAAACGTCACCCAATTTTTTTTTTTTAAATTATGTATTGATTTTATCAATTCTTTTTTTGTTTTGTAGGTAATAAATACTTCCGTAGGTGTACTTGTCGCATGAACGCACACTAAAACAAACTTACAATACACACATTTTTATTTATACAATCAAGTGACGAGACGCGCAAGACCTTCGCCTGATGTTAAGCGTCACGACTGCCACTAACAGTAGCAGTGCCAGAATTGTGAAACTTGCGAACACAATCCTGCGACGCAATTCACTGCGCTCGTGAAGAGCGCAGTGAATTGCGTCGATATGAGATATTAGATGTCAAATCTTTTCATACCCAGTAATTTTTCTGGAACACCGCCCTTCAAACCGGAACACTGTACTGCTTGGCGGTTGAATAGCTGGGGAAGTACCACACCTTTGCCAGTTGGCAGGCGCATTCTGCAGTAGAGTCCTACTACTACAAAATGGTCAGTGATTATTTATTTTTTGTCAGATTAGGGGTACGCATTGCCACATCTAGTGGTATTTATGCTCGAAGATCCTACCTTTAAAGTGTTTCCATTGTAAATTGTAATGGATAGTCAAAGACGCCATAGCCAATGCGGTAATACCCTGGATTTTGTTTAGATACTCAAAGTTCTGGTTACTTTGTAATGGACAGGCGTCTTCTCTTACAAACAGGAGTACATCTTGTTCATCTCGTTACTGGTTTCCATAGTAAAACGAGGGCCTCATTATAGGTTTTTTCTGCTTTATTCTTTGAAAACAATATGTTCTTTGTATGTATTGCGCGATAATGAGACATTCAAAGGGCCATTGTTAGAGCAATTTCCTCAATCAAGGCATTGGAGCATTATTATCTTGTCATACGCAGACTTTGCTGGATAATCAATAATTATAAAAACGCACAGAGTACACGCTGATAATATTCTCGATTTTCTTTATCACTTTCACAAACACAGAATAATATAAGCGGCGGAATCTGCATATGAAACGACGTCGTTAGTTCTGGATTCTAATTGATGAGGATCTAATGAGGATTTGAAACAAGGCGAGATGAGGTTCTTAGCCATGGAGAATAGCGAGTTGCGATGAGGAACTTACGGCCGTAGAACAGAATTTGCGGACGGCGAATGTGTGACGTCACACTTATTTGGTCAGTCTGCGAGGGACCGCCTCACGTAGCAGTCATTCAGGCTTTCAAAACAGATGAACGACTTTTAGTGTTTTTACGCAGTTAAAGTGAAAAGAAAATGAGTGGCTACGTTTATTCTTGCACATAATATCGAGTCAAATATTCCGATGACATGATTGGAGTCTCATTTCATTCATAAGTAATTTTATTTGTGTTTTTTGTGGTTTGTTTATGAAATATGTAACGTTTCTTGATCTTTTTAACTAGATCCAGAGATGGCGCCACTAGTAGTAAATCTAGCGTTTATAAGAGTTCTCCATTTGGTCGATAAAGCTCTTCTCAAAAAACTTATCCTGAATTCTGCTAGATGGCAGCACCGTGTGCGGAAATTACCACTCCTCCCGCCAACCCTACACCTCCCCGCACGATCACGCGTCCTTCTATGGAAAAATCCTATGATCACATCTCTGCTTCTATTACTCTGTGTTCTTAGCAATCTGCCGCTTGGGATTCAAGAGGTTGACGAGAGACGCCAACGCAGCCACCATGCCATGATACTGCGCACAACATCGGTCATTACGTTCACGGTATGTAAAACGGGTATCTATTGGCAATTTTTGCCTTGATGACCGACGGGCAACGAGTTGGGTCGGAATTCGAGATAAATTACTCACAAATCTGCGGCGGAGTGTGGATAATACGCGGAGCAGATCGCTGTGCTGCGACGCCATCAACTGAGCAAAGTGAATACTTTAAAATACTTGAAACATTAATTTATACTTGACAATGGAAGAATGCACGAAGTGCGATGCCAATAAAGAAGAAAAAAAGAGGAAGCTGTCAGAAATTTTTATTGCCACCGTAAAAATAAACAAATAAGTACCGTCTTACCCAATGATTTATATGTCTAGATACGCCTTAGTTAAGAAATCGTAAGACTAATTCTCTTTGACAAAAAATCAACGCCACCTCTCGGATTTCGCGTTCACTAGGTGCAGCCCCAGTAATGCGTGGTAGAAGAAGCGCAAACTGTACGAAACTAAAAACGACTTACCTATTACCTAAAAATAATAGTCTATGGTCTTACTACAAAAAATTTAAGCAAGCTTTAGACGCGTGTTGAACAGATGTTTCTCAAATTTCGTACCACAAATCCGCGCCTAACACTCGTCTGAGGATAAACATGCCATACATACATACGTTTTAATTTAAACAGTGCCGAGCCGTGCTTAATGTAAAGTTAACGTAAAGTCAGTATTGTCATTTTAAGTCAATTAGGAATTTTCTTCCTAAATCGATAAATCGATAGGGCTTCAAGGCACGATACTGCGGATGCGCAAGCGATACTATCTTGGAGGATATAGCTCCTCTCTCTCATACTACAGATGCGCATGACTCGTTGGCCAGTATAGAAACCAATCGGTAGAAATCATGTAGAAACAACTAAATGAAAATGGGAAAAGTTTCAACTTTATGCTTTGAACTAAAATATTTCGGTACGTTGGTTTTTGCTGTGTTGAATTTTCGCAGTAACGAACCAGTAAATTTTTTTCTTCTCAATAGTGCCTCGCACCACGTATTTCAATCCGTTGGTTTTCGCTACATTAAGTTTTCGCACTAACAAGTCAGTAATTTTTTTTCGCACGAGCGTGTTTTGCACTAACGTTCTTCGCACTCACGTACTTAGGTCTCGCCAGTGAGAAATGATTTCTGAGGGCTTGAAGCAAAAGACAACAAAACGTACTTAATTCTTAAGTTTAGTCGTACTTGTTCTTGTTTCCTTGACTTAGGA
The DNA here is from genome assembly GCA_905404285.2 of Erannis defoliaria. Taxonomy (NCBI): domain Eukaryota; kingdom Metazoa; phylum Arthropoda; class Insecta; order Lepidoptera; family Geometridae; genus Erannis; species Erannis defoliaria. Next base: position 6,324,876 of record FR990076.1, read on the forward strand.
ACCTCTCCGACCAATAGATGAAAACCCACTGGATACATCTGAGTGCCGAGGAACATAAAACAAGGTTTGCAACCAAAAAAACATGATATTATTTTTGTTTTATTTATACGGGAATACTCACGTTTAATTAAATCGGATACTCCAACTAATTAAAACAAAAATGTGTCAAAACCACGTCAGTTTTCATAATGATATTATTTTTGCATTGCAACTATGTGTATCTTTCATATCTATCAATAGTATAAGGTGCTTGTCGCTTGTCGTATGTGAGTATTTAGCGCGACAAGCGAGCGTCGGCTTGAAACGGATACAAGGGCGGCTTATCTTTCCCGGACGTAAGGCGCTCTATACTCCGGCGCTTTCCCATCGACGGGACTAAAGCACCTCGACATATCAACTGTCGACTACCTAAATATAGCTTGCTCTGATTCTAAGCGGTCGACGTAGGATTTTACGATTCTTTCGATTTTACCGTTTTTTTTACCCCTCGATTTAATACAAATTTTACGAAAATGTTTGAAAACATAAGCCTCTTCTAAGAAAATGAATTCATAACAAATAGGTAGATTAATGCCCAAAACATTCAAGTACTTAATCTATATAGGAAGAAAACGTGAACTGATTTAACGAGATACCCTTTGGCTCTTTGTTTTCCAAAGCCGATAGATTTATTAGAAGGAGGGGTTTAATGGAATTAATATCATGAATATACTTAAATCTAGGTATTTATCGTGAGGCACGAGGCTTGAAGGGTAATCTATGCTAAAAGTCTTGTTTGCTGCTTGAGTTGTAATGTGTATAATTATATACATCACATATTGCTCAAAAAATGCATTTACGAAGCCTGTGTACTTAGTTCGAAAGTTGAACATTACGCACCATACAACAACGGAGCGAGCAGTAAAATAGGTTAAGTATAACTTACTCTCAGCTAAGCGAGCAGAAAAACTATTTTTCAACCGACTTCAAAAAAGAAGGTTCTCAATTCGACTGTTTTTTTATGTATGTTACGCGAATGCTCCGCAATTTTTTTGTATTTTTTTAACTGATTTTGATGATTCCTTTTTTGTTTCGTAGGTGGCCCCATATAAATTTTATCGAAATCGGTTTAGTGGTTTGGTTTTTAAATCAAAATTACTAGAAAATAAGAATATGTCATTTAGGTATTCAAAGTTGAAGTCGGTTGTATATTTTTTTTTAAAGCGTATTATTATCACATCTATCCAAAAAGACCTACTTTGTTCCTCGCAAACAGGGCAACACTTTTGTTCTGCCCTGTTTGAACGTAATAAAAGTTTTTTTAAAGGGTTCTAAATAAGGAAAAAAGAACCCTTATAGGATCACTTCGTTGTCCGTCCGTCCGTCCGTCCCTCTCTCTGCTTGTTTGTCAGTCAAGACCCCTGTTTTGGTATTAGGCTCGCGTTGGACGGCATTATTCTTGAAGAAACCGATTTACTCGAGACTTGAAGTAGAAGACACTCAGAGCGTATCAATCAGGAAACACCACTCGGGTAACGCATTCCACACTGTTTAGCAGTTCGAAAACAACAAAATGGAATCAAAGCGCTTTGTTCGGGTTAGTTAAAATCTAGTTATTCAATACAATACAATAGTTTATTGATAACACTAAAGTTACACGTCAATATATTCGTGTTAGCATATTTCGTGATTAGTGTCCCAGTCACTCTAATATTTATGCATCCTTTACGTCGCGTAAACATTTATTTAGAGTTATACAGGGTTAGTTCTAATCAGTTGGCATATTCTGTACATCAAAACAAACAACTTTTACTATGGGGACAATATTGGAATTGCGAAAAAAATATCAGCTGTTCCATACAAAAAGTTTATCGACCTTGGGCAAACTGTATGGAACAGCTGATTTTTTTTCGCTATTTCAATCTTAGCCCCATAGTAAAAGTTGTTTGTTTTGATGCACAGAATATGCCCTTAAAAAAGGATGCTAACTGATTAGAACTAACCCTGTATATTACTTAATTAAAGAGCAGTGAGTCGGCGGTAGTATTTAACTTACACTGTCATACCAACCGAAAATCTCATTCAAGTTCACCGTAAGTCCAAACAGCTTCATATCTATTGACACGAACTGAAATGACATATCTCGAGGGGTGAACCAGCTACCTCGAGATTCTAGCACATTCGAGAACATTGGAGAACGTTCGAGACTTGTCATCGAGTTTCGGGATTCGGGCCACTTTGTGGCAACTGCCAGAAACTCGTACCGAGTGTCGCAAGTTTCCTAGTCAAAGGCTAGCTTCGGAATAGTGAAATTACGTCGAAGTGTCCCAAACTTGTTTGCAACGTGGATGCAACTAGGTGCCACGTTACTGCCTTTAGAGAAACGGAAATTTTAGTTTGTAGCAAATTAGAACCAACATAATTATAACATTTCTACTACTTAATAGTATAAATGAGAAAATGTGTTTGTTGATTTGTTTGTCGATCTTTCATGCAGCATCGTTGCAATGGATTGACAATCGACGATGGATTTTAGAAGGCTTGCAGAATAACAAAGGCTTTATGTCTCAGAAAAAAATAACGATTCCTATGAAATAGCGGGTGAAACAATAAAGCACTGCCTACCTATACTTGTATGTTATTAAGTGTGTAGTATTACAGTTTTAAATTTTGTATGGCTAGATATATTTTTGTTTTCGTTCATATTGCTGTAAGATTGCAATCTAGCTGCAGCTTGGAGGAGTAAGCTCTCTTAATAAATCTGTGGGCTGCACCCTGCGGTTTCACTCGCGACTTTCCGGAAGAAAATTAAGTATTTTTTATCTGCCTATACATTTTTATTCTTGTTAATCTACCTAATTGATTATAAAACTTCAGTAATCAATCAAAATAACGACAATAATAATGATGTTACCGTAGTACTCTTATGTTATCTGTGATGTAACATTCAAGCTGTTATAAGTACCTAAGTACTTATTTCAAGATAAAGTCACAAACACCATATAGATATAACACCATAAATAAATATGTGCATTAACATGTTACACAACTTCTTATAATATTAGACATATATAGCAGACAGTCATTTAGGTATGTATTACAGTTGGGTACCCTAAGTCATTAAACGTAATAAGGAGAGTGCTTGAGCTTCCACGTACCTACTAGATAGTTAGCCATCATGTCAGTCTACTAACTAGGATAATTATATTAGAAAGTTACGCAAAAGTTGAAACTTAACAATTTAAATTTTAACAGGACATAATTAGGAGTTGCCTTCGTCCAGCAGTGGACGTCTTCCGGCTGTTGATGTGATGTGATGATTACGAGTTGATAAAAGATTTCGAATTGCAAGAAATTAAGCAAATTCACTAGATTGATAGGTTGGTAGCTTCATAAGTTAGTAAAAGTAATTAGAAAGCCTGTTTGATAAAATGTGGTGTTGGTATATTTCGGATTATGACGATATTATGTTTAAAAGGGCCATAAATCAAACAATTTGGCGTAGCTCTCCTAAACAGTACAAAAGAAAAACTACTGCAGGTCACTTGGTGTACGATGTAGAGATTTTTGTGGATGTAAAAAATAAATACAAATTAAAATTATTTAAATATAACTAAAACATATAATTATAATTTTTATAAAATTCCAATATTTATGAATATGAAATCAGATTTTTATTGCTAAAGTCTTTTTATTCAATATAATTCTTAAACCAATAATATATATATATATGACCTGCAAAAGATTATAAAAAACGAACGTTGTCATATTTATGATATTGAAACTTGTATTACATATTTATCTTCATAAACCTTTAAAGACGCGCTCCTAAATTTTATGAAAAACTTGGGCACTACACTACACTCCCTTCTTCTCGGGAGTAGGCCAACTACTGCTTTACTAAAAATGAGGATACTAAGTAAATAAAGCTGCTGTAATTCATTTTTGAATTGACGGCGTGGCATAATTATTCAGAGAAAGGACAGAATATTTTACGTTATATTTTTGAGACAAAGACTTGCAACTTTGAACAATGTTCGTTCATAAATAATACCATACAATCCAGTAGGTGGCGGTAGCTGGGCCGCATCTGTTTACAAAGTTAAGAACTACAATACCCCTATTATAAAAGTTCGTTAGAATGTCGGCCGGAGGATTTGGCACTTACGCTTTTCTCAATCATTTGGCTTCCTAAAGAAGCCAAACTGTTTTATTTATGTGCACGTAATTATTTACAAAAATTATATACAAATCCGACTTGCTCTTGACCAGTTTTATATTGTTACCATCTTAAAAAAACACTAAAAACTATTTTAAACCTATTTCAGTTCAAAAATGTTTTGGTTATTTCTTTCGAGTTTGAGAAAAGAAAACAAAACAATTTTTAACTAAAATAGGTTTTAAATAAGTTTTAGTGTAAGTATATGCATTAACGTATACATTATAATATTATAGTACCTTTTATTTTATTTAAAGAGTATTTAGAGTAAAAACTACATATCACACATAAATGCTCGTCAACCAAATGCTTAATAGCCCGCCCCTAACGGTAGATGGTGCAAAGGTGCCCCTTCACGCTAGCTGCATTCCCCGCTGAATGGCTATGGCTAACCATAACATGAGCCTGTTTTTTCTTTTGAAGTTTTTTTAACGAACTCGATTACGAAAATGATAATTTTAATAGTGTCATGTCCTTAAACTAGCCACAAAATTACTCTACCGTATAAGGTAACTATAGAGGTCTCCCGCAACTTCGTCTGCGTACGGAAGAAATTAGGCCCGCTCCCAAAATTCACCACATTTTTTTTATGAACTATCTAAATCCAAATTTTTGTGACTAAATGTATAAAAACAAAGAACTTTCATACAAACGTATCCCCTTACAGGCCGAATTACGAAAAATCCTTTATCAGTACACCCCTACGCATCAAGACGAATACACCCTCCAAATTTCAAGTCTATACGACCTGCGGTTTGGGCTGTGCGTTGTCTGTCAGTCAGTCAGTCAGTCAGTCAGGACAGAGCCTGTTATATATATAGATAGGTATTAGGAAAGGCATATGTCCAGCAGTTGGTAGGATGATGGTGATGAAATACAGTAAAAGGTATGTATAGCTACGTTAGTATAGTGTGACTATAATACAAACTGTACAATAAAACAACAAATAAAAAATTGCCTGTACGAGACCGACTCACGCTAAAAATTCCTAGACTTACTGAATTTATTATATTGTGTACCACCGTCCATTAGCCTCGGTGCATTAATCCGACCGTACCTACTTAATTGGCTAGTTTTATAACCTACACGCCAAAAAAACTTTTCATGTAAGTGCATTTTTTTGTCCGTAACTGCACAAAACTTGAGCATAAACCTGCACTTAGCCACGGAGACTTAAATAATACCTAAACTTTAATGGACTTGAGTCACTTGTTCCTGGCTCTGGCACTTTCAAACACCTTCTCCGAAAGGAGCTAAAGTAGTTTTTGAAAGCTGGAGAAGAACTTGCGTACTAATTTCAAAGACTCGTGACGACACCAGATCAACAGAGTAAAAAATAAAGTATCAACTCAACCAAATATGTAAGCACTAGAGGTCCCCCGCGACTTCGTCCGCGTGCGGTAGAAATACGGACCGCTCCCAAAATTCTCCACTTTAAATCATTCCGAGCAAACTCAACCAACTCTACCGACTCTACCGACTCAACTCTACCGAGTACAAGGGCGACCTTATCACCTTAAGCGATTTCTTCCAGGCAACCTGTGGATGGACAGAACAAACAAATTTAGTATTAGGTCGGTGGCGCACATATAAATAGATAAACAATACATATCATAATTTATACATACCTAGTATAAATATATACATACGTACCAATCAGCTTATAGAAAGATAATGAGTATAGACAAGATTATTAAAGATAGGAAGAGATTTAGCGTTTCTAATAGAAGCAGCAGCAGGAGAGCTTGAACAGTGAAGGACATATTGTTGGAAAGATTAGAGTGAATGGAAGAAGGGATCTTGAAGGGAACCACCCAAAAATAAGTGTAGTAATGTATTGTAGACGTACAATGACAATCCGGCTGAACGTTGATCCGCCGTTTTACAAAACGGCTTAGATTTGTAAAATGGCTAGCCATTATGTAAAATGGCGAATTCTACAATTGAGCTGTGACATATACAATGTGTAACAATGAAGTTCAGCAATACTGAAGAGTAGGTATTGTTATAGGTTGGTAAAGAGATTGGAAGGAAACGCAGTAATTCACAAGTTTGTTTTATTGGCTCGCCTCACAGATAAACTTGAAGGACAGAGTCTTTACGGGACCCAAACCAGCGTGGGGACGATACGCACTCCGAACGCGCAGCACTGTCCACTTATATACTTACAGTCTCAGCGCGCTCACGTCACAGAGTCCTCGTCTGAACGCGTTCACAGTTCACACACTATACAGTTCACTGGACACTGCACTGTTTCACTTGTACTTCTTCTTGTTCCGTCTCCTTAGGTTGTTTTTCTACGAAGGACAGTACGACACTTTTTACTGTGACCGTAAATGATAACGACACCGTAAAATTTCGGTGTCGTTGAACGTTTTCCACGAGACGACACGACAGCAGTCTCGGCTTGGTAATCTTCAGGTATGCACGCACATCCGCACACTAGTGCCCCGATTTCAATCGCCGGCAACTTCTAGCAATCCTGCTTTACTTAAGAAGAAGAAGACGCAACAAAATATACGGTTCATCCAACTTCAAAAAAGAGGAAGTTGTAAGTAAGTAAGTTAAGTAAGTAAGTTGGATCCCGACAGTAGCGTGGTAGGTACTATTCTCATTCATAAGTTGCACTTACTTATTTTCTCATAGAGGGTTATAAAAAGTAGAGTGTCCACCTCGGGATCAACACTATTTTAAGCTCGAGTGGCGTACCTTGAATCCCTCGCTGCGCTCAGGATTCTACTTTAGAATCAGGATTCTACTTCAGAATCCAGGATTCAACTTTATAATCCTTTGCTCCGCTCTAGATTCAAAGAAACACTCGCCTTAAAAATCTTTATTTGCTCCCTCGGTACACAATCTACTATATTCGGTTCGAACTTTGAACGCAAAAGTTACGGATTTACTTATTTAAAAACGTCGCTTAAAGTTAAATAATGTTATTTTGTACTAAGTATGCGCACTTCATTTTGTAACGCGCAAAAGTTAAATGACGTTTGTTAACTTATGCAATGTTTTCATGTACGGCCCTTTAATGTTTATCAAATATTTAGGTACTTATAACTATACTAATATAACTATGAAGGCGAGAGTAAGTAAAATTGTATCTTTATTCGAACATAGCATTAGTGAAATTAATGTTTGGCTTTTCAACCCCGTTCGCTAAGATCCGAGCCAAATTTAATCAACTCAAATGGAATCCACACAAATAATCATAGCTGTGGGATCTTTTCCCTGTTTATGATTTGGTTCAAGTTTTCAAGTTTCTGATCGATTTAGTACATAATCTTAGAACGGTTAGAGATAGCCGTGTGTTCAAACAAATGTCATGTCATCTTTGAAAATCTTTCAGACGGTGTTCATCCCGGTAGTTCCGGTTCATTTAGAAATTTTATGAATGAGCCTGGATGAACCGGGACCACCAAATCATAACACCACCCAAAAGATCTCAAAGTCCCCTACGACATGTGTTTAAACACCTTCGCCTATCTCTAACCGATCGAAAGTTATGGACGTTTCAATTTTGTATGATGACCTCTATACCCAGAAAGTTCAGGAACCGGACAAGACACTTCCGATAGCAAGACGTAAAACCTGGCCATGGCCATTGCTGTGGTATTCAGAGCTTTGAATAACAAAAAAAAAACTATATCTATAGCATTGATGCTCGTTTCTTTGAGACAATCGATGGTGAATATCGTTAGCTCTTTGATACGCTTGCTTGTTTTTGACTATATGTATCATCTACAGCAGCTTTTAAATTGGAGCAAAGTAATGTTTACCGACTTTCACGACCACCTAGACGATTTCCTGCAAAGGAGATGTACCACCTAGTAAACCTACGTCACTCACTCAATTCTTCAACTACATCCATGAAAATAAATATATAAAATAATACGCGTTTAAAAAAAATAAACAAACGACTTCAATTTCTAATACCTGTGGATAACGTCTTCATATTTTCTAGTTAAAAACCAAACCAAAAAAAAATGTATAGTATTAACGCCTCTAAAGTGTTAACTACCAAAATAAAAAAAGGATCCTCAAAAAATCAGAAAAAAACATTTCATAATTAGTGGAGTAATTGCGTAACATACAAACATACAGTTGAATTAAGAACCTCCTTTTTTGAAGTCGGTTGAAAAACACGACTGCCCTGCCAAAAAACGAATTATAAACTGTGAAAAGTAAACTAATGGAAGAAATTTTTTTTCCGTTTCAAAATGGCACCATACACAGCCGCCAAATTGATTTAAAAATAAAATTAAAGCTTATGACACTCGGGAAGATGTAGTTTTTTTTTTTTTAATAGGCATAAGCCTTTATTAACTACAACAAACTACAATGACTATTTAGCCTACTACACAACAAAAAACAAAAGGATTGTATCCAGACCGATGAAAGTCTAGAGACAATCCAAATGCTCAAACCCACTACCAGTCGGCAGCGTACCCAGCATGCTGGCGGCATTGCCACGCTGGATGGCAATGCTTATGCGTTGAGCCAAATAAACGCCAGCATTTTGATCACGCGTCGCGTCGACCAGGCGCTCGGATATGTTTTTGAAAAGATGATGAGCTCCCGGCCCCCACGGACCCAATGTCTCAACACCAAACGACTCAAATATGTAACCTCTGCCGAGGTTAGCATATTTGCGCCGCTTGTGCCGCTCCGCCGAATTTGCCGCCGCACCAGCCCTACTCTGTGTCTCAGGAAGATGTGACGGTGCCAAAGTATCAACGCAAGTTGCGTCCCATACAAGGGGCCGTCCGATCTTCCAAGGCACAAGTGTCATACCGTCAGGTCTTTTGCCTTTTGCTTTTGTCTTTTTTTTTTGTAGTTTATTATTTTTTTATTATGGGTTCTAACGATATAAATAAAAAAAGTCATCAAAAAATACATAAAATATGTTTTTTAAGTATTTCGAAGTTATGGTGGAACAAAGAAACTTACTTAACTACATACATGGAAGCCTGAAAACATTACTACACTTATTTTTGGGTGGTTCCCTTCAAGATCCCTTCTTCCACTCACTCTAATCTTTCCAACAATATGTCCTTCACTGTTCAAGCTGTCCTGCTGTGGAATGCGCTCCCTTTTTCTATTAGAAACGCTAAATCTCTTCCTATCTTTAATAATCTTGTCTATACTCATTATCTTTCTATAAGCTGATTGGTACGTATGTATATATTTATATTAGGTATATATAAATTATGATATGTATTGTTTATCTATTTATATGTGCGCCACCGACCTAATACTAAATTTGTTGGTTGTTTGTCCATCCAAAGGTTGCCTGGAAGAAATCGCTTAAGGTGATAAGGCCGCCCTTGTACTGTCGATGTATATGCCGCCGAGGGGGTCCTCGCCCGCAGAGCAACCGCTGTCATCAAGCGCGCGACGCAGTGCTAAGCAGGACGCAGCTGCACGCGCGTCGGGCTCTGTTTTCACTCTTTGAAAAAGGTCACCGGATGTGATCGAAACTATAATCGGAGTATCTGATTTATTTAAACGTGAGTATTCCCGTATAAATAAAACAAAAAGTATGTACCATTATTAGTTTTTAAGATCTTTTACTGTTGGTGTACAATAAAGATGTAATGTATTGTATTGTAGTTGTGTAAAGAGAGCTGTAGGTGAAGGCCAAAGGCTGTGGGTTAGGGAGCGTATAACATTACGAGGATAGATAGGCAAATATACAGCGCTAAGCAAAATATGCAGCACAGGGAAAAATGAAGAACAAGTTTTCACGAGTTCAGTCTTAGTGGTGTTGGTGTTGTTGCGATACTGTCATTTTGTCTACTGTTCTATTATTTTCCAGTAATCACCATGCATTTTGGGACTTGCAATTAAATGTTTCCGATACAACGCGCCTCGCGAAAATACGAATGTTCATTATTTGAAAAGCTCTTTACGGAAAATGTTCGATTTCTATTTATAGACGAAAGTCTTCCTACTCCGGTTATGGTTCTTTGTCGATTCAAATGTCAAGTCGGAAAAAGGCGAACTATTGTAAGTAGACAATATTATAAAATAAAGTATGTGTAGGTAGGTAGATGGGTTAAGTAAGTAAGTTCGTATAGGCTGAGTGGCCAGCCCTAGTGTCAGAGTTAATGTGCTGCTCGAAGGCCACTGACATGGCTTGACAGTTGCTGTTATAGAAATATAGAACAAACAACCGGGACCAAGAATGTAACGTGTCATCCGACCCAAGTTAGTGCTTGAAAATAAATGCCACTCACGTTCACCCATCCGAAGACTGACCGCACCGTTTGTTGCTTAATATTAGTGATCGATAATATACATCGCTCAGTGGCTTGTGGTGATAATTTGATATACCTATAGTTTAAGAATATACTTTATATGTTTGTACTATTAGCAAAGATAATAATCTGTATATATAAAATTCAAAGTCCTGACTGAACTATCAACCCACAGCCTAAACCGCTGGTCCTAGAGACATGAAATTTGGAGGGTGTGTTCTTTGTGAAGAGTAGGTATCCACTAAGAAAGGATTTTTGGATATGTCACCCCTAAGAGGGTAAAATAGGGGATGATAGTTTATATGAAACTCCGCCAATTTCGAAGTTAGCATCTTCAAATTTTGTGTTTAGAATGACGGTTTAAAATTAGTTTATAAGTGATTCAGCGTTTTTTGAAAATTCCACTTCCGAAGGGGTGAAAAAAGGGATGCAGTTGTGTATGGAAATTTCTTAATTTTCAAAGTAAAAATCACAATATTTATTATTTAGGCTTAAGGTTGGAAACTAACGCAACTTTTATAGCTGTTTTTTTAATTTCCAGCCTTAAGAGGGTGAACGGGGAATGAAATTTTGAATTTAAGTTGATAATTTCTAAACTTTGTATTCAAGTACAAATAATGAGCACGTTCGGGGTTAAAAAACGTGGTGAATTTTGGGAGCGGGCCGAATTTCTTCCGTACGCGGACGAAGTCGCGGGTGACCTCTAGTATACTATAAGTACCTACTAGTACTATGAAGTAGGTACTTATAGTATAGTATTATCTTTGCTAATAGTACAAACATATAAAGGAGTCCTATAAAGTCACAAAAAAGTGAACATAAACAGCATTACGATTTTAAATAGCAACTACCTTTGTTATGGTAACAAATGTCAAACTCTGCTACATTATTATACAGTGCTATGATTTACAATTACTTAAAACACCCACCTTTTTTTTATGATTTACAACAGCCAACAACAACCTGTGTTTAAAATGACGTTGTTATTTCGTTATCAGTTAATTAACAAATTTAATCAACCGTTGTTCACAGTGTACGCTAATTCAGCACTGCAGCGCCCTCAAATCCTACGTCCCTCTAGTATTCTCTTTCCGAACAGATTCTACAACCTTTAAATACGCGTTATACCTACCTAAGTACGTAATAATAAAATCAGTGTTTACATTGTATTTATACGTATATATGGTCCTATTTTATTTAGTAAGTATTTTATTCCTTCCCCATTCCGTAACAACTAAACGTATTTGAATGAAATTGGTGATGGTGGTACTGACATTAAATTAACCTGAAAAAAATACCGATACGTAAGACAGCGAGTGCGTGAGAACCACTTAAGGTTGGTTAAGGTTGATAAATTAATGTGGAATGTTGGAAATATATGTGTCGTTCAATAAATGTATCACATTGGCTTGTTTTAAATAAAAAATACAGTTTTACTTCCATGTAGGTACATAAGTTTAGTCATGTACATTACAACGCTTGAACCCCTTATATTGCCCTTCCTTTTCTACCATTATCCTTCAACCGCCACGGAGTGAATAATAAAAGCTTAGCAACAGTTTTCTCTCTATTATTTTACTTTCCCTAACTCTGATCCCACGATCGTGTGATACCATACCCGCCCTATACATTATCTCACCCAGTTTAATACAACTTCTGCTCATAACCCACCGGTCAGCCACAATAGACCGCAGGGTCGCACGGCCTCTCACATAAAATCAAACTTAAGTTGCCATTAAGTTGGGTGAATAGGCTATCGGTGAACAGGGAATGTGGAATAGGGATGCGGGAGGCATCCCTATTTTCCTCAGTCTGCGTTGAACCGCTAGCCGGGAAGCACGTACCACCCTCTCTTGTGATTGGAGGGAAAACTTAGAACGATCGCGGGAAAATTAGACTCGATGAAAATGATTTTGTAACCCGACTTGTGGGACTAGTAAAGTGTAGAAATGTGGTTTGCGATGACTGTGAATTGGAGTGAGTTTATTGGACATTTTGGAGAGCACGAGTAAAAACGTTGACGATAATGAAAGGTTTGTTTGTTGCTATAAAATTTGATTGGTTTTTTATTACGTAGCCTAATTCAGCAAATGAGCACGGGTATTTGGTAAAATCGTTGCTTAAAAAAATAATCAGTGTCAAAATATAGAGATTGTGGTAATGGCTTTATGCAAATGCGTGGTAATGAAAAGTTAGTTATACACGTATTTTTTTACAGATATTCTCTGTAACTAGTAGGTTAGTACGATAATCTTATATAACTTCAAAAAAAGGGTTCTCAATTTGATTGTATGTTTTTTTTGTATGTTTGTTACGCTGTTACTCCTCTGATTACGAATTGATTTTAATGTTTTTTTTTGTTTGGTAGGCCATACTTCAGAAGTGGTTCCATATACATTTTATCGAAATCAGTTCAGTAGTTTGATCAAAATAGCTGGAAAAAGTGTGTTTTCCCTGTATTTCAGAGACCTTATTAGTCAGAGGTATATAAATAGCTACATGGGGGTTTGTAAGCAATAAATATATTGTATACAATGAAATCAAGACTGTAGCAATTAATGAGAAATTTAAAATTTGTTGACTTACACTAAGTATGTCTCGCTTTCACGCGATACTTTTCGTTCGTCGGAAATTGGGCAGATGAATAAGGATTACTTACATAATTAATTAATCTATTAATCTAATTAATATCTTCTTTAATTAATTTATTGCACTTCAAAAGTATCAAGAGATGATACTATATTTTATACTATTAGCGCTATACGTAGACTATTTTCAAAATAGGTTCAGGTTTACTGACTGAACAGACAAAAGACAGAAACCCAACAAAATAAAACTGGTTTAGGTTATACCTACTAATTAAAGCAAAATATAGACAGTATTCACTTTGACAGCTCTTGTAAAATAAACTCGCAGTTAGAAAATATGATTGGCGAAAGCAACGATTAACTGATCCCACGCCTTCTCAATTTAATGGACTGATATTAGTCTAACTGCCTTCCTATGTAAAGGTTTGATATACTTAATTGTGAATTATGAAACGGCGGGGTTTGTTCATAAAACTCATTGAACCTTACTATTTCGCGATGAACGCGTGTATTAAATTTATATAAAATATTAAACTATGGTTATAATAGTTCAGTGAAAGGTTTAACTAAATCTAATATTAGCATCGAATAAATTATTGAAATAAAAAGGTTAAGTTTTTTAAAATAGTGTTAAAGTGTTTGGAAGGAAATGATCTGTATGAATACATTTCCATTGAAACACGTGCTAGTATAGACATTGTATTTTTTTTTGGCATTAGCCTTTATTAACTACAACAAACTACAAAGACTACTTAGCCTACTATACAACAAAAAACAAAAGGATTATATCCAGACCGATGAAAGTCTAGAGACAATCCAAATGCTCAAACCCACTACCAGTCGGCAGCGTACCCAGCATGCTGACGGCATTGCCACGCTGGATGGCAATGACATTGTTTAGAGTCGTAATATCTAAAGTAGCATAGTAAAAAATAGTGCGCTCTTTCTCCGACATGAAACTACAGTGTTCGTAGCTTCGTTAATCGTTATACATATCTGCACTTGTTTGAATTTTGTTTTTGACTTTTTTGATAGACAGCTTTTTTGTGCAACAATAAAAAAAAACATGCATAATCCCTATTGTCCTATATGTATGTAGCGTATTATTATGTGAATATAAAGAATTTGTTTAAAAAAATACTGAACTACACTACTAGCTGTACTATTTTAGGTAGAGACAACATCCGTTGAACAGCTCACCATCGGCAGCTGAAGCGATGAAAGTATTAGTTAAAGCGTTGCCTAAATTTACTTAAGAATTCGTATGCCTTTGAAGTACTTAGATGGTACTAAGCAATAAAAAAAAATGCAATACTAACTAACATAACTTATAACTAAGTAGGACCCCAAGAGAATGCAGCAATTTTCCTCGTTTATTGCACACGTTAGCATTTAATTCCCCTCAAGCCTCACGTTGCACTTTTGCGGCAGCTTGCACCGTGCCGCATAAATAATTAGCAACGACGCAAGTTTTAATGAAATGCGCATAATTTTATTGGGCACCCCAATTTGAATTTCATAGCGCTCTACATCCAAACACTCAAGTTTTTATTGTCTGAATTTCGTTTCCGGGTACCTTCCACTAAAATATTGCCACTAAAGTTGGAATTTTCTAACATATTGTAGTATATAAACAAACATTAAATATAATAAAGATCTAGTAAAATTGATATTACTATTATAAACCTCTAAATTATTTATTTTTATTTACATACAACCAGTGATATGAGTACATTACGCAGCCAACAGTAGATACATTGTTTTGAAGCCATCTCGTTTTGATTGAGTATGAAAGAAGGAGATAAAAACATTACTATTATTATTATATATATTATTTCTTTTAACTCTAGAATGAAAAGAAATAATTTCGCACTCTAAAAATAAAACCATATAGTATTTATTATAAATTATATACAAAAAATAAACAATTATATAAAAATAAGTTAAAGAATATATGTTAATTAAAAAATTTGAAGTCTGACTAGCCCGAGATATATAATAGTGGTATAAGAGAGATAGGAAGCGTGAATGATTAGCGATGGGTCGATGTTGATAATGAACGTGTAACTCTTTTAAATACTGATATTTAAGGAAATAATTACCCTAGAATAGGAAAACAAACCGCTGAAGTCAAAATGTCAGTATGTTTGTTACCTCTTCACGCCAAAACGGCTGAACTGATTTGGATTAAACTTGGAATGGAGTTTATTTCCCGGTAGATTATGCCTGGCCACACACGCATTCGGAGAAATTTCTTACGGTGTGCGGGACCTAATACAAAATGTATGCACGGAGCGCCTTCGGGCGAAACCGGACGGTTTTTCTTACGGTTTTTCTCGTAGTTTGCGCCCGGCCTATATAGGGTACTATCATCATCATCAACACGCGGGTGAAACCACGGGGTGCAGCTAGTGGTTACATAAACTCGCATCGTCCAATTTAACTTCGCAATGTTACTAAAGCTTTACTCTGAAAAGGCGGGAGCGTGAAGCGCATTGGGCGACAGTTGCGCAGTAAATAAGCCGGCCGCCGACGATAGACGTTCCCCGCTGATTTACGTTACTACGCTATGAAAGCCGCAGTAAATCTTAAAAATTAACTACAACTGTAAAGCGCGATAAAGAATCTTTATTCTTTTGTGTGCGAGTTTTTTCCTGTATAAACGTGGCCATTTCACTGACTGCATAGGGAGGCGCGATAGCTGTGTTACAGGATAGGAGTAATGTGGCCATTACTATCATGCCAGATAAAATCAAGTCAAATATGTCATGAAATCATAGTTAGTCACACGAAATTAGTCAAAGTCATGACCTAGTAAAGTTGCCACTTAACTATGAGCTTCTACGGAGTTTTGAAAACAACACGAAAAGACATGTGTCACCACGTTATATCACTTTTAATTCACGAAAAAACACAAGTTTAAGAAAATAATGGAATGCAACGACATGATTTTTCCGTGTTCCGTCAAAACACCTCCAGCTTTGTTGATTATATGTGGTCCGTGATGACCTTAGAACTTTTATTATGGCAGCACATGCTAAGCTAACTGTCTAAGACCGTTACACAACCGCTTATTAGTGACATTGTTATAAAAATACATTTACCTGGCTATATCCTAAAACTGCATCTACAACCACCGGAGGACGCGCAGCAGCATCCTCGCTGCGATCCCCAAGGCTAAGCGTGAAGGTCAGGGGAGGCCTTCATCCAGCAATGGAGGTCTTCTGGCTGATGGTGATAAAATATACTTCTAGAGTAGGTATTTATTCATAGGTGAGTCCAACGTGTCCTATTTGAAGCCGACATCCTTACAAATAGTCCTCCTTCCTAATCCTTACACCCATGTTTTAACGGCTATTTTTATGTTTTTTCGTTAAAACTGTTACATATATAGTAACGTGAAATTTAATCTATCTATCTATACATGGCGTAAAAATTGCTCGGGATGATTTAAAGTGGTGAATTTTGGGAGTGGGCCGAATTTCTTCCGTACGCGGACGAAGTCGCGGGCGACCTCTAGTGTAATAAAAAAAAACAATAATTGTGAGTTGAGTTTCAACTGAGTGTTCCGGGGCTGATCTACTTTTGAATTTTTGTTAAACATCATCTACTGTGTGGTGATATGACTTTGCATTGATTTTCAGGAGCATTGCAGTAAATGCAAAATACTGTTAAATTAAAAAATATTTTTTTTTCAAAGTGGTACAATGAACATGAACGAGATCTTTAATTTTTAACCTAAATACAGTCCACTACATTAGGGTCCACAACAGTTTTCTGGTCGTTAATTTCTTATTCTATCATATATAATTATCAAACATAAGACTTATCTACGCGAGTTGGTAGCCAAATTTATGATTAAAAAAAACATTGACATGTTTGCTCGCAGGATACTTTGCGTGGATTCTGGCAACTCTCACTGTAGCCCAAGCAAACTCGAGCGACAAGCGGCCTCACTTCGTCGTAGAGCCTCCATCTCGACTGCTTTGGCCGGCAACAAGAGGAGCGCACGCGTCGTGCCGCGCCGCCGGACACCCACAGCCCGACATACACTGGGTCACGAATGAAGGGCAGCCGGTCACCACTATACCGGGAATCAGGTAAGAAGTAGCGGTAAGAATCTATTGTGTAGTCCACCCGGGGAAGCACCACCATTTCCAGACGAGACGAGCGAGGCGTTCACCTGCAGGGCTAGCATGCGCACCGCGAGAAAAATTTGTCGAGTCTTTATGTCGTGAGAAAATGAGACAGACTTATACAGAGTCGTAGCCTTGTCCTGTTTTAAGAATCGAGAAAATTTTCTCGCGGTGCGCATGCTAGCCTTGCTGGTGGTAAGTATCGCACCTGCCCATAACAGTAGCAGTGCCAGAATTGTGAACTTGGAAACAAAACCTTACGCCGCACTGCATTTCGCTCGTCACCCTGAAATATTAGATGGCAAATCGCTTCATGTCCAGTAATTACTCGTGTAACATTGCCCTTTAAACCGAAACACAGTAAAGCTTGCACACTAATGCTTGGCGGTTTAATAATTGGCACAGGTGTGGTACTTACCCAAGAGGATTCTGCAATAGAGTCTTACCACTAAAGCAATATAAGTCCTACCACTTCAAAGTAGGTGAATTACATTATCATGAGAGCGAGAAGGTTACATACTATGGAATTCCTTCCTAGTAAATGATTTGGTTATTTATATTCCTTTCGAGTTATTTAGTAAACTAATATGCTGTCGGTAATAAAGTTCTTGAACTACAAGTGCATTATCGGCACAAATCGGTTCGGTATTTTTGGTGCATTTTCGGTACAAGTGTACTGCAGTAATTGACATGGTTTTTTGCTTGAATCGCACAACCACAATTATAGAGATGGAGCCTAGAGCAAATTGCTTTTACTTCTTCTACTTCTATAATTTTTACGTCTACTTACTGCAAGCTATTCTTCTGATGAGAGATGCAATAATTCAAAAAGATTAGCCTTATTTTTTTTTTCTTTTTTGTTATTAAAGCGGATTTCCTAACACAAAATAAATAAATAAAGGGAGTCTCATACAATAAACTATTCATTAAACATTTTTATAATTTTGACTTTACTTTAAATTGTTAAAGGCTTAGGACATTTCGCAGGTGGCCTTGTGGTACAAATTTTCCATACCTCCTTGTATTAACTAGGCTGAAATATCACATGCCCTTATGTAAATAATGATAAACTTAATAACAATAATGTTAATCTCGTTATTATATATGAACTTTAAAATATAGTGAATAATGGTCAAATTGACCAACTAGGAGTTGAGCTTGCACTAAGAACTCCGAACTGAACCAATTAAAACACAATTGGCTTTAACAAAATGTAGTGGTAGGACTCTACTGCTGAGTTCGCCTGGAGAAGTACCACACCTTTGCCAGTTATTCAACCGCCAAGCAGTAGTGTGCAAGCATTATTATGTTCCGGTTTGAAGGGCGATGTTACCAAAGAAATTACTGGGTATGAAGAGATTTAACATCTAATATCTCAGGGTGACGAGCGCAGTGCAGTGCGGCGCAGGATTGTGTTCGCAAGTTCACAATTCTTGCACTGCTACCGTTAGTGGCAGGCGTGACGCTTACCACCAGGCGAACGTCTTGCTCGTCTCGTCACTGGAATGTATAAAAAAAACAGTACTTTGTAAAGTGATATAGCGCTTGGTTTGTAAGCCCGCTTGCACTTGTAATCATTTTCTTTTTTCTAATTTTATATTCTACTAGAGATACCTATAGTACAGAACGAAACCATCAAACGTTAGCTGGGAGATTAGTTCGTTTTAATTGTGTCATAGCCATAGACAATGAGCTAAGTTGAGGTTTAAATGTGGAATTCTAGATAATTCCGCACTAATTACTTAGCAGTAAATGGCGACAATTCGTACGGTACTTCTTCGTTAATGTGGCGAGTTCCCGATAATCTGTATCTTGAAAAACCGTTCCAGTTAAGTATCAAGTTTAAATGCGATTAAGCTCAAATACAAGTTACCTGAACCTGTAGTACAATAAAAGCTTTTTTATTTATTTTATTAAGCACAAAATATAGTTTAGATGGAATAGATGCGCTTCAATTGTAAGGATCTGGTCTGTATATAATCCCAGTTACCAAAGAGTTCTTTAGAATTTACGTACCTATAGTTTGAGAAACGCATACCGCTGGCTTTCTGGTGAAGGAAACCATCGCGAAGAAAGCACTGGGTTAGCGTGGCGAAATATGGTCCAAGCCAATCTGTAGAAACGTGGAATAAAGCTGCTGCAATAGTAGTCTGCAGATGTTTGATAAATATTATTAGAAACGTTGAACGAATTTCACCAATAAAGCCCGAGAACGAATTACCCGGAAAATTTACAAAGTCACGTGACGTAATGAAAATGTATCCGTGACCCTTCCTAAATTACCTGAACTATTTGTTCACGGGCTGTTTTTGCAAGAAGGTACATAGAAGGGCTCCGTAACTATGCTAAATATTTTTGACCTGCTACGGAACTCTAAAAAGTGTAACTGTCTCAAAAAAAACCAAAAACATGATGTTAAAAATTGCATAACATTTGTATGGCCATACTTAAGGTTGCACCACCCGACGGCTCGAATTCATCGGTGGGCGTGGCTAAAAAGCATGCTCTCTTCATCAAAAAAAGTGTGGGAAAGGGAGAAAGAAAGAGAAATGAGCGCCAAATTTTTTCATGTTGACCTTTGGCTGCAGGATTGTAATGAATAAACTACTGAACGAATTTATTCCAACTAAAGTTATTTGAAATTTTAATGGACTAAATTATGCCGCTTGATATATTATTTTAGAGTTTTCGTACTACTTATGTTATTTATTTACGTTCAAAGTGACGTTAAAATTGAGCTAATATACAAAATGTTTCCTGGCTCATAACTTTCATGTTTTTTGACTTTATTCTTTCTTATCAATGTAAAATCTTAGATAATGAAAAGACAAATCGATATAATTCATAGTCTTGGACCTACAACATTACATAGTGGAGTAATAATACTTCCCCGTTTCTATGGAGAAGTGACCGGCTTGTTTACACTTAAGGGGGTATGTCCTTAAACTGCAAACAGACCCACCGGAGGACGGGCAGCAGCGTCCTTTTGGTTAACGGTGAGCATTCTGCGATCCTCAAGCCGCCTTCCAAGC
Organism: Erannis defoliaria; assembly: GCA_905404285.2. Classification (NCBI taxonomy): domain Eukaryota; kingdom Metazoa; phylum Arthropoda; class Insecta; order Lepidoptera; family Geometridae; genus Erannis; species Erannis defoliaria. The sequence continues at coordinate 6,345,090 of FR990076.1, forward strand.
GTGGGGATTATGGCAACACCCCTCTATTAAGGGGGAGGCCTTCGTCCAGCAGTGGACATTTTATGGCTGATGACGTGACGTGACTTAAGGGGGATGTAGACCATCCCGTCACCATCACCATCCAGCGCTGCCAAGAGATGGGGCTAGAATCGTTTTTATTGAAATAAAAATATATTTTATACTAGTAGAGTAGAGTTCGTAGTAATCCAGTTTGAAGTAGACCTTAAATGACGAAAACCGATACAATAATTGTTATGAATAGCACATCGGTTTGATTGTATACGCGACATATTGTTAGCTATTTTCATTCCTTTATGGATGGAGATGGGATGAAGTGTGCCGAACATGTTTATTTTACAATAAAAATTATGGGCGACAATAACTATGTGCTTACAATCAGTTGACGGTTCATGATCGCCATTCAAGATGAAATGAATTGTAAACAAAGACGAACAAAGTTTTACAAATAAAAAAATGTTATCAAAATATCTCTTAGCACCGTTTTACTGGCCCATCCACTTAAAAACGTTGCTATGTTAACAAAAGTCGTTTAGCTTTAAGTAAGGTAATGAGTTTGTAGCTCTGCCTTAAAAAAAACAGTGAGAGTAGGTAATGTTTATAAACAAAGTTCAGCTATATCTATCAACAATCACGGGAAGGAAGGAGCTATTCGTCACCTGACACACGCATGTGACAAACACGTTAAAACTTTAGATAACTACTGAATTTTTGTGTTATTGATGTGTGCAAAATATGTTGATGATGATCCCCTGAATATGATATTGATTAGAAATAGGATGCTCTTCACTAAAATTCTAGACAAAGTTTTTCTACAAAGTAGTCGCAATCACTACACGAAAATACCAAGCATTTTCCTTAAGAAAACCAAAAGTACTCTCTCTATTTGAAGAAAACGAAACAAATAAAACTTGAAAGAGGTCTGGAATAGATACAAATATAGCCAACTAACCAACGCTTTATTTGTATTTACTGACACGTACAGCGATCGGCTTTCGCCCATTCCACAACACATCAACTGATCGATCCTTAGATAGGTTCAGAATTGGGTGTTAGTGAACTTCGGGAGAAAGTCGACGAAGCTACATTAAATAAACTACACAAACTTCACCTATATTTTACAAGAAAGCGATACGAATGCGAGCAAGTTAATATTTACTGCCAACACTCGGGCGAATCCACGTTCTGCATAAAGCCGAATATGAGAATGTATCGTACCAAATAGTATGTTTGACATTAATTAGAAAAGTTCTGGACCGAGTGCACTTCCATTAGAATAACCGGGGTTTTCCGTGTTTTAATACTGTTTCCTTACATTTAAAAAATACTCGTCGGCCAGAGGAAAATATTTTACAGAAAAAAAAATTAAGCTGCTTTTGAAGCAGACATAGATTGCCTTTTTCGTCTAAGTGGCAAAATGTGAGGACAAAGTTGAATAATTAATTTCAGCTTAACTGTTTATGGAAAAAATACGTACATTATACCAAGCGCCGGGTGCGGGGAAGTTTTTACCCAGCTCCCGAGCGAGTCTAATGACCAGAAGCGAGGACTGCGAGTTTTGTATTTTTAATAAGTTCTTGTATTAGAGTGTGGCGCAGCTTCTGTATTAACTTCGAAGAGACGCTCATAACTTGCAAAGGAAAAGTTTTTGGGAGCGTTTTTCTGCTGTCTTCCTTGTAAAAATATTTTAAAAACAAGCAATTCTGTCTGTTTTCCTTATAATTAGCAAAACGTAAAGCAAAAAGTATTGGAATGGTTACGTTTTTCTTTCCTGGCAATACTGTAGATAATCAAGTCAGTTAGGGTAAAGTTCCCGCGACTATACTAGAGCATGATTAGACATGACCGTGACTTACTATGTGTGACTTTGACTATGTCTAGGACTCATTTGACCGGAGAAAGAAAGATCGAAGAAGAATGCGGATGATGGACTTCTTGGCATCCGTGGCCAGGAATATTAAAAAAAAACTATGGTATCTAATCTAGTATGGGAAATGCACCCGGTCGCCTTCCTCTGACGTACTACAGGGTTGCTAGTATTTAGAAATATTAGCGATAAAGACGTCCCTATTAATTTCTACTCTTGTTACCAAGTTACAAACACAACAAAATAGGTACTTGTGACGGTATCTCGCTTGCCTACATATAATGTACATAGCTATGTATATGTATCCTAATAAATGGCTTCTATTGTCATGTCGGAAGTCAAGTCAATAGTTCCCTCACTTCCTCCGCAACATGTATCCTTGTATAACTAATCTAAGTTCTCGTTGGCTAATAAATTGGCAGAGTTTCCGATCAGAGTCTGTTACATAAAGTTGTGGAACGAAGACGTGTCGGTTGATACATCTAACTATGTGCCGAAAGGGGAACTTCGCAGATCCTCGATCACAGATAGCTCCGGGGAGCAATTACTGAGACTGTCGACTGAAGTAACGCCTACAGAACTGTCATAACAAACTTTTTAATGTGCTTACGATAAACAATGTTTTGAAACTTTGTACCGCAATAAATAGAATCTAATCTAAACAACCATTTCATGATTTCAAAATCAGATCTAAATACTTTTTATTTTAGTCACAGTTTGTTTTAAGTTGATATCTTTGGATTTTGTCACTACAATGTTACCAATATCTAAACAACACTACTGTAAAGTTTATTGGGGTATTCCCGTATAATTTTACTCAAAAATGCTCGTAATCTGGTCATTATTTTGACATAATTATATTTTCTTTGAGCAAAGTCGACGATTGCTGGTGAGTTTTAGCCACCAGTAATTTCCTTTGAAAATCTTTTGTTGTCTAGTTTTGTTTTAAAAATACTCAGGCGCAAAATTATTTAATTCAGAATTTGGCTGTATATTGTATAAACAGTACAATAATAATTGTAGCAAAAATTAAAAAATATAAGCGCGGTTAAGAGACAAAAAAGCGCGGCACGGTGTTTTTTTTTGCAATTTTCCTCATTGATTTCTATTAATTTTCGCGATATTTAATACAATATTTAAAGCAATAAAATTTTAAAAATTAAATTACTCGCATTGTGGGTAAAGCACTAAACAAGCCTTGGTCCGCAATTACTGCATTGCTGTCCACGATATAAAGGCCTCGACCATCGGTCTGAGCCGTTAGGCCGCCCGCATATAATTTCGGCCCGGCGCCGGGACAGGCGCTGAAGCGACCGTCACACACCACGCACAATAACAGGTGCGAGCGAGACGGTCGTCACGAGACGTTACTACGGTGTGCGGGACTTATAGTATAAAATGTACGCACGGAATGCCTTCTGGCCTTAGTCCGGCTTGACCTTCAAGGGCTCCAATGCTGCCGCGCTTTGATAGCCTGGACCTGCGCTACGCTGCCTTTTAGGCCATCACCATCGCTGCCAGCAACGCAGTCATTACAGACTGCGACACAATGTACTACAAAACTTCTCTAAAAGTTACTGGAATTCTTCCATGAAAAAGTTTTCTTACTGAATACTCAGTCAACAAAAACCTGAAAGTATTCAATAAGGCATGTTTTTCCAGTGACCCATTTTAACTTCGGTAACTCTCAGATTTACCATTATAACGTGCTAACGTTCTTTCCTAACTGCAGTTTTATCTTCTGTGGAGGGGTTAGATTATGTCGAGATCATACTTTTCTATTACGAAAAGTTTAAATCTTTTAGTTATTAAAAGTTTTGGTTTTATTTTTCGCGCGCAACAGACCTAGCTATAAGTAAAATGCAAAATCAAATTATGAATTAGGAAATTTAGACTTAAAAACTACGAGTATAGGTTCTAAGCTAAAAACCGACTAAGTGCAAGCTAAGGCGAACCCCTCTGCCAAAAGACGTATAAATATGATCGGTGACCATGTACCCTTTGTATGTGATGTGAGTTTGTTTTAGTGTGCGTTCATACGAACAGGATTTTGTTTTATTAGTGTGAAATTTGCTTTAAAGTGTGCGATGAGTGTTTACCAAGTTTGTTTGCAAAAAATGGCAGGAGAGTATGTAGGCAGACTATCGCCAATGACTTCTCCATTGGTATAACTACGTACTAAAAGCACCAAGGATTGTTTATACCACTTTTATTTTTATAATCTATATTCCTTAAAAAAATATACTTCCTTTACATGTTTAGTTTTATTTATATGTGATTAGAGGTCGCCGCTAAATCAGGACAGAGATTCTTATAGTATTAAATTACTAACGTTAAAAGTTTAAAATGGTATTCCCGTATAATAAAACGAAAATGTATCAAAACCACGTAAATTTTCATGGTTGTACCCAAAGATTACGAAGGATGCGCCATCGCGTAATAAAACAACGTTTGAAAATGACCCTCGCGCCGTCATGTTTACGAGTCGCGCTGGAGTGCGAAAGAAGATAGCACTTTTATGAGAGCAAAAGGGATAGCGCGCGTCTCGCTTAGTGAGCGCAGACAGGCGAGACAGTCCTTAGGGCCGTCTTCACGGGGCCATTTTAGGGCGCAATATGACATATCTCCCACATTTTATATATAATAGCATTGGTTGTACCTTTTAGCGGTCTGAAGATAAAGGTCATAATAGGTTAGTTTAATAGTCCCGACAGCCTTTACGTACCGAATCCTAAAAATAAACACGGACTAAAACAAGGACTGCGTTACCGATGAAACATCACAAAAGAATCATCATGGAACTCCAAATAGTGGCAGTTACACTAAACAATGCAATATTCATGGTTTATTACGGACTCTCATGCATTCACTGCCGAAGTTGCGAAGAAAATAGCGATATAAGCTCGATGTGAGCAAGAAACAAACGATTATTGCGACGGCTGACTTATGGCGTGCGAAAGGCCATAAATAAAATAGACTCACGTATATATGTATACTACTTTTATTCAAGGATGCTCCCCTCAGCTATAAATAAAACAGGCTTGGCATAGTGATGAGTTCAGGAAGGAGGGATACACAATGCTATTACATTATTATGTGCGTCAACAAGTAATAAATTACGAAGTTTTCTTTACCCTCGTATATGACAAGTGAAGAATGATTATAACTAAGTTTTAATATGAGCCATTTAACACAATACCGTCGGTATAGTATAGTATATTATAATAATCTTTGGTAATACTGAATGTAAACTAAATAGGTACACACGCGAGTGGTTCTACCGCTTGGACAACTCGGTACTTGCCACGATCCTGCAAGTTCACAGAACGGTAAAAAGGTGGAATGAGCTGTCACGATCAAAGCATTTTTGTAAGTATTTCAGGCAACTAAGTACGAACTAAGCAGAACCTACAAAAAAGAGTATTTTGAGAGCGCTGCCTAAGATTAAAAAAATCTTATATATTAAAATTACAAATTACATATTTTACTTCTTTTAATAATCAGCTATACCTAACACTCTGCCCATCGTTGTGCGGATTGGCGAACAATAATTTGGATTAATGGAATAACCCATCAAACAAATGTATCCAAGCAAGCCGCTTTACAATTTTGCTACTTAGTACCTACTCGTAATTTATTATATACATTATCGACAGATAGACAGCCAACGAAGTGTTATAAGGGTTCCTTTTTCCTGTTGAGGCACGGTACTAATTATTCTATCAAAGAGCATGATTTAGATTTTAAAAATATTATTATTAACCAATAAACATTTTATTCTGGTAATTTGTAAGTAAGTAAACTAGTCCTATACAATGGGCTTCTGTTACTAAGGGAGACACAATCATGCGATAATGGAACTTAGCGTGACGGTCTCCTCCGATGTCGGCTCAGCCACTGACGACACAATGGATACCATTAGTGGAAAAACAATGATATTGATACTTTGTGGATTGCTCTTATAACAGCTTCCAGACTTGGCTGTGATAAGAGGTTGCTATAGAGGATACTTAAGTAAAAGAAAGAAACTGGATCATATTTATGAGACATGTTTTTTTGGCAATGAGGTGGTATAAACAAATCTTTTTTTAATGCAAATAATTCCACATTTCACTACTAAGTCGCCTGTTAGTAAGTGTTTGATGTGGGATAGGATGAAGCAAGCAGACTTAGACGATGTCTCTATCGTTTAAGTCATGGATTCACCCTCTCGCTCGCGTGATAGTAATAAATATAAGATAAAATAGATAAGTAAAAAATGGTCAACATAAAATCTCAAAAATAATCGTCCTTGACAATTTTCATTTTCATATGTAATCAGCCAGAAAACGTCCACTGCTGGACGAAGGCCCAGCATTAGATTTTTACCCCCCTCATTAGGGAGGTGTTGACATAATCCCCACGCTTGTCATTTCATATGTAATATATTATATTTTCAAGTTTCATGTTTTTTTGTAGTGGTAGGGCTGTACTGCAGAGTCCGCGGGGAAGTACCACACCTTTGCTAGTTATTCAACCGCCACGCTGTAGTGTGCAAGCATTAATGTGTTCCGGTTTGAAGGGCAATGTTACCAGATAAATTACTGGGTATGAAGAGATTTAACATCTAATATCTAAGGGTGACGAGCGCAGTGCAGTGCGGCGCAGGATTGTGTTTGCAACTTCACAATTCTGGCACTGCTACTGTTAGTGGCAGACGTGACGCTTACCACCAGGTGAACGTCTTGCTCGGCTCTTCACTTGAATTTATAAATAAATAAATAAAAATATATATGTATTGTCAACTTATTTTGAATAGTTTTCTATATGAACTACGTACACCTCTACATAGTTCGTCTACAAAAGTTTCCGCAAGGTATCACAATGCTGACACAACACGTATTATTTGGTTTATTCCATTAGCCTCTATTACAGGGTCTTAAAATCGAGTTCAGCTTGTTCAGGGAGCACTTTTATGTTATTCAACTCGTGTCTTATTAAAGTGACTATGATTTAACGAATCAAGAATAAATAAAATATTTTTCAATAATTCTGAGTTGGTTTTTGTAAATATCTAACTAACTAAGCATAATCAATGGAGAGAGCTATGCTCGGAGTTACTTTGTCGATAGAATCCGGAACGAGGATATTCGCCAAAGAACCAAAGTTACCGTCAAAGCTCGCAAGGTTTGCTAGTTGAAATGGCAATGGGCAGGTCACATCGCTCGAAGAACTGACAACCGATGGGGAAGAAAGGTTCTTAAGTGGCGACCGCGAACCGGAAGACGCAGCGCAGGAAGGCCTCCCACGGTGGACCGACGACATTGTAAAAGTCGCGGGCAACCGGTGGATGCAAATGGCAGGTTGTCGTACAGTGTGGCGGTCTAAGGGGGAGGCCTTCGTTCAGCAGTGGACGTCTCCGGGCTGATGATGAAGCATAACCAGCCTTTTTAGTTGTCCACTGCTGGACTTACCCTCGAAGGACGAATGGGACATATTCACCACGCTGCCTGGCCCAGTTGCGGGTTGGTGAATTCACATACACCATTGAATTTCTTTTCCGGACGTCTGCAGGTTACCTCACGATGTTTTCTTTCACCAAAGAGCTAGTGGTATGAGTGTCCGTACATAAACTCCAAAGCGCTCATTGGTACGGGCCTGGGTTCGAACCCACGACCTCACGATTACAAGTCAAGCGGTCTCCTGATTACACTACCACGGTTCTTTTCTTACTAAATAAATACGTGCGTAATTAGTATTTAAGGCCAGGTATTCCACGTTTCAAGCAGATTTTTGAATGAGATAATCATTAGTCTAAAGCTGTACCAGGTACGGTCACATTTAGCGGAGCAAAAATATGGCGGTTGCGCAGATTCGTGCGTGTCAAACTTCGTTTATTGAAGATTTTCTCAGATTACTTGGTAAAGTATAGAAATTAATAACTTTTGAACCACAGAATGCTCTCCAAAATACTATTTTTTTAATGTGATTATGTGCTGTAATTAGGACATAAAACTGAAAATGGTTTAAAAATATACACTGTTTCGGTATTTTTTTCTATATCGAGGATAGTATAATCAATCGTGTTTTCAACCACAAAAGTTACTAAGACGGATGTGCTTCTGTAACATTTTGCATTTTTGGGCTATAAATATAGTAATTTGACTAAATAAATTTGATTTTGCGAGCGGCAAATTTGGAAAATACAAGCCTTAATACCATGATCGCGCGTAGTATATGGAAATGTATTTTTTTGATAGCATCGCTTTTACGAAATGTTTTGGCATAGAAGACCATATTATGAGACATGCATGACGAATACTAATAGAACTGTCGGTGTCACTGATAAAGTTTAAATTTCTTTAAAATTTTAATTAAAATAATATGAGAGAAAACTGCTAAAATGATACTCATCAGTGTACTAAGGCATGTCGAAGGTGGTCAATCTTATTCTTAGCATTGATTGCTACCACATGTTTCCATCTTAGGCGCATCGCACACAGAATGAGGAGCTGAGGCGGCGGCGTCACGCCTCTTCTAGCTTTACTATACAATCGAACTAGTCAATTCAACGCAAACTGCCAGAGTCTCGGTAACGAGGCGCGGTCGAGGTGGCGGCGCGGCGTGGCCCAGGCGCGCCTTCGCATTGACTATTACCATGCCACCACCTGGATTCCGCCTCACCTATAGCAGTGTGTAGGATACCAATATGTCTTTAACCATATTATTATTGCATAGAGAGTATGTAACATTAGGACGTCGCTGGCAGTCTACAATACAATCTCTACAGGCTTTGCCAATTAAGCTACAAAAGTTTCAGCCATACCCTCCATTATCCGTTATTATCACGCAGGCGAAATCGCGGCACGTAGAATGTAGTCCTAGTTAAATAGTACGTGTGGTCACCCACATATCACGTCCGGCGTGTCAGCACTCACACCCCATGTTTGCTGCGAGTTGGCCGAACTTCGGACATCACACCTGAAACTTTACGGTTCCACGTGAACCACTATAAATATAAACTTAGTTGAATCTCTGAAGAGATTGATTGGTTTTTGAATTTTCCACATCGTTCGCATGTTATTCAACTGCTAAGTGGTACGCGATTTTCATTTTTTCTGATATAAATAAGTAAAATGATCTGCAGAGAAAACAATTGCTTTGGTTATAAATGTGTGTGTGTGTGTTTAGAGATTCCGCATACTAGATTTTATTAAAATAATACTAAAAAGTAAAGTATAGTTAAATAAACTACTATAGTATATGAGCGAAATAACACTATGATCTTATGTATACAATTTTAAAGAAGTTATTAAGAAGAATGATTTATTTTCTGTAAAATTAGTGCCCATAGATTTTGTATATCTTAACCTGAGCATAGTGCATAACTAACGAGCGAACGACAGCTCGTCTCTTACACAAAAAGTCCAAGACTTCAGAAATAAATTCTACTAATCATCATTTGTCATCCACAACCACTGCTGGATGATCCTTTTCTGACGCTAGATTGACGAACGAACTCCCTTTGTTGACCTCTACGTCTTATTTTTTTTAAGTCGTATTTTATCAGGTCTAAGCACTACCTGTCTCCATTTTTAGGAACGTGCCTTTTAGTCCGGTATATCTGTACACTTATACACTGTCAGTACAATTTAACTCTTGTGGCACTGGTTCCTAAGGTTCCCCTTTCTACTTTCTATCGTATTTTTTTATTTCTGGTGTGCACAGTAAAGAGTTTGTATCTATCTATCTACAAGTTCGTTCTTCGTGACTTCGTTTCACGTACTTTTACTTTCTCGTGATCTCAGTGATGGCTGTCATGTTTAGGAAAACACTGAAGCAGAAAATTACATTTCCATGTCAATGTATACCTACAACATAAGCTCTGATATTAATGTTTATGTCAGCGGAAAATTGGCAATGATCGAAATATCGACAAAATCTGTGATGATGGAAGATCGGATACCTAATGGGATTCTCAGTAGGCAGGCATAATACATATTTTCTTTTCTCACTTTAATAAAGTAGAAATATACCTATATGGTAACACATTTTTTTAATATAATCTATGTCTGTAATGATTCATAGTTACATGAACTAAAATCACAACAATGCGCTGCGGCCGGGCACGTCACTAATGTGCTCGATCCCTGCAAAAACACATGCATAGATACTAAGCTTTAAATTAACAATTCAATGAGAGCGCCTAGTTCTCCAAAGCTATATGAAAGTTAGGCGCTAAGTTATGTTCTAATTAAATGCCTTTTTTCATTCTTTTTAATGTGTCCGTCTATTTGGAAGTGTCGAAACAAGCTGTTCTTTGTTGTTATGGTTGGTCTTCTATTACAAGATCCGCACAATGTTGTGTGCTATGAAATTAGAACTTCAATATGTTTTGATACATTTTTGTTTTATCACAGACACGTGCTTAGCGACGGAAGATTGGTAGTGGGAGCCAGAAGATCACTCTTGGACGCAGGGAATGGAGGCAGCGGCGCCATACTCCGGTGTAAAGCATCCAATCGAGCTGGAACAGTCTTATCCAGACCTTTGCTACTGCAGCCAGGTTAGTTACTATAATTATCACAGATTATAGTAAACACGAGACACACGGATCTCGTCGTTATAAAGATTCAATTCAATACGTTTATTTTCCAAGTTATGTCACACTTTGAGGAAAAAAATATTGCTTCTTTTATTAAAAAAATAAGTAAGCAAGCTATATTTAGAGCCTCATAAAGCTCATTAACGAAACGCGGCATGGCCGTCTACACGTACTAATCACCTAAAAACAAATTACGTAAAAATATTTTCAGTTAGGAACAAAGGCCTTATTCCGAAAACTCGTCTTGACGACATTTCTAATTATACAAAATCTGGCATTTAAATATTGCTACAAAAATGCTTGGAGGATTTTACTCTCCCTCTCCAAAAATGCGCCAGTTTAGTTTTTAGCACAAGCTTTCTTTAGTAGCGTACTCATTCAATAAACTGGGGCCATACCGTGAACCGCTTATTGCGGGACCGAATAGGCTCAGCTGTCGACACTGCGCGACTGTGAATTTTATCGCCCGGCAATACGGTTCGCGATCGCGCAGCGTCGGCAGCTGAGCCTATTCAGACCCGCAATAAGCGTTCATGGTACGGCCCCTGGTATTATCATAATATCACTAATAAAAATTGCAAACAATAGCACATCAATAAACAAATGTGAGCGAGAAAGACAGAACAAATTAAAACTTTGAATCGAGTTAGACCAATTAACTTTCCGTTACACGGCAAGGAAAATATGGAAAGAGAAAAACAGCCTACGGCCGCCCGCGTTTTTACACGGAAAACTTTTAATTAAGGGATTAAAAATGACATTAGAACGAGTTCGCAACAAGGTAACTTCGCTTTTGTTGGCGAAAATTCGCAAGGAGAATAGGTACAGACCCGAGCGCTGTTGCCATTAAGTAAATAGCGAAGCACTGAGTACATACCTCCGGGCTTTATTAATTATAACGGTATTTACGGCTTGTATAAAATTACCAAAGTGATCCCCTCTGAGAGTCGTATAATAAGAGCATCTTAGAGTGCCTTGCTACGACAAGTTTTGATAAAGTTTATTATCCTGTGAAAGTTTTTAATTATGAGTAGAGTACACAGAGTTAGTTCACGGTATCATGATAGCCTGATGAAAATTACGGTATTTTACTAAAAAGTAAGGGGTACCACGATGAGCTATACTATACACTACACTATATATACTATATCTACTACACTATATATACATACTATATTTTACTATGTTGAGCTAAACTACGATACACTACGCTCTTTGCGCAACGTTATGACAAAATACGACGCTACGTCGCCACCTTGGGCTACGCTACGATAAGGTAAGGCGCGCTGGGCTACGCTACACCACGTTGTGCTACGCCACAACAGTTGATAAGCTACATCACGTAGAGATATGTAGAGGCACAGAATAAATAATAGTACTTGGTAGAGGTTCGAATTGAACACTATTTTATTTTATTGAGCATTATTATTGCCCTAGCCTATAATCCATGTAATGTTTCAATCGAAAATTCAATTAATATTTTATGATGACAATGTAATTGTATTCAGTTCCTTAGTCTAATTTATAGGGTATTTGAAAAGGCGAATTTCGGTCCAATTACTTTTCCACAGTCGCTAAAGAAAGTTTTAATTAAAGATTGAGGGACATTCTGTTCCCCATTTCTGAAAAATAATCTTGTTACAAAAAACGGACTTCTTTTATTGAAAATAATTTTTCGCGATGGGGATGGCTTCTTTGACTACAATCTTGTTAGAGCACCTCAAAAGGGAAGACTATTTTAATATCTAAACTCATTATTTTCATAGAATTTATTCAAGTCTGATCGTGCCAATACAAAATAGTACTTGCTCAGTAATAATAAAACAACAATTTCTTCGGTGATTTAAAAGCATTTTGGTTCAAAAAAACCTTCAATCCGACTGACATTTGAAACAATAGCAAAGTGTTAATGTGCCTTTTAACAGTAACAAAAGGAGACAGGTAATTTCTTCGGGAAAAACAAATAACAATTTTCTGTTTTCTTTTCGCCGCTTAATCTTGTTTCTCGTCATATTTAGACGGGTATTAATCATCTGTGGCAGCGCAAACAATGCTTGTTATCTTTGAGGGAATATTGTTAATGTAGTTATCGATTACACTCGCATGTAATCAGCTTTAGCTATCTGCGAATTAACAGCCTCCTCAAACCTCAATCGACAAAAGCGTTGTATCGGATGAATTTCGGAACTAGCTCTTAAGTCAGACTTCACTTAACATTTTTCAATATTTTCCCCTACAGTGGAGCCAGCTACAAAAGGAAAATTGAAAAGCAACAAATGGGGCCACCGGTAGCTTATTCTCATTCAAATGAGTTCCAAAGAGAGTATTTGATACTTTGATGTTGTAATATTAAAATTACCTTGCTCCAGTTAGAAATTTGCCATTCGATGAGTTGTAATTTTTTGCAACACCTGCTTTTAAATATTTCATGAGAATTCTAGTAGATTATTCTGACGTTGTTTAAACGTTAATGTGTGTAAATGGCTTATCGCTTACCGCTTATGGATTACTGCTTTACACTCATAGCTCCCTGTTATGATATCATGTGTCATTGATGCCATGGAACACACCCAAAGCACAGAATAAATAATAGTACTACGTATAGAAAGTTCACTCCGCAAAGGAATTGAAATAAATAAGGACTCTATCTACTAGGCAATAAAGTAGCATTTAAACTCGCACAGTGCTGGATACCGCTCGCTATATTCACCTAGATATACTGCTCTCTTTCTATCACGTATGCTTAGTTACGTGCCACGAGGCAAGCGTGCGGGCGGCCACTGACTTCAGCCTTGCAATGTCCTCCGGGACGGAGCGCCGGCCGAACATACCTAAACTGCGGAGTGACACCCCCCTGCCCAAACACACGGGCTATTAAAGCTGACACCAAGACATCTTCATAATATGCTGAATTGAACTCGAGACTTTCAGCTAAGAAAAATGCGCTCGCTACCGCTGACCGCGCTGACCCATACAGATCGTTTTTGAATTGTGTAGGGTGGCAAAAGTATGAGCTCACTAAACTGACCGACTGGAATAATCTGTACAGACACTCTTCTGTCAGACTAAATTAGAGTGACTAAAAACAGAGAAACAGTATTGTACGTTCAATATAGGAGCGGGATAGAACCGCGAAGAAGTCCCTTTTCCTTTATCTTTATGTATTTTAGGGTAACAAATTGTAAATTAGAAAATGTGGTTGATAGTTTTTAATTTTTTCAAGGAAAACGGCACGGTTCTTTTTTACAGGGAACAACGGATCGATATTTAGCACGGATTTGGATAGGAGAGAGTGATACAGGATCATTTTTATACTGGAAACACAAACGGTTACTCTAGGGTCACCCGGGGGGCGCAGCTAATTATTTACGCGCGGTATGTAGCTGGCAACAGCTTGCTAAAGGCATGTGACAATTTGGCCTAGTTCATACAAGAAAGTATGGGTTTTTTACCACTATACGTATGGGAAATGTTCTAAGCCTTCATAGAAACCTGTTACGAAAATTATTTTTACTTATCCAACTCATTAATAAAATTATGTAGAATTGGAAGCGAGTCTTGTGTAAAATACCACTAAATAATCGTTTCGACTAAAGCATTGTAGGAAGACGAATATTTACAAGCAAAGTTTTCATCGTCAAAATTTTAGATCCTGTCGGCTGCAAAAAATAATTCCTTTATTTATTATTCTTTCTCATTTTTGTAGCTTATTTCTTTTGGAGAGTTTTAGGAAGTTTCGAGTTACGCATTATTAAAATGAAGGAAGACTTTGTAATGTTTAGCGAAATTATGTTTCTACATACTCGGACTGTTCTATTGTTTCCCATAAATAAACCTAATTAACTTCTGAATTTCATTTAAGTAGGTGTCTGTATTTTAATTAAGTTTCCCTTCCATGTAATCCCGCTTCCCTTCATTGATTAATCTTTAGATACCTACTGAACTGAGTTTACTGACAAGCTCTACAAATATTTATTACCCCGAGAGCTTTATTATGTAAGCAAACAATTAAAATTTAATGAGCTCCCAGAATTCCTTAATTTTGTAAAAACGGGTACCTACTTAGTAAATTTTTTGAAATAAGATTTAATGCCGGAGGCCGACTTTGTTGTTGCATTGTTGACTCGGTTGTTGCACTTTAAGGAGAAGGCTTTCAATCGTGCTCTTGTGGGTTTGATACCAGGCCCATACTAAAGATATTTTTGGAGTTCACGTGCATAAACACTCATCCCACAGGCGGTTCGGTATAGAAAAACATTGCGGGGAAATCAGTGTATTAAAAAAAAAATAGTAATAAGTATATGAAATTGCCAATCTGCACTGGGTCTGATCACCTTTTGAGGGTAGAGCTATGACCAGTAGGGGCCTGTGAAAAAGGCTGATATATACGGGGTTAGTTATAATCAGTTAGCATCATTTTAAGAGCATATTCTATACATCAATACTCTAATCAAACAACTTTTACTTTGGAGCCAACATTGAAATCGCGAAAAAAATATTAGCTCTTTCATGAAAAAACTTCATCGACCTTGGACAACATGTATGGAAAAGCTGTTTTTTTTTTTGCGATCAATGTTGGCCCCATAGTAAAAGTTGTTTGATTTGATGTACGAGATATGCCCTTAAAAGGATGCTAACTGATTAGAACTAGCCCTATGTAGAAAAAAATGTTATAGTTATAATTTTTTACCTTTGCGCAGTGGAAGACAACGTCATCTCACATTCAGCACGTCAGCTGACTCCAGCCAAAGTAGGGGGCTCCGTGGTGTTGCGTTGTGAAGTTTCACCGCAAGTTGGGCTAGTGGAAGTCACGTGGCTTCAAGATGGTCTGCCCTTGTCTTCAGGCTATTTGAGTGGTGGTAAGTGTATGATGTTTTTTTTTTAATTGTGATTTAATGACCTGCAGTATTCGATCCTTTACATCTGCACAATGATCAGGTAAATGCCATCATTGCTTTTATTTAATCTCTTAAAAATATTCGATGATTAAAATTAGAAAGAAGCCTGTAGTTTAAGTTGGTATTATAAGTACCTACCAATATTATTACTGTTTGCACAGTGCTAGCAGAAAATGGATTATTAGAAACTAGAGGTTGCCCGTGGCTTCGTCCGTATACAGTAGAAATTAGTTCCACTTCCATATCGCTGGGTTAATTGCAAATGTATTTTCTCCCCATTTCCCCCAAATTTTTTTCATCACCACTTTAGATCAACCCTAGCAAAAAATATAATTGTTTTTGTATTGAAAGTCAATCCAAATACCAATAACATCACTATAGGTATTAGAATAGTATTATAATTATCTTTGCTACAGGTAACAAAGGAGTTTCCATACACGTTTTACCCACCCTTTTATGGGGGTAAAGTCATCCTTGTCAAAAAATATGCAAATATCTTATTTTATTTTAAATGAACTATTTAAATACCTACGTACGTTTATCACTATAACTTCAAAAACAAATAACTTTCCATACAAAATTTGATCCCGTATTTCACCCTCTTTCCATAACAAAAAATATTGAGTATAAATAGTAGGTATACATATTATACTTTAATATATTGTTATGTTGAATGTTTATGTTGAATCTCCAAGATACCAATTACGTTTTAACTGCATTTTTTTTTTGTTATAAGCGCGTGAAACCGCTTTTGCTACATTAGAACATCTACTAACTTCACAGCGGTCTTTCTCTTATCAAACTATTCTCTCCAGATTCCCGCTGGACGTCCGGAGCAGGGGGTTTGCTTCTCGGCACTGAGTTGACTCAAGCAGATATACAGGCGGAGTTTTCTTGTCTAGCTCTGGACTTTCCGAGCCCAGCTCTCAAACTTACTACGGATGGTTAGTATTAATGCAATTTGCTATTCTATTTTATTAGTAATAAAAGAAAATAAATGGATATAAGTAAACTTCTAAAATTAATAATAATTCTAATAATTTTCTAATTCCTATATTAAAATATAGGAATTTGATAATTATAAAAAACATGCTTATTAAATAATATATTATAGAACAATGAAGTATAAATAAAAACAGTTAAACTACCTAATTAAAACTAAACAAAAAAACTAAAAAAAAAAAAAAAGTATATAAGAGACCGATTGAAGTATCTATAGGTAGCAAACCTATAGATAGTTTAAACGGTGTCTAATTTCGGGTAATGTGCCCAAAATGCTGGCCACGTTGCCCCGCTGGATTGCGAGGCAAATTTTCTGGCAAAAACAAAGGCTAGCATTTTGGTCACGTGTGCGGGTTCTTTAACACTCCCCGACAAATCCTTAAAGATATACGGTCTTATGCATGAAAATTGCTTAAACAGTTTCATAACAGCTTTATAGTTATACCGCGTTTTAAACTCATTATAGCCTATAAAGCCGATAAAATGTGTTGGTATGCATAAACCTATTATAACCATATTTTAACTAATAAACCATAGACAAACATAATAAACAGATCGATGTTGCCATTCCCCTGAAATAGAAGAATGAATTCGCTTTACACTTGCTATTCACTACCAAACCTTGAGAAAACCACTCATAATTCAATATGAAGCACATAATAATCTGTGGAGTTTGAAATTTCATGACATCGACAATCGCAAAATTATGACAGCCTAAGTCATATTACGATTATTATGTATTTGTTTATTTGGCACGGGATTTAAAGTGAATTTTGTTTTCTGTTTTATTTTTACGAAAAAAGTAATAGCAGAAAAATAAAACAAACGCCAGCGGGGCTAAAATTGGCTAGAAGAAGAAAAGGTAATTAGGTAATGGTTGTAGTTTCGGGGCGGGCCGGGTGAAGCTTGGAGCTATGCTCAGAGTTACTTTGCGCGATAGAATCCGGACCGAGGATATTCGCCAAACAACGAAAAACTGACAACCGATGGGGCCTTTCTTGCGTGGCGCCCGCGAACCGTCCTACGCAACGTAGGAAGGCCTCGCACTAGGTGGACTGATGACATTGTAAAAGTCGCGGGCAACCGGTGGATGCAAATGGCAGGTTGTCGTACACTGTGGCGGTCTAAGGGGGAGGTCTTCGTTCAGCAGTGGACGTCTCCGGGCTGATGATGAGGGTTGAAACTATTGTTCATGAGAATGATTATTGTTATATTTTCTATTAAATGTAATGTTTATTCTTATTTTCATGCCAGTGCCCCTACATATGTAAATTCAGAAGCAAATGAATATTTCGACAGCCATGCTATTATAATCATGGCCAGATACAGTTTATCAAAAAGGACCTAATGTAATAGCAGTAGGAAACCATTGTCGATCCTGTGAAAGTCTTGTCAATTGCTTCCCGGTATAACATAAGCCTCTCACATAGAGGGGGTAAATGCTATTTTCCCCACGCTTGGCAGGCTGCTTGGGGAACACAGTTCTTCCACCGTGTACCTTAGGGGCGCTGCTGCCTGTCCTCTGGTGGTCACAGTTTTAGGACATATCCGGTCCTACAATATGACAATGTGTAGCTATGGATTACATATGGTCTTATAATAACTTAAGTTAGATAACATTATTATTGTATTTTTTTAGATAATGTTTTAGGAGCTAATAAGACAAAAAAACATTGATAGCTGAATTTTATCACAAAATTATTGTTTTGATTTTATAATATATATTTACCTTATTTTCTTTTAGAACCCACCAGTAGCAGATGTGATAGAAACCACCACATAGAAGATCCAGACATGGCTGGGTTATCAAAGTTGTTCATAACTACCGCAGATGACTTTGAGTGGTTCATCAGTAATAAACCACAAAGATGTGCCCGTGGTTTCAGCCTCCCCAGGAGATTTATAATAGAATAGAATATCTTTATTATTAAATGTACTTGAAATTATTAAATGTTGCATCCTTTAATAAAAACACAATATACTTTACATGAAGCTTTAATCAGTGTGTACATCTTATATAACATCAGTCATATCATCATAGGTACTTTAATAAAATACTCAGCTTCGTTCGTTTGAAGCAACAATAAGCAACAAAACTAAAATAAATAAGTAAGTACTTGTACATTATATAATATTAATAAGTTACTAATAACCTGTAATAGTTAAGCTTAGCCAAATATATATTATTATTATTCAAACTTACAACAAAGAAGCCTAAATATTATGCTAGTACCTTTAAGTAAGTTGCTAAACAGTGGCAATGATGAAAGTTTTTTTTTGTGTGCTGCTGCACACAACAACTGCAATCAGTCTTCAGACTATGGGAAGTTTCGTTGTAGTATTTTGGTTGTCGTGTAGGAGAAATGATCCAGTGAGCATTTCTTCTTATCTTTATGCATCATTTCCGTTCAATTCCATGTGTTGTCTACGTAGCCTCTTTTGATAGCTGATGGTAGTAAGCTGTGTCGCTAGCAGGTTTGGATGCATGGTCAGTTGCTTTTTGTATTTAGTTGAAAAGAATTTTATTTCATCCCTGACTGTGTTCATTTTCAATCCTATGTGCAGCTCTGTAGTCTTCAGGAACCATGGAGCATTAGATATGTTTCTCAGATTGTAATTCTGTGCTCTTTGAATGATAGAGGTGTTTGAGTTGCAGGCAGATCCCCATAATTGAATGCCATATGTCCAAATTGGTTTCAGTATTGTCTTGTATATCAGAAGTTTTTTGTCAATAGATAGTTCCTGCCTAGTAGCCAGTAGAGCCCTTTGTGTTTTAGGTTGAGTTGTTCTCTCTTTGTTGTGATGTGTTGATGTCATAGGTCCATCTAGCGGTCAGCTACATCTGGCAAACATCCTTCTCCTTAGTGAAGATTTGAGGATTACCAGAACAAATGTAAGAGTTGGTCGAGCATCTATTTTTCATGTCAGTGTTATTTTATTTAATAGTTAACAGCAGGTTGACACTCATCTTGCTCGCTTTCATGCTTCCTTCCAATTCTTATTTAATGTAGGGGAGATAAGTCCTGCTCTGACGTTCCGCTTGGTATGTATTGTGCATTTCCCCAGCCAGCACCAACCGACCTCCTTGAAGTACCCGAGCAAGGCTCTGGGCCGCTGGCATAGTAGCTCCACTGGGTTAGATGATGATGAAAAGCGGTCAAGCTGCTGAGATAAAGCTGCCTTTTGCAATCCGGTATGGCGATTCTCATTCTTTAGTTCTGACACTTTGCACTACAACACAGCACTTAGGTACTACGGTTTACACTACGGCCACAGCATAACGGACTGCCCGGGGCTCCGAGTTTGTATAAATGAATGTTTTCTCCATAAATCGACTTGGTTGGCGAGATTGCTGTGGCGTATTTTTAACCGAATTCATCCGTTATCAAATTGGTTACATGTATTGTAGTTTGCTGAAGCGTATCGGAGAAAAATCTGTGCTTTGCACGATTAAAGCAAACCACTTAATTCTTCCTACACAACGAATAAAATTCAGAAGAAAGGTACTAAAAACTTCACTTTTCTATTCACACGTTCAAAACAGCTGATCGTATTGTCGCCATATTGTTTCATAAACCACAGTTCGAATAATAGTTTCTATGGTTATAGTAGGGTCCTGGCCATTTTAAAGTTATGAAAGGTTTGTAACACTGTTTAGCTTATAAAGCCGTTATAAAGCGTTCATGCATACGAAAAAATGGACTTCCTGCTATAAAGGGTTTAAAACAGGTTTAAAACGTTTGATAACTTTTCATGCATAAGACCGATAGTATATTATTGTATTATATATTATTATTATTATATAGTATTATTATGTATCATAGTATATTTATGTTATATCAAAGATAAAGTAAGTTTACTTGTTCTTTTTAATTTGTTCCAAAAATGTCATTACTAAATACGAACATCTTGCTTAAATACGAAAAGGTTGCCTGGAAGAGATTGCTTTTAGCAATAAGGCCGCCACTTGTTCCAATATTTAAGTTTATTAAATTATTTCTGTGTAATTCTTGGTGTGAACAATAAAGAGTTAATCAATCAATCAATCAACATCTTAGCAAAAATCAACAAGCGATCAGAAAACCAAATTAATAATTTGGATCAGCTAATAAAGCTCTGAGATTTTGGCGGGAATCGATAGAGTGGAAATTCAGAGTCCTTTTCAAACAAACCCTAGTATAGAAATAGGTGATCTTAACGTGAATTACCCTTGGAATAGCCCGTCTATGGTCTTCTCCTTTTTTTATTTCACATCTCGGTGAATAAAGAAGAAAGACCGATTAACTATTCTGAAGCAGCTACTATTCATGAGAACCACGATGTACAAAGCGTGCGTAGGGCTGACATCATGTCTGCCTAACATGATACTAAAATAAGTAGGTACTTCTAACACTTTTAACTTATACTTAGAACTTAATTCAGTTTCGATTATTAATCAACTCTATTTACAGACAGTTTTTTTAATAACAATAAGCAATCAGCTTTCGTCTTGTTTTTTATCATAGTTTATTCTTTGTCCTTATAGATAGCAGCTGGCTAGAAAATATCGAGTTAAACTCCATAGAAGCCCGCGCTGGGGCCACAGTGGTGCTGCCATGTATGTTACGCCACGTCAGTGGGCACACCGTTACGTAAGTTATTTATTACTGCAGCTTGTACTAATTGTTGGGCGTGCCAAATTAATTGTCAAACGTAAAATCCAATATCCCCTGTTTCACAGTTTCAGCTTTCATTTTAAATTATTCGACATTTTATTCATATAGGTAGTTACACATTATTTTTGCACAGTAATATCACATCTAAATTGAAATGCACATCTAAAATACTCTAGAACAGCTTGCTATTCAATGAATTAGTTACTCAGAAAATTAAGACAACAACCATTGAGCTAATATAACAATAGAGTCACAAACGTGCAAAAAAAATGTCCGCACCAAAACAAATATGTACAAATAGTTTATTGATAACACCAAAGTTACACGTCAAATTTCATTAAGTACCTATGTCACAAAAAATAATTACTTAATAAAAATGAAATAATAACTCGGGTTAATAATAACGCCATACAGTGCGCCGACTTTTTTAACGACTTAAACTACGATAAGACACAAGCGCTCAAGCATACATTGAACACTATACAAGCGACATAACGTCTAAATTTAAACAATTGTGACCTATATAATCCACGTATAGGTATTTATAACGGCACTCGGACGTTTTTTGACTGTTTTCACTTAAAGTGTGTGACTATTGTGAGATATTAGCTCGATGACCACAACACTAAACTAAAAATACCTAATAACTACAGATAATTACTATTCTATCAAATTGATACGCATCTACAATAATCTACAATACAATCTACTCCATCTGCAGTTTTGTAGTTCGTTGATAAATGCACCACTAGAGAACGGCACGACCGATTTGACATTTAGTTTTTTGTTTATTGTTCTTAATAGTCCGAATAATCAAATGATTGTACGGAAAGAAAAATAAAAAAACAAACCGGAAAAATAAAATACTGTAGGTGTTTTTTTCCGTACAATCAGCAATTTAATAATTCAATGCCTTCCCTGGAAAGGCGATTGGACCATATCTTTCACTCTGGCGGGTTGGCGGGTTCATATTCATTCATGTAAGCCATTGAATAGACCGACCGGTTGGACCGATGCAGGTTTCTGAATAATGTTTTTCTGCACCGAAAAGTCATAATACTTAATACTCTTAATATACCGTACAAAAACTCCAAATAGCTCATTGGTACGGGTCCAGGATTGAGACTATGAGGCTGTAAGGGATTGAAGTCGTCATTTCAAGTCGAGCTGTGTCCCACTTGACTACCAAAGCATTTTCCATAGGCTTATTGAAATCTGCACAGGACAACGTCTATCGGGTTAACAGTAATACTTAATCATCATAATGTATTTATTGCATATACGGGTAGGTTATAAAGATGGTAAATAAATGGGTATGGTGCACCATCTGAATTGCGGCATGCAACAAGGAATAGTGGGTAATACTCACTATGACACTAAACATACTTGTTAAACATACTTTTTTTAGTATAAAATATGTTATATAATGTAATCTTAAATCTTAATACCTGACATGTAAATTACCAATAACTAACTAACTAACCATTAAATAACTATGAACTACAAACAAAAAAATATACCTTTTTATCTTTGACTTACACTTTTACCTGTATCTCACAAGGTTTCTGCTTACAACTCACTTAGCTCACGAGCCTGCTTCTTGCTTGATCTGTATAGTACATAGGTATTAAATCATCAGTTGGCAGCGGCAGGTCGCGAGCGGAACCTGGACAGCCGCCGCGGGCGAAGGCACGGTCCGCGCTGGAGCTCTCGTACTCCCGAATGTGAGGACTCATCATGCATCCAGATACGCCTGCTCATCCGGCCCTGAAACATCCCCAAGAGTTCTGATACGAGTGGTTGTGTACGAACCTTTGATTGTCACCGTTTCGCCGAACCCTTTGGTAAATAAGGCACCTCTTTGTTGTTGTTCTTGTTCTAGTGTTGTTTCTTGTTCTGTTTATGATAAGCAAAAGCATTTCCAGTCCCCGTATAAGGCAAATATGAGCTGCGGCTGCAAATTATGAGCCACGGCTTTCTCGCGGGTGCCGAACCGACCGTAACACACTGGCACAATTAATAGGTGCAAACGAGACGACCGTTTCGAGAAATGTCTTACGGTGTGCGGGACCTAGTACAAAATGTATGCACGGAGCGCCTTTAGGCCCGACCGTCCGGTTTTTCTATCGGGTTGTTCTCATAATGTACGGCCGCTCTAATACGGCCCGTATTCCAAACTAAATCGAACCGGATTCGATTCGAAAACTACTCTGACCATCGATTAACGAAGACAGGATAGTGTAGTTTCTTAGTGGAAACCTTTTCGATTAGGTTTAGAATATATATACTACACAGATGCCTACGTTAATTTTCTCGAAAGCCTGTGAAAGTTTTACTGTTTACTGTGCGTGCCTGAGGATGTGAGTTAAGGGTAATGTCTTAAGTTTTTAGTTTGAGGATGTTGCTCTATATTTTATGGTTTCTGAGTTTCAACATGTTTTAAATAATGAAATGATTCTGATAAACTGAGTGGTGTTTAGTCCAATTTATAAAACGTGTCAAAACTATTGTAATTGTTTCGCGATATGGCATCATAAAAATGTTTCAGATGATAGGAACTGGTGGTACAGGTCACCTGAATTGCTCGGTTCACGGTGGTCGTAGCGGAGGTATAACAATAAGCTGGCAACACGAAGGAAGACCACTCCACGCTCCTCAGTCAAGGTTGTCCCTTGGACCAGTTCGGACGCATCATGGCGGTCTGTACCAATGTACTGCCCATGATCATTCGGAGTCTGCAGTCACTGGAGCTGAACTTATTATTGCTGGTAATAGTTAATTTTGATCTATTTTTTTGTATAATAGATTTAAATACACGCCTTTTCCCACATAAACATATTATGCAACGCAATATAGTCTATCGTTCAGGGATAGAGTAGCTCAATATCCTGATAATATTAAAAATGCAAAAGTTTGTCGATGTGTTTGTGTATGTTTGTTACTCCTTCACACTGAAACGGCTGAACGGATTTGGATTAAATTTGGTACAGAGGAATAAAACATAGGGCACTTTTATCCCAAGTATCGCGGATGAAACCGCGAGGTTCAGCTAGTTTTTCTATATGCAAATAAATGATCAAAATTCGATGAGTTTTTCCGAAGGATCATCTCCTATATTCTAAATCAAGTTGAGCAAACAAACTTTCCTTACAATTATTGTCAAGTAATGTACAAAGAAGCCACACCAACAACATAACAAGAATCGAATAAAAGTAATCTATAAATCCAATAATGTACTATTGGTTTTGTTGTATTTCGCTCTCCTTCGTCAACCGTTTAACTGGGTTTCAGACAGACCGCCTAGATTAGTCTCTACATTCAGTGAAGCAGTTACAAGGATTGGACAGACAATAGCACTGAGATGCGCGGCCACTGGAGTTCCATCGCCGCGAATACTTTGGACTTTAGACGATCGACCTTTACCATCAGCTCCAGATAAGTAAGCCTCTAGTAAACCACTGGTTTTCAAATACTTTCAATTTTGGACTTTGTGAATCGGTTTACAGTTCATTTGACTGAGTAGATAAGATTTTCAGTCTTTAACAGTTCATACATTTTAGGTACAGCGTTAATACAAGAGCTGAACCACTCCCTGGTGGAGAAGATGGTGCAATAGTATCAACATTAAGCGTAACCATTAGAACAGCTGATGAAGGAGGAAGGTATGGCTGTAACGCCACTAACTCTAAAGGATCTCATTCTCATGAAGCACGACTGAATGTTTATGGTAAGGAATTTTTAAACGTGTTAATGAAAGAATTTAAGAGGAGTTTGTGCTTCATGGGCAAATGTATGTTGCAGGACCACCAAATATTAGATATTTATCAGCAATTCATGTCAAGACTGATACGGATGTTATTTTATACTGTCCTTATTCTGGTTACCCAATCAAGTAAGTGGAATCTTCGTTACAAAATTTTTGATGTTACTGTTATTGAATTGCTCGGTATTATTTAAATTTTTAGGGAAGTCGTTTGGAGACAAGAAGACGGGACTCTAGTAGATGTAAATACAGAGCCTGGAGATGAGCGAGGGATACTAAGACTGAATTCAATTAGGAGTAAAGCAGCTGGAAGTTATACTTGCGAAGTAAGGGGTGAAAGTGGAGAATTGGCTAGAAGAATGGTCCGCATCGATGTCCACAGTAAGTCTTGTAATATATCTTCAGCAATCAAGACATGTCGATTTGTAATAGCCATTTCATAGTTAAGTTTTTGTCACCAGAACCGCCAAAAATTGCACCTTTCCAATTTCCTGAAGAACTAGAAGTTGGAGGCAGCACACAAGCTAGTTGCAGTTTGATTTCTGGAGACAAACCGATCCAATTTACTTGGCATAAAGATAATTTGCCGATTCCTGCAGGTCTAAAGGTACGCTCCACTCTAGTATTATTAGTTTGTTATTAGGCGTAGTTGCATTGTAATAGATTCATATTTTAGTCATATATATAGGTATCCTAATATAATTATTCTTTTCAGGTTGAACAAAAAAATATGGATTTCTTCACAATCCTGATCATACAAGACCTCACATCAGTACATACTGGGGAATATACTTGCAAAGCGACTAATGACTTTGGGTCAGTCAGTCACAGTGCATCTTTGATAGTCAAAGGTATTTATGGCCCACTCGTTTTCTTTTCCATCATCTAAGTTTGATAAGAAGATTGGTTTGAAGTAGTTGATCATATAAAGTAGTTTTACTGAACAGAGGCGCCGACGTGGGTGTGGCGAGCGCAGAACACTTCAGTATCGGCTGGAGCAGCCTTGTTGCTGCCGTGCTCCGCTAAAGGACAACCTACTCCGAGGATTTCTTGGGAATATTCAGCTGGTAAAATAAGGATATTCGATTTTCTTTACTTAGTCATATAATTTTTTACCATCAACACGTCTAAGAAAGAATTGTATACTTAAAATGAATTCCCAAAACGTGATAAAATTCATATAACCTACGCTCATCTACTTTTTCTCAGCCAACATTATGGATTGTATTGTGATACTTAGATTTTCATGTAATCAAATCGTCATTATTCTTTATTAATATATTGTACACCTAAACCATGTGCAATATTTTCAACAAACTAGATTTGATAGTTTTTTCTACCATCATAGATGGGGACAATTGGCGGCACGTGCTCTGGGGCCAGTCCGATGCTACTGACGTCAGTGGAGGATCCATTCTCTCCGATGGAACTGTCTGGCTTAGAGCTGCTACACCAGAACACGAAGGCTGGTACAGATGTACTGCTAGAGCGCAGCATTCTTTCTTACATCACTCGTTTTATCTTGATGTCAGAGGTAAGTGCTGTAATGCTACTACTTGTCTCTTAAATTGAATTCAGATGGCTTAGACAAAGCAACAGCAAATTTTCATCGTTTTTATAATTATTATTTTTGTCATCTGTTATGTTATGTCTGTCTTCATTATGTGTTCAGCTATGTTTCTCATGTTTTGGTAAAAGTTCAGTATGATTCCTCATTTTTGCAAACATAAAATCGAACCTTGTCTAAAGACGAGGGTTTTTACAGGATAAGCTTCTTTTTTTTACTTCGATTTATTTACAGAATAAGTTATGGTTTAGCTTATCCTGTTTATACAATGACATTACAGTCACTTGGTGGTCATAATTACCTTCAATGATTACCAGAAGTGTAATATGCGTTTTAATACGTCTTCCCAAATATACCCCCTTATTGTTAAGCCGTTATTTGTCTTTATTCACTGAAATTAAAGAAAAACAAATGTTAACTAGTCCCCGAATAACGAGGTTTATTTTTCTATAGAACCTCCACGGCTAACTAGAGGGGGCGGTGGAGGGGAAACCAGATGGGTAGTGAGAGGGTCAACGGCGCGGCTAACTTGCACTGTGAGGGGAGAGCCGGAGATACACGTGCATTGGACTCACGATTCTAGGCCTTTGGCATTGCAGTAAGTTTTGTTAATACGTAGAACACCAATGTAATGGAAAAATATTCTATTATACATATATAATTATACTGTAAGCCGTGGCAGCCTGTAAGCCGTAGTAGCCGAATCGGGAGACAGCTCGACTTGAAAGCGTGAGGTTGCAAGTTCAAACCCAAGCCCGTACCAATTAGCTCTCTGGATTTGATAAAATTTTCATAGCACTGGCTTTTCGGTGAAGGAACACACCGTGAGGAAGCCTGCATACGTCCGCAGAAGAAATTAAATGACATTTGTCAATCCACCTACCCGCAGGGTCAGAGTGGTGGATATGACGTTATCGCCTTTCTAGGGAAGGCCTAAGTCCAGCATCTACCTATTAACAACGGCCGATTATGCTTTATGCAATCATACTATATCTTGGCTGTCTTGCTTAGCATGTACAAGTAATTTTTTTTGTAGTGTTAGGACTTAAATGTAGTAGAGTCCGCCTGGGGAAGTACCACACCTTTGCCAGTTAATCAACCGCCAAGCAGTAGTGTCCAAGCATTACTGTGTTCCGGTTTGAAGGGCAATGCTACCAGATAAATTACTGGGTATGAAGAGATTTAACACCTAATATCTCAGGGTGACGAGCGCAGTGCAGTGCGGCGCAGGATTGTGTTCGCAAGTTCACAATTCTGGCACTGCTGCTGTTAGTGGCGTGACGCTTACCACCAGGCAAACGTCTTACTCGTATCATCACTTGATTAAATAAAAAAATAAAAAACTTTATGTACATGCTAGGCAAGACAGCCAACGGAAACAAACCTAAGAGAGAACTAACGAACGAGGGTCTCAGGTTGTGTCGGCATAAGTATTGAGAAGTATAACAAAATTATAGCTGTTTATTTATCTTTTAGCGGTGGTGGAGGAGTAGAAACAAGAGACACAAGCAGTGGTTTGATCACGTCAGAAGTGAGCATACCTCACGCGGGGCCAGAGCACGCGGGGGAGTACCGCTGTCTCGCCCGCAACTTGTATGGTAGCGATGAGCTGATATACCGGTTATTTGTTAAAGGTATAATTACAAAAACTTTTAAGTTATTTTAGAAGTATTGAAGTAGATATTATAAACACTTGAATCTTTATCCACAGTCGGAGTTTTAGTAATAATAGACTAAAATAAAAATTATTTATGTCAGAGATAAGATATCTATAAAGTGTTAGTAACTAAATAAAATAAAAATAAAAAATTTCATTGATCGCTTAAAAATAAGATCTAGATTTCTTAAAGATATTAGAAAAAAAACTACCACGTTAGAGTAAGTATTATACTGTTACTAGAGTATTAAATAACCTGTGCTTCTTAGCGACATTACGAGTTTTCAATGTGTTTTCGATGTAAGTATCTAATTCGGGTTTTTCCTAATGTAGTGTCATAGGGAACAGGATAGATATTTACCAATCTGTAATAATCATAAACTTTTTTAAACACAGAACGACCGAACATACCGGAAGAGCTCCGAGTATCCGAGGTGTGGTCACGCCGAGCGCGTGTGACGTGGCGAGTGGCACGCGGCGCGCTTGTGTCACACTACTCGCTACAATACCGTGCGCTGACGCGAGACCTCGTAAGCGCCCCGCTAGATGCACCCCTACCCGCTCTACTCGACACTTGGGACGCGCCCGAAGTACTCAACCTCACGCTGGCTAACTCGGACTTGCTTCATATTGCGTGAGTTTATTTACATGTTGCTCAGTGTGCTCACAAATAGACACGCAAGTGCTTTGTTTGATGTACTGCTGCCTATTCTACGTGCATTTGGGATGCGTCGTAAATACTAGATCGATTTAATTATAAGTGCGTAATTATCTCGCTTTAAATACCGCTCGCCTTCGCAAGCGCACCGCTCGATACTTTGGACCTTTGGACGCACCCGACTTTTTCAGACTAATACTGTCTAAACGGATTTACGTCATTTTGAAACGGTTTTGTTTAGTTTGCCCTGTTTGTTGTGGTTTATTTGTTCAAATGTCTTTAAATTTTTTAATGTTCCCAATATTTTTTATTTCGACTGTTCATAACCTAACACTATTCAAGTAAGTTCTAAGTTCATAACCTAACACACACCTAACCTAACCTAACACTAACTAAACCTACTCTACAAATAAATTTATTTAGAGTGAATTACCGATGATCCCAATGATCCAAAATAACTATCATCATATTACGTTTTTAATCATTTGTGTTTTCCGTTTCCGCTGTCAGTGTATCACATAGTTCACGTTCAAGTCCCAGAACAGATACCTAACAATACCAATGTACCCGGAGTCCCCAATCTCACACTGACTAATTCAGATTAGGCACGTGTTTCAAGTTTGCACAGACTATATAACATGATAATTCTCCGTGGATTTCAGCTATCAGAATAGTTAACGCGCGTGTCAACGCTGATAAGCTCGATGTGTATTTTCATTGTGATGATGAAATATGCATAGTTAGATAGACATGGTTACAGCCCTAGTTATACGGCCCAATATATACGAGCTAATTCATTTTACTGTAACTTCAAAGACAAATAAATTAAGACTCATTTTAAATTGTTTGTAACAAAACAAAACGATATAAAAGTAACAAGTTAATAAGATTATGTAATTACACTCGTAGTAAATAAATGCCCTAATTTATTGTAATTTATCCAGAAAATCTGTATTAGGAAAAATATCTATTCAAACAAGGGTTTTTAATTTGATCAACACAATTACCATTCAACGTAGCAATTTCACCAGAATGTACACCCAGGTGCTTAGTAGTTGGATTGAGCATTTGGATTATCACTTTAATTACTAGGGCTAACCGCTCAGCTGCCCATACGATTGAAAATTATACAATGTGCCCCTTTCTTGTAAGTCGTGATCTTGTTTTTCTTTTCTGTGGTCGTGATACGTAAATGATAAAAAAACAGCCGTATATTGTTGATCAAACCATTCTTTTATGCCACAAAATAAAAAAAACTCATTGTACTTTCTTTGGATACAAAAACATAGCCTTAGATAGCTCAGTGAATTATCTTTAGATATACAACTTGTAACAAAAAGGTTTAATAATACTGAAGGGTATGTATGTACTCATATATATATATTTTTTAAATGGCCTATCGCGGTGGAGACCATGGGCAGTTGGGGTGCTGATGCCAAAAGGTTAGTCCGCGAAATAGGGCGCAGAATTAAAGATAGCGGTGGTGACTCCCGCGCTGGCTTGTACCTGGTGCAAAGGTTGTCCATTGCCATCCAGCGTGGTAATGCAGCCAGCATAATGGGCACATTTGCACCAGGTACTGTGAGGGGCGGGTTATTTTCTGACTGACTGATTGTTTTTTTTTTTTTTAAATTATATATTTTTGACTATGTTTTAAATGAACTATATATTGTGTATGATTAATGATATAATTCTTATTATACTATATAATATTATTACTAGATAAATAAAATAATTATCTAAATACCGTTTAAATCGGTTAATAATGGGGTACTCTATAATAGTGTACCTTAATTTAATTATAATCTAGCTTATTCCGCTAATAAGTAATTTAGTTCTAACTTAATATATTAGGTAATTATAAGTTCTCATAATTATGAACAACTATTACTATGGGGCCAACCCAGAAATGACAAAAAAAGTCAGCTGTTCCATATATTTTGTCCAAAGCAATGAACTTTTTGTATGGAACAGATGTTTGTTTTTTCGCGATTCCACGGTTGGCCCCATAGTAAAAGTTGTTTATAACGATGAGTACATACATACCCTTCAGTATTGTTGAACCTTTTTGTTACACAATTGTATAATTTAAGAAGACAAAATGTACAAAAGGTTACCAAAACACCTTCAGTAGAGAACCAGCTGGAAACTAATCTAAGCCAATATAGATAGGACTGCTTAACTAGTTCGCAAACTTTGGAGAGATTACTTTGCTCTAATAACTGTGACCCCTACCTTTATTACCCGCCTCGTTGTAATGTGAAATGATATAACTACCAGTCTGGGTATTTCTAGTCTTATAGTTTCAAAAGGGACCACTTTAGTGCGGACACAGCTTAACCTGAATAAACACAAGCGGGCACTATCGAACGATTAAATAGTTTTTGTTCGCGTTCGTCCGCTTCTATATATTAATTTAATGTTCTTTGCCATATCTTCCAATCTACCCAAAACTTTATAAAATTTGAGCAAAGATACCTAGAAAAATAATTAATTTAAGATGAAAGCCAAACAAAGTAACTCAGAAAACAATCAAACAGAAAACAAACATGTTCCAACTTTTTGACCTAATCCAAGTGCTGTCGCTATCTCAAAACATTGCGAAAGTCAAATTGCGTATTTTGCTTAACTAAGTAAGCATACATAAAAGATCACCTGCGTTAATGTATTACCAGGACGCTTAAATCATACCAGGCGTAGGAATAGATGTAGTGTTAGGATTCTGTTGCAGAATCCGCCCGGGGAAGTACACTAACCTTTGCCAGTTATTCAATCGCCAAGCAGTATGCAAGCATTACTGTGTTTGAGTATGAAGAGCAATGTTACCAGAGAAATTACTGGGCATAAAGAAATTTGACATCTAATATCTCAGGGTAACGAGCGCAGTGCAGTACGGCGCGGGATTTTGTTCGCTAGTTCACAATTTTAGCATTGCTACTGTTATGGGCAGTTGTGACGCTTACCACCAGGCGAACGACTTGCTCGTCTCGTCAGTCAATTCAATAAATAAAAACGTGTACGTATGTAGGTATACTTCAAATATATTTGGCGAAAATATGTCACTAACTACCTATGTGAAATTAATTTTGTTAATTCGAAGTTAAAATTAAAACTACAGTCATACCTATTTTCAACTGACTTCAAAAAAGGAGGTTCTCAATTCGACAGTATGTTTTTTTTATTATGTTACGCTATTACTCCACCAATTATGAACAGATTTTGTTTTTTTTTTATTTGTAGGTAGAGGTCCCATATACATTTTATCGAAATCGGTTCTGTAGTTTGGTTTTTAAATCAAAGTTACTAGAAAATATGAAGATGTCATCCAGGTATTCGAAGTTGAAGTCGGTTGTATTTAAAAAAAAGCGTATTATTAGAAGAAATTGTCTTTCATTTAGTTCTGAAGGGCCGGGCCGAGCCGGTGCCTCCATGTCGGGCCTACTGCCGGACACGCGATACGCCCTCAGGATCGCAGCGCATAACGACGTGGGCGCTTCGCCCTTCACCACGCCCCTTCACTTCACTACCCGGGAGGAAGGTAGGTTTTAGACCCTTGGTATTTTACAGAATATTAATAAACGTAATGTCGAAAGTGTAGTAACACAAGCTTTCAAATCAAATAAATAATCCTATGTAACTATTATTGGGACCTGGGTATGTCCTAAAACTGCATCCAGAACTACCGGAGGACGGGCAACAGCGTCCTCTTAGTTAACGGTGGTAACACTCTGCGATCCCCAAGCCGCCTGCCAAGCGTGGGGATTATGGCAACCCCTCCCCATTACGGGGGAGGCCTTCGTCCAGCAGTGGACGTCTTCTGGCTGATGAGTAAGTGAACTATTATCGTACCTATAACTAATAAGCGAAAGTAGCTTATTTCTGTCTTTATTTATCTACGACGACCCGTGAAAAGCAAGACTTACTTTTGATTACTTACTTTGACTTACTTACTACTTGATTTCTATTGGATGAAACATCGTCAATTCAATCACTACGACAATTGTTTTAGCTCCCGGAGGAGCTCCACGTGACATCACGGTTCGCGCGCTGCGAGCACGGGAACTTCACGTTACGTGGCAGGTAATAATACGAGTAGGTCTTTACCTATGAAATTGCCGTTCTACAGTACTTTTTTAGAAGAAAGTTTGGACTGGCTTTGTATTCTGAATTCAAATTAATTTTGTCTTAAAAACATGACATTCTTTTTACAAACTCAGTCTTTTGTTTATTGATTAGCGTTGTATTTTTATTACATTTGAACAATGCCCTAAACCAAAAATGACCCCTAAAAAGGAGATGGTCACTGTTTGGTGGACTAGTGCGGGTGTGATTCACCACAGCTTTTTACAAAACGGCATGAGCATTACTGCAGATGGGTACTGTGAAGAACTGGAGACAATGATGGAGAAGCTTGCACATCGGCAACCAGCTTTGGTCTTTGGATTACTTTGAATAACAGAAATAAAAAAGTTTGAAAAAATAAGTACTTTCACTTATTCCATACAAAACGGCAATTTCATAGGATATAATAGGCTATATTATATAAATATTCCATACAAAACGGCAATTTCATAGGATATAATAGGCTATATTATATAAAAGCGAAAATGACTCACTGACTAAACACGAAATCTCGAAAATTATATGATCCCTGAAGCTGAACGTTGGCAGGTAGGTAGGAGACGTCAGCCAAGAACGGATTTTGCGACAGGGCTGAATTAAGGGGGGGGGGGGGGGGGGGTGAAACTTTCTATGGAAGTTCTCTGTTTTTGAAGTTATAGTGATAAATATTGGTAATTCGGTAGTACGTTCAAAATAAAATATGATTGTTTTAATATTTTTTGACAGGGATGATTTAAGCGGGAGAAACGGGGGCTGAGAGAGATTTCGTGTTTAGAAGGCTAAACACGAAATCTCGAAAACTACTTACTCTCTGAAGCTAAAATTTGGCAGGTAGGTAGTTTATAGGTAGAAACCGTCAGACTGCTTGGCGGTTGAATAACTGGCAAAGGCGTGGTACTTCCCCCGGTGGACTCTGTAATAGAGTCCTACCACTACAGAAAGGTGAAGAAGTAAAAGCGGTGTGTTATTAATAAAGCAAGTTAAAAGATATGGCCTACCTCTAAGTAAGAACGGCGTGATTGTAATAATTAACTATTACATTATTGTTTTATTTATACGGGAATAGTCACCCGACTATTAGTTTCGATCACATCCGATGACCTTCTTCAAAGAGTGAAAACAGAGCCCGACGCAAAGCAGGACGCGGCCGCACGATAAATAAAACAAAAATGTGTCAAAATCACGTCAGTTTTCATAATAAAATTAACTATTAGGTATGTTAAAAAGGCAATGGGCATGCACATTGCGATCATTAGTCGTCAATCGCCACAGGCCAATCAGCGGATCGAGTGCTGTTGTGGCATTGGGTCGCAGTAAACTAAATGTGTTTCTAAGAACGCCATTAACAAACCCCTGTCGGCATAATGGGTTGTGTCAGTTTCAGCTCTTTGTTGGGGATTCGTTTGCTATATTTAGTTCAGGGAAAAATTCGGCTGGTTTTGAAACGCTTGTGTTGGCGTTTGACGTATTGTTTCAAGTTTGTTACATAATTTTCTTTATTATACGTATGCAGGTTTCTACAGTTTGTTCTTTGATATATTGTGCAACCATTATGCTAACTATTCCTTTCAAATCCACCTACCCATATCTATTGTTAGTTACTTTTACGTAGTAGGTAAGTACTTATATTACAAACTACTTAAGTACTTACTTACAAATTTAAATGATTGAATGAATGATTACTTATATAATGATGATGTATCTATTTGACTAATCAAATTAATTTAGTTATTAATTAAATTAATTAATTAATTATTAATTTAATTTTGACTATCAACATTTCTTAGTCGGTGCAGTCTTAACGTCTTAGTCGTTTGCATTTGGACATTAAAATGAGTAATAATAAAATAAATTATAATAAGATTAGATGGCTATTCAGCTTTCACAAAAAATTTATTGTATCGTCCCATTATTTACAACCTCATCTAAGATACTGGAGCTACCGCACCAGACAGACTATGCCAACAGAGTCTTGCTCTGTTACATCACGGAGCTGGTTTGGCTGGGGTAGATGCTACTCTGGGGAAATGAAAAACATTCCACGTCAATCCATGACTTATCGCCCCATTCTATAATATTCTTAAATCAAATATACTATATATACACAGTCTCTATGAAAATCAAACCTCAAAACTGTCCTCGTGCCTATGCTGGCTTATACCAGCTAATTAAAAAATATGTAGTCCACAAGCAGATATTGTTTCATTTTAATAATATAGCTTAATGCCCACGTCACACGCTTGGCGTGGTCACACGCGACTGAGAGCAAAACAAGGCAAAGTAAGCTATTTATGCCTTGTTTTGACGGTGCCGTTATCGAGCGGTGGCCGTGGATCTATCCTATATTTAATCGCAGATAATATTACTATATTTTTCATGTAGTCACCACCACGAGAGACCTGGCACGGCACTCTACTAGGCTACACCATTCGTTGGTGGGAAGTGTCAGAAGATGGCAAGGGTGCTGTTGGGGACAGTCCAGGGTCGGAGTCAGGCGCCAGTGCGGATGCAACCAGTACCACTTTGAGAGGGCTGAAAGCGGCTACGAGATACGGAGTCACCGTGAGAGCTTATAATGCAGCTGGAACAGGGCCACCCTCTACGCCGCACTACAGGCATACGCTGGAATCACGTAAGTTTATTTATTTATTTATTAAAACGTTGCTGAGGATCATAAAGCCAGGTACAGTACTTGTTGTGATGAATTAAAACCACTTACTATCAGCCCACATGATCAACAAACTCATTTCTAGTGTTCATATCTTCTCGATCTATCATCAAATCAGTACATCTATTCTCATCATAGTTTAAACTTAACTATTGATTCTAAGCTATGTAAGACGAGTGGAAAGACCTTATAACGTTTTTAATCTAATTTAAAGTTATTACCATAATATCCTTTTTTTAAACAAAGTTGTCTTGGAAAGTCCTAAAGTTACATTCATACGTCTTCGAAGATTCTTCCTTAAGCTTTAAACGATTAGAACAAAGCAATATGCGGACTTAAAACAAACTTGGAAAGAATAAAGAGCTTAAAATAGAGGGAGCAAAAATAAACTAACCTCAAACTAATGCCGTGACTTACTACTACTATCGCCGAAGGCAGCTCTGAATTACAGAGGTAACTTTATTGGTCGCATAAGTCAGCTTTGCTTGCTAAGTTATTGGTTTATGGAGTCGATACTTATTAAAATTCTGTCTATATACTTAGTTTTCTTTACATTTTTGCAAAAGGAAATAAAAAGTGGAAATAGTTATTTATGATACTAGTAATTATTATTATAGAAATTAAAAAATACCGTAAAGTTTACGCACGGCGCTATACAAGGGAGTGTGCGGTAAAGGCTTTTCCGCACGCTCCATTGTATGGTGCGTAATGTTTAACTTTCGAACGATGTATACAGGCTTCGTAAATGCACTTTTTGAGCAAATGTGTTGTAAAAATATTAACAAAAATGTTGCAAGCACGGTCGAGTTACATTATGTCCTGCATAACGCTATATCTATAATAGGGGAAATTTTCAGTGGTGTTTTTTTATTACCATGTGAGATCTTACCTCCTGGCTTTTTACTATAGGGTTTTTAGAAATATATGGGTAAACAATAGGCTAGATGACTGATGTTTATATCGTTGAAACCAATAGCTTTGATGAAGAATTTAAGTAAATATAGTATGTTTATTGAAAAAATAATTTAAATCGGTTAATAATGTTCTGATATATGAGCGTTTAAAGTTTTTGTTAAAGACAACTCTGTCCCTTTCCCACAAAACAAAAAATGACGTCACGCCTTACTTGTCAGAATATAATTTATATGGCGTACAGAGAAGTGACGTCACGATATGCTGTTTCGCCTCTCTGTCTAGTATGATATTAAAATGCTTATAAGTTGCTTATTATTGATCATATTTTCATTTTCTTTTCAATGATCAGTTATATTTATGGGCCACATTTTAATAAAACAATAAAAAAAAACCAGTCATCTAGCCTATTGCTTGAGCTCGATGATAGATGATAGATTGTTAGCGCGTTAGGGTCACCTGCAAAAGGCTAGGGTTAAAATCATAACAGAACCACCGGCGAAGAAAAAAATCATGAAGAAACCATAGAGCACAATGGTAGGGAACTTTCTAGAACTCCGCTAAATAATGATTTTGATATTGCACACCCCGTCTTCTATATGTTCTTCGAATCCTTTCCATGCAAAGGTTGCCTCGAAGAGATCGCTTTTAGCGATAAGGCCGCCAATTGTAACACTAGTTTTAGGTTCCTTTTTTGTGTTGTGATCATCATGACTGTTATCATTTCTTTTGGTGTGTACAATAAAGAGTTAATCTATCAATTACATTTAAAATTACCACCATAGTTGGTAAATCAACAACAAACTGCAAATTTTAGCCATCCAAGTAACTTAAAGCATAATGGCAATTTATTTACAGTGCTTTCAAAAACTTTGCACTAAGCTCCGCTGTAAGTTTCGTCAAAGTGTCGCGTAGTCGCGGGGAAACTGGTAAATGCGTTGCATGTCGACTCATCAAGCGTCTACTTGTCTCTTATATTAGAGTTTGAAGATATTATTACAGACAACTAAACTATAATAAGTAAAAATGTTATTTTAGAAGATAATACATAACAACTTACACAAATTGTTTTTTTTTATCAGTTGCCGAAAACAAACAAAGAACAACAAAGACTAGACGAAAGCCTAAGCGAGACTAGACTAAGCGACAGCTTTATAGCTAAGTTAGTAGCATGTCTGCCTTCAGAGCTGTAGGTTCGATCCCCATCCCGGGCAAAAAATTATGTGACGAACATAAAAATTATGTTTGTAAAATGTCCCTCAATATTTATATATTTAATAACAACATTATTTGTAATACCTATGAAATTTTATGACGAATCGTTTCCCACTGCGTCAGCCTTCATCATCCCACTGCTGGACATAGTATATGAGTCTTCCCGGTATAAGTCAGCGAATTTTCAGATGCCACTGAATATAAATTTACGGAACATAAATATACTGGCTTACATTAAATTAAGTATAGGTAATAGTTTCCTGGATAATTTCCTATCTTACGATATGCCACTATGGTTTTGAACCTACATTATGCCAAACATTACAACAACGGCTAACTACTTCCACCTAATGTCAACGTATATTGGAAATTTGTATTTAAGAGAGTTCGTGTTTTAGAGCGCTTATAAGAGAGCCAAGTTTCGAGTATTTAAATTTTCTAACTTTGCCTTTATTATGTAGCGTAAGTTTTGTCAACTGTCGCGTAGCTAAACCTGCAGTCCCCTGTTATCGAATCGACGTTGCGATCGTAAATTTTCCCATCAAAATGCAAAATGGCTTAATTGGACTGTGGCCTTTGGATCTAGGTCGGGCGATTCAGAATAAATTGATGGCTCTTTGCGAGCATGTTTCATTTTTTCGTTTATTGCGTCACTTACTTTTAGAGGGTCGTGATCGGAAAAAAATCTTTATATTCGCCGATTCTACACAACGATATCGGCCTAGTTTTATACTTTCGCCCAAATACCTAATGTCCAAATAATACAAAAATACATGTAATAAACACGTACTTACTACCATACATACGATCTAATGGAGATAATAATAAAATAAAGCATATGTTTGGGTAATTACACGCCTATGGAATATAAATCAGTATTATTCCATGTTCTAATTACAATACTTTGCTTACATGTTGTATTTTTATCGAAAACATTTATTTCGAATGAAAAAAATTCAAGTACATTTCGCAGCGCCGACTGGTGGGCCAGAAGGGGTGACGTGCGCATCGAGTGGGTCCACGTCACTCAGGGTGTCGTGGCGTCCCCCAGCAATCGATACCAGGGGAGGATTGATCACGCACTACACATTACAGTACTCGAGACGTGACGCCGATCCGTTACTGCCGACCCAGGACGCGTATCTTAGAGTGCAGGTAAGGAAGATTGCCTCCCTTTTATAAGCAGCTGAATTTGTATCCGTCTTAGATCAGTGAAAAAAATATTAGGTGCAAATAGGGAAGATGAATTTAAATAGGTAAGTATAAATAGAAATGATTTAATTTTCGTATTTATTTGAAGTTTTGATCATAAATATTCTCAAACATCGAATGGAAGCGTATAGTATTTCCACTTGCCACAGACTATGTTTAGTCCGTTTCTTCTTAGGTGTCAATTTCATTAGACCGATGACAGCTCTTAATTTTATCATCAATGGCTGTGATTGGTATGTTAAACGGCCATTGTTGTTGACCAAATAGGACACCTAATAAAAACAAAGTTACATTATTAACACGTTTACTGCGGCAAGTAAAATCATAATTCTTCATCTGGTGCGGCGGCGGGCCAAAATGCGCCCCCAATGATATTTCCGCCAGTGCGTGGCAGGTCTTTCTAGACCCACCAGCACTAGGAAAGATTAAAAATTGCTATAAATTTGTGGAAACATAATGTATACATTTTTTTTATATTGTTAGAATGACCTTGAACCCAACTTCCTTAGGTTTCATTTGCCCCGGGATCTGCCAAACAGGAAATGAGCAATAAAGCAGGAAAAGCGGCAGGCTGATATCGACCTGAACCGCACTAGAAAGTATTTTTAGTAGTGATGGGACAGAGAAAAATAAGGGGATATCGAAAATAAAACAGAATTATCGTAAAAGAACTGAAAAATGTTTTTATTTACTTATGCCTGTCTTGGAAACATGTTACGCAAAGGTTTTGCTCGCATTTCCTGCAATATTTTTTTACTTTCTTAACTTTTTTTTTTGCTTGGGTACTATTAAAAGTTTTACGCAGTCTGTCGTAGCACCCTGCACAATTTCTTCGTTTAGCGCTCATCTCAAGGACATGGTCATTGTCCTTAGGTTTTACTTCTACGAATTACCCTATTCTCCAAAATTTGTATTTTTCTTTTATTGCTTGCCATCGTTGATTATATCGAACGCTACGTCAGATCAGTTAGATAGCACAACACTAACTGGCGGGGCGCGCGCTCTGTGCGGTATCGGGTCGCCAGCTGCCTGTTGGGAGGGCGGGCCGAAATAGGCCCACTGCCGCACTCAGCGGACGTTTTTCACCGTCAGTGCGATGGTAGGTCGATAAAAGCCTGCCGTTATGTTTTGATGGGGAACACCTACAATTTTGACCGCAAGATGAAAAATATATTTGTCTCTGTCGAATTTTTACAAACACCTGAGATATTCGTTTCGCACAAGCGAGACGGACAAAGGTTTCTTCGTCCGCACCAGCTGAAGTACCGCGGCAGGCCGATATCGGCCTGTTACGCAGTGAGCGTGTTAAGACACTATACTAATACTCGCTATGTTTAAAGAAACTACAATAAAATTATCTCACGTTTCTAGATGTCAAATTAGTCTTATAATTATTATTAGTCTTATGGTCTTACGTTGTGTGTAGCGCTTATGAATATTTTTTCAAGCTCAGCCATCAAATGCTTTTTGCTTGCCTATGTTATTAGACTAGATAATAAAATCGTTCTCTTAATACTTTTCATGTGACAGGGGGAAGAAGCGACAGTATCCAGACTGACGTCTTACGCCGAATACGAGATAAGAGTGAGAGCTCACAACGCAGCTGGAGATGGACCACTCTCTGCACCACAAGTCTGCAGAACTGATGAAGATGGTAAACTAAAAACTGCTTTCATCATCATCACCATTAAAATCAGTGTACTTAATTACAATGCTAAACTTCGATTTCGTCCTAGGCATACCAATTATAATCCGTTCGCTGTCACGTGATCTTTGATAACTAGAGCAAATAGAAAAAGACTGAACTTTAATTTTTTTTTAAGTTGAATTTTTGTGTAGGTACTTTTTAGTTTTTTTTCTGCGTCTTATTTACGATTAGCAATCATCCGATATCGAACGGTAGCATTACATTAACTGTAGAATTACATTTTTAAATCACAGGTTTAACTAAATATTTTTTACTGGTCATTATGGTGACTTTTTTATTATTATTATTTAACCATAGTAAATTGATGATTTTTTAGCGCCAAGTGCTCCGGGCGGAATGAAGCTTGTTGCTCTAGGAGAACGGTCGCTCAGAGCGTCCTGGCTTCCACCTTCAGAACCAAACGGAAAACTTATATATTACACGCTTTATGTAAAAGATCTATCAGGGTAAGTGACAGAAACGACATTATTTGGCGTTAAAATTTGAAGTTTAGCTTAGAGATATTCACACATGCAAATGTGTGAATATCTTTATCTTGTACTATACCTACATATAGTAGCGATCGTGGCGTAACTTGTGAAGGTGGTTCTGAGTTCGCCGATGTAACGCAACGGACGATCCGGTCTGTCTTCAGATGGGGCGACCGTGAGTGGCATTTATATCTAAGCGCTACCGTGGCTCGGATGGCACATTAAATTGTTGTTCCCGGTCGTTTGTTCTATATTTCTATAACAACAACCATCAATCTATATCAGAGGCTTCCGAACGGCACATCAACTCTGACATTAGAGCTGGCCTCTCTTTGTATAGGACAAACATAGTTACTATACCGATTTCAATGTAATAAAATGATCATTGGATAGTGTGATTTTACGATAGTCACATAAAAATTAGGAATTAATGATGACAGTATCGTATATTCTTTACCAAACTAAATGTTGCAAAGCTAAGTTTTATGAAGATGCACCCTTGATGGGTGCAACTTAGCTTAGTATGTAGTTTCATGAAACATGCGCTTACCAAAAATCAATTATTGTCAGTAGACAAACGGTCAATCGATGTTCAATAATCCGTTTAAAACTTGGTTATACCTTGGTAGCGTTATTTAGGAATTTGTTTTACAATTACTTGTACATTTTAGATCTCAAGAACCAAACATAACACGAGTGAACGCTTGCACCGAAGGGGAAGGTAGTACAGAATGTATGAGGTCTCTAAGAGGACTACGCGCTGGCAGGACCTATGAAGCGTGGGTGAGAGCGGCCACATCTGCTGGCGAGGGACCGCCTTCTGCGGCTATTGCTTGTCAAACCAGCGCTTTGGGTTAGTTGTCTTGTACTTTCTACTAATGCATACTTACCTAAAACTGAGCTTTCATGTTTAATTTTAGTGGTAGAACTCTACTGCAGAGTTCGCGTGGGGAAGTATCACACCTTTGCCAGTTATACAATCGCCAAGCAGTAGTATGCAAGTGTTACTGTGTTCCGGTTTGACGGGCAATGTTACCAGAGAAATTACTGGGAATGAAGAGATTTAACATGTAATATCTCAGGGTGACGAGCGCAGTGTAGTGCGGCGCAGGATTGTGTTCGCAAGTTCACAATTCTGGCCCTGCTACTGTTAGTAGCAGGCGTGACGCTTACCATCAGGCGAACGTCTTGCTCGTCTCGTCACTTGATTGTTTAATAAAAAACATAGCCTTTTATACAGGTTGTTTAGGCAGGTGCAGTACCTAATTATGATCTACTCATCTAAGTGATCACCTTTAAGAGCACAAATTAAGCTTTTGGTTTAGTAATACCTTCCGAATATCCATGTATAGGAGCTTAATAATGTTTTTACTCCAAGGTTTTGGTCTTAATGTTTTTCACCATTAAAACCCATAAGTTTTGCTACAAGCACAAATTTCAGAACAACTATTGTTTATTTGTCTTTGGCTACACCTGTATTATACACCCCGGTTGACCAATGATCTTATCTCATGACCATATCTACAGCTCCTGCCCGCATATCTTCGTTCGGAGGCGTGGCTATGGGAGCCGCAGGAAGCTCGTTGTCACTTCGGTGCGTGGTTGGAGGTGCACCACCTCCGGCGAAACGGTGGCTTCGAGCGGGAAGCGCCTTACATCCACGTCCACCGTTTCATCTGGACGGGGATGCGCTATTAATACGAGGTAAATACTAATGGAATAATATGTTTATTGACAGCACAGGCCACAGACCTCGGAAGTCGATCTACCTTAGGTTTCAGCTTTTGTGTTTTTTTTTTATTTTTTTTCTCCATCATCATCATTGGTAGCTTATTCGGCCCACAGCAGGGCATAAGCCTCCTTCCTCATTCGCCAATATTTTTCTATTTGGCAGTCTAGAGTATTTGCCATTCTTCACTACAAAACTTAAGTGAATACTTGTTCCTATACTACATAGGGTTAGAGCTATCTCATGCGGACAACTACACTTGCGTGGCTGAGAACCCGCACGGATCGGACTCTGCCACGTGGCGCGTGGTGGTGCTCCGGCCGCCCGCCGCACCAGGACTCGCGCTTCTGGAGGCTCGGGCTAGAGAGCTGGAGCTTGAGCTCAGGCCGGCGCCCAGGGCGCCTGGACATGCCCTGCCGAAAGCTTACACTCTGCATTGGAGACTCGCCTCGCCTGATGTGAGTAATTAGTAGCTAGTTAAAAAGCGAGATAAATTTTATTGTTATATCACATCAACAACCGGAAGACGTCTACTGCCATAATCCCTACTCTTGGCAGGCGGCTTGGGGTCGGTATTGTTATATGCTCTCTGATCATCCGGGTATTTGATAAGGCGACGGCGATATTTCATAAGAAATTGTTTTATTCGTAATTATTGATACTCGTATCTTTGACTATGAAACCGAACCCCTGGCGCAATGTAAGGAGTAGTAGTTTTTTGCGATTTTATGGTCCCGTTGCTGATGGTACCTTCTAGGAAAGACGTAGGAAAGAAGTATGTGAAAGTTTATATCATCGGTCTACATAATTATGTATAGGAAATGTCCTAAGCTTTAACAGGTCATGTAATTTTTAGGGAGAATGGCGAATTCAAGCATCAAATC
Source organism: Erannis defoliaria (assembly GCA_905404285.2). NCBI lineage: Eukaryota > Metazoa > Arthropoda > Insecta > Lepidoptera > Geometridae > Erannis > Erannis defoliaria. The sequence continues at coordinate 6,388,679 of FR990076.1, forward strand.
CTGGGCCTGTGATGCTCACGAACCTTCGCTGTGGCTCTGCATATCGCGCTTACAGTTCTGCCGGTGGAACTCCTGGAGCGGAGCTCGCTGCGAGGACCTCTGGTGGTCCTCCAGTAGCACCGTCAGACGCTCGGTGGATCAGAGCTAACGCTACCCATGCGAGCTTCGATACTAGTCTGTGGAGTGACGGTGGTTGCGGCCCGGTGGCTTTGAAGTTAGAATGGGCTGGTTCCGGAGTAGCCGGGGCGAGAGATGTGCCTGTTGGGGGAGAAGTCATACTAGGTGGTAAGTGAACTTGAATATCGGTTTCCTTTCTTGTCTAACTTTTCGTAAAATGCATCGAGGTTGCTACTCTTTGTGAGAAGTTGTGTGACGATCGTGATTCATTGTTTCGACTGTTTGTCAAGATATGTTGAGATGCCTTAATTGAAATGAAATGTTTTTTAATGATTTTTTTTACGTTCTTGCCACTTTGATTTCAGCTTGGCGGCTTTTTATCTTAAGTCAACTATCCTTTGATGAACACAGTGTTCTGGACTATTTCCGTTCCCTTAATTTATTTACCACATGGTGTTTTAATATTGACTTAGTAAGTAGGTTCGTTGTAAGTTAAGGGGTCAGCTACAAAGAATAGCTACCTACTAAAATTGCACTTCACCAGACTATTATGATTGGTGGAATATTCAGATAGATTCATGTTTCTATAGGCTTATCTCCTGGGTCACGATACCGCGTGGCAGCCCGCGCATCCAATGAGGCGGGCTGGACTCGTGAGGTTTTTGAGTTCAACACGTTGCCTGCGGAGGGCGGATTCGCGGAGGAAGTGGACGCACCTTTCCCTGCGACTGCGGGCGAACTCGCACTGTTGCTGGCCTTATGCGCTGCCCTGTCTCTCGCCGCACTCACCATCTTAGCTATATTGCTGAGGAGGAAGAGGTAAGGAACTGTATAAGGGTGTAAGGTATTTATGTAATGCGGCACCTAGTTTGCAGACGTAATATATTTTACGATCAACCGGAATTTTAAAAAGTAACGGATTTCCTTTTCGTAGTTACACATGTAAAACAAAATTATGCCATTTTCGTCCCGAGAAACTGCGTCCCATATTAAAAAAACAAAGATCTAACAAATAAATACAGCTATTCCATAAATTTTGCCTAAGGACCTTTATGTATGGACATTGAAATCGCGAAAAAAATATCAACAGTTTGTTTCGCGATTTCAATGTTAGCCCCATAGTAAAAGTTGTTTGTTTTGATGTACATAATATGCCCTTAAAAGTATGCTAACAGATTACAACTAACCCTGTATATCTGGTTGGAACTGCGACAATACAACGCACGAGCGCATTGTGTGAATACATTTCGGTTTATGGTAATATATTGGTTCTGAGATTCAATCACAATCTTAGTAGGTATTTGTAGTATAAGTTAATATTTTCATTACATTTTATTTTGTCGCTAAATGTATAAACAATAATTTTGGTATGCGGGACGATCAAAGGGAAATATTATCATGTGGGACGACGAAAATACTTTTTAACGCCGTGGGCCGAAGATTCGGGACGAATATGGCATGAATCAAAAAATTACGTAAATAAAAACTGGTTCAGTTTGGTTTAGCAAATTCACAGAAAACCGAAATCTTAATTTATGGTTGCCTGGAAGAGATCGCTTTTAGCGATAAGGCCGCCAATTGTGGCACTAGCTCATAATGTGTATCTTTCTCTATTGTATTTTTTTGGTGTGCACAATAAAGAGTTTCTATCTATCTATCTATCTATCTATCTTTTTCTTAAAGTAATGTAAAAATTAGATACGAGGTAAATAAAAAGAAGTGATTTGTGATCAGGATTCATATATTATGCTAGTTTCTGCATTCCAGTAGAAATAAAAATTAAACAGTATTATAGTACCTACATGCAATTATTGCAACGTTGTACCTAATTAATAGATAATAAAAAGATAAATTAAATGTTATGTAGTTATACATAACATTTAATTTGTCTTTTTTAGCCAGAAATTTAACTTGTGTACCTAATAGTCCCCATCATACTGCCATCATTTCAGCTTTTCAAATATATTTAGGTCAGTTTCTGTAACACAAGAGGCCGTAAAATGACCGTCCTGCAAACACGTTATGATTTTGATCGTAAAACGTGTTTACAGACTCTCATTGACGCCTCTTAACATAATAAATATTTTACTACATTTTACTTACCTACGTGAACTAAATGACCTCATTTATGTCTTTATGATTCTTGTTACTATATAAACGGAGAAAATGCCTTTAGTAACAGCGCACAGACAATTAAAAATCCAAACGGTCTCAACTAATTAGTGTCCCTACATTACTACTCTGAACTCTGGACTAAATACACCTTGAAGTCGCACGACTCGATCAGAGTAGCCTATAATAACATCTTTAGGCACCTGATGGGTCTAAAGCGTTACTGCAGTGCTTCGGAAATGTTTCTAGAAGCGCGTGTAGACACTTTCAATGCAATTCAACGCAAAAGAATAGCGTCTTTTATGTCCAGAGTCGACATGTGTAAGAATACAATCATTAGTAGTTTGGCGGACAGGCTGCTGCTGAGTGCAACGTATCGACGATGGGTGGCTATTGCCAGTTAAAATTATTTTTATGGAATTTTTATGTTATTTTAAATTAAATTAATTATTTATTATTATTTGACGAAATGTAACATTCTATGGATTCTATTCTATGGATCCCCGAGTCCGAAATAAAGATTTATTATTATTATTATTATTATTATTATTAATCGATGTAAAACGTAACTCTTCTCTTAATACTACTCTTTTACTATTTATATTGTTATAATTATAAATAAACTTTTATACTTTAACGTTTTTTAAGCTAATGCACTAATAGGTACCATAATAGTACATTATGATACAAGTGTGCTATGTTGGTCATTACACTAGAGGCGGAATTATGCGCGCGAGCCGCAGGCGAGCGCGATAAGGAAGCCGAGAGTGTATTGAAACATAGCATAAGAGTATCATACGACTGTTTTCATCACACTTGCAAGGAAAAAACCTTTTTTTTGTAATAATCAACCACACACAACACAACAAATGTTTGTTGAAACGTCAACAAACATTTGCGGAAAATGGCGCCCAAACCAGCAATGCGCGCGCAGGTTGACATTTACTTCAGCGGCATAAGAACTCTTTGTTGGTATTACAAAAAAACTGTACGTATTACCCGGCTATATTAAGAGTGCTTCGTATACACACGTCTAATTGCAGTCACGTACAAACTTGACTTTACCGGGTTATACCTATTATAGCACAAGTGCCGTAATGTAAAGTAAAAAGCACCCGTGCGTAATAGCTTAGATTATGAGCCTAAAACCGATGCAATAAGATCCACTTTACGAGCAAGTGTGATGAAAAAACAAAAGTGTACTAAAACAAAAGTGTACTTCTGTCTGCTGTTTACCTTTTTATTATGCAAAAGTTAGCTCTAGTATGCATGTTGTAGTATGGAGGATCTATGTACGAGTAGTACAAGAAATATACCCTCCAAATTACATTTCCTTAGGATCAACGGAAGTCTGCAACGAAGGTACTGAACTAGGCTGTGCGTTGATATGGCACTGAGTCAGTCAAGTATTTCATGTACAGGCTTATACATTTGGGATGTACTTAGTACATCATTGGAAAGAATTAAAGTAATCATCATTGGAAACAAAAAGTTCACTTGACTTGACAAAATGTATGGAACAGCTATTTTTTTCGCGAATTCTGTGTTGGCCCCATTTAGAAAGTTGTTCACAATGATTAGTAAAATTACCCCTGTCGGCTTAGGTTACCCCAAGCTTAAAACCTTGTATTGTCCGGGTGCGATCGCACGAGGATGATTTGACGTTGATAGTCAAAATTACTTGATTTTTCAATTCAACGCAGGTATTTTAGGTTTTTCGTTCAAGTAGGTAGTATCTGTCGTACCTCTAAACTCATTAACCCAATGCACACTCGTACGTTTAATACGAAGCGCGAGGTTCGTTAGCAATCTGCACGAGTGCGCGCTGACACAAGCGCTCTTCCACAATCGACCCTTTTCAATCGCCCGGGCTTTGTACAAATGACGTGTGATGCCGACTCGAGAAGAGAAATCCAACTTCTGATGTGGGATTTTACTTTGTACCAGCAATCATCGGATTGTCTAAACATTTTGCACTGTCAATCAATCACCTAGAGTTACGAAAGATTGGATTTCATAATCTTCGTAAAGGCAAATTTGATTGAATTTACCTTCGTTTATACTATTTTTTTAGTAATTTATATTAGTTCTAATCAGTTAGCATCCTTTGTATGTGTCTTTGTATATTTGTTTGTCAAAATGTATGAAACAGCTTTTTTTGCGATTTCAATGTTGTCCTCATAGTAAAAGTTGTTTGTTTTGACGTACAGAATATGCCCTTAAAAGAATGATAACTGATTAGAACTAACCCTGTATAATAATATTTAAATTGTAAGCCAATATCTACCTATTTGCTTAAAATTAAGTTGTACTATTTCAATGTTAGAAGTGCGCCGCACTCATCGTGCAGAACCAATGCGTATTTCTAGCTTTACTTTTAAACTTTCTTATTCTTACACTCGCTCAAGTGTTCCTGCATAACATTTACAGCCTTTTGGTCATCTAACGAGACTCAACATCAAATGTCTGAAAGTAGGTAATGTGTAACACCAATGCATAGTCACATTGCTTAGTTATTCCAAGTACTGTGTACCGTGCAATGATCATGGGCATGGGCGCAGGCTTTAAGTTTTACCACCACGAGTGTGCCACGAGAGTGCCTTGTTGTACATCTCATTCTTAGTATTACAAATACAAAGATTTATGGATTGTCATAGAAAAATGTTTCCAATTTATATACCGTGTAGTTACGAGTTCACCTTATTAGAAAACTGCTTTAGCATCACATTACGACAACATTGTAGAGGCGTTTACGTTGCTCGTAAACTACATTTATGGCCATCCTTGTCGGTGCTATGAAATCTTACGGTCGATAAATCTATTAGTCCGCGTCGACAAGCACTTGCCCGTTGACTCCAAGAACTTTAATCATAATTAAACTTAAGTGATGATGGTACTCGCCATTTAGTTTAGAAGTTTGGTTTGGCTTTTGGGCAAGATGAAGTAATAAAATCTCATGTCATTTACTTTATTTGGTACTGGTGCCAATCGTGTCCAGCCCTTCTTGTCGAGTTGCATGGTGTTAACCCAATCTACAATTAATAATTTGCCTAAGCTTAATTTTTTTCGAATGTAATTTAAAGCCGTGCACATCCATGTTTCAATCACATTTGTTACTGCGGCCAATCATTATTCTAAAGCTGAATGAGATAGGGCCACATTTAGCGGAGCAAAAATATGGCAGTTACGCAAATTCGTGAGGTTTTTTCGATTCTTGTGGATTTTTGTGGTTTCAGGCCATTTTTTTTTATTTAATACAAGCATAATACAAATATTATTTCAAAACTTAGTGCGTTAGTTCGTGACAATCTATATTATTTACAAGTGAGTAAATTATCGTGCTCAATTTTACAAAAAAATAATGATAAACTGTTACCAAAATTGTTTTATCTGTTAATTTCTGTTCTGTAATATTACAGCGGAAATACACTAGAAATTAACAGATAAATTAATTTTGGTTACAATGGACTTCCGCAAAGTAAAGGCGGTCACTTTGTAAAATCAATCACAAGATTAACCTGTTGTAATGTGTAAAAATAGAGGTGTTTTGTTATTTTTATTTCTTCTTTTCAATTTTTTTTTTAAAGATTACTAAAGCATTACTAAAAGCGTTCACTTCTCACATCTTATAGATACAAATATTTGTTTTTCGGAAAACACATACTCATTAAAGCCGTCAAAAACTATGATTGCACGTGATTTTATAGAACACCCCCTACAAATATAAAACAGGGTAAAACTTTTAGGTTTAGAAATAGCGATTCATTTATCGTCGATAGCCTGCAACGCCAAAAATTTACTTTTTGCCCCGAAATTAGAGTCTCTACTAGTTTAAATAACATTCCAAGGTAAACCATTTGAACGTTACTACTATTATTTTATTCTGTGCCTTTAGACGCCGTCTTTTGGGTGCAGATTAAAATGAGTTAGGCTTATTATACTTAGTTGGTTTGGAACAAGTTTATAAACATGAATAAACGAATGGCTTTCGTTTCGTGGTGACAAAGTTCGTTTTAGGTGTGTTGATAGAATCCTAGGATATCATTTGTATTTGAATCCAGGAACGACGACGCGGTAGCTCGAGTAACCACGAACGCAGAGAAGCCTTCCTGCGGAACATATAGAGCGCCTCCTCATCAGACGCCTAAACTACCACCAGATCCTCCAGGTGAGACAACTATCAATCCACTACTACCAAATATGATCATTCGAATTATAACATTTTAACCGACTTCAAAAAATGAGGAGGTTCTCAATACGGTTGTATGTTTTTTAAAGCTTTTTTTAAGTAACATCCATCTCTAACAGATCTCCATCATTTATAACCTGTTTTGGTTTTTTTTTTGTTTGTAAGGGTATTCTTAGAGATTGGTCCCATAGACAATTTATCAAAATCGGTTCAATAGTTTACAAATCAAAATAACTGGGAAAAGATGTCATCCATGTAAACGGAATTGAAGTCGGTTGTTTTTTTAGGTACTTGTTATTTCACAACTAAAAAAGAAGTGTAAAGTTTTCAGGATTCGTGTATGTATGTATATAAGTATATGAGTTTTTTCTTCCACAATAATTTCTAAATGCCTGAATAGATATGGATTTATGGGATATCGTTAGAATCCTTACAGCATCCCGAATGACACTGGCTTTTTTATTTTTTGGCAGGACAGTCGTGTTTTTTATTTTTATTATTTTATTAGGTGTCTTGTATTAGAGTAAGTGTAACAATACGTGTGTATGTTTGTGTGTGTCGTTGTCTTATTATTGTATTATGTCTTATTGGCTAACGGTCGTTAGCCAATAAGAACGACACCGCGCAAGCAAACAAGCAAACGCGCGATGGAAATTTCTTCTGTGGTCGCACGATGCCTTGCGAGCTTTAATTATAACACTATATCATTGAGGTCACAAAGAAACCTAAAAAAAGATAACTTTATCTATATTTAATCTCGTCGTACGACGAAATCGCACCTGCCAATTAGGACGATGCCTGAGGTTGTTTTTTCTAGTGACTATTAAGGCACTAAAGGCCTTCCATGTGTTTTACACAACAGCAGGGTTTCATTGACTTCTTAAATTAACAAAAGTAATTAAAGTTCTGCGCAATATTAAAATGAAGTGCTTATTCTAACGTCATATTACTTTAGTAAGACTAAGTTACTGCCTTTACACTCACGTTACCTACTGTTATTGAATTTACACATAAATCCTTTTAGACCTTCTAGGCACTTAAGGGGTTTGTCTCCATCGAATTTCCAAACAACGTTACTAAATTAAATAAAATCTTGAATTATTTTAGAGCTAAAAGGAGTTTCGTGTTTAGCTAGCAGAAGTAGACCAAATCACATGGGATACGTCCGAAATTGAAGCTTTTTATTATTAACTTTCTCTTGCTGGTTACTTTATAAAAGGTTTTATACCTTCGTGATTCTTAAATTCATTTCAAGTAAGGACGTGGCTAGATTGCCCTATTGTGTGTTTTAGGGCATACCGTTGTAACACTGTTTTGGAATAAATTTTCTTGGGATTTCTATTGTGTTTCGGTGTAAGTAATAATTGTAGTGTTTTGAAGATGATATAAATTTGGTTTATTTGAAATAGACATGAATTCTAAACCCTTTGTAGGTCATGCAGGTTTAAACGAATCTAGCAACCGGGACCTACAATTTAATTTTGTAACCTGACTCACCCACCAGCTGTAAATGCTCGCGGTCACCTCTCGAGCGACCGGATTGTCAGTTACTTAACTTTTTAATTATTATTCAGACTAATTATTCAGAGGCAACGCTCATAGCTGAGTGCCAAATCGACGTAGATTTTTTTTAAACTACATACTAGGTTAACCGGGAAGAGTTGACTTTTTGGGGGGCGTCCTCCGTATTTCTGAGGTTGTAGGAGTCTCTGAGAGGACAGAGGTTCTAAAATGATAAACCAGTAGTCGCTGCAGTACAGGAGTTTTTAGGTGCTCAGGATTCGTCCTCGGAACTCTTCGGAGTTTTTTAAGATAGGAATTTTAAGCTTAGAAAAAAGATATTCCAAGTGCATTCGCTAAAAGGCGACTATATCGAAAAATAAAATAACATTTAATGAAAGTTGCCGGCAGCATACTCATTCTCACTTTTTATTGAACGCCCTACGTATCTATCGGTACGTTACTAGATGTGTACGAGATAAGTCCGTACGCGACGTTCGCGGGTGCGGGTGCAGGTGGCGGGTCCCGCGCGTACACATTGCAGCTGCGCGCGCTTGCGCGGCACGACGACGACGCGGCGCCACCCTCGCTGCCTCCCTGCTGCGACGGTCAGTATACCTTCATACTTACTACGTGTCTAATACGTAACTCTTGTACTAGACGTGGGAGACGGTAAGAACCATCTTGGTGAGGGGAACCGTGGTGGTAATCATCAGTAAGAAGACGTCCACTGTTGGACGAAGGCCTTCCCCTTAAAAAGAGAGGGCATGCCATAATTCCTATGCTTGGCAGGTGGATTGAGGGTCGTAGAATGCTCACCCCCGTTAGCCGAGAAGACGTTGCTGCCCGTCATCCGGACCTGGTAGTTCAGAATGCAGTTTTAGGACATAGCCAGGTCTAACTTTGACCAGGTCCCCAGGGCCCTGTTTTATAAAACTACAAGTACAAGCTTACAAATTGTACTAGCTTCTTGTACCAGTAACTGCAAGTTACCAGTTACAGGTAGATGGTTTGTCTTTAAATTTTAGACAAGTGCTTGTATTTGTAGTTTGTACACTGGTTGTCTTGTAGCTTTAGAAAACGCCGTACTCAATATTTTTTTGTGGTGGTGACACTTTTTCACTAGAAGTGCAAGACTTGTAGCTTTATAAAACAGGGCCCTGGCCTTGAACCTTGGTGGTACTAAGTGTAAATTATCCCTATGTTGATTTTGAATCTTGATCTGTTGTTTGATTTTGAACTATATATAATCTAGAATTATACTGGATACGAACAATATTTACACACAATATTATCTTATGTTCAAGGTATCCGAGACATTTACTGCTATTCAAATCAATCTAAAGTTATAGTATTTAATCGTATCTCTTTTCGTAGCTCGTATCGTAGCACAATTGTAGCACATATTTAATTAGGATATGCTACGCCAAAGCAACGCGGTTCGCAAAACTCGCAAATGATTATGAAATTATCACAATTCCTACGCTAAGTAAGATTTTTTGTGTGCAGAAGAAACGTGCGTGGACGCATGCGATGCGCAGCGGCGACGCAGACGCCGGCGGCATTATTGTCCCGATCATGGTGAGATAGTCTCATTGGCATATTTTAAAATGTAATTCTATTAACATTATGATTATGATTGTGGCAACGAAATAGTGATATAATAAAAGTCGTTTTTAGCTCCGGCCATCACCTTTAATTCCAGTATAAAATATATTAGAATTTAGAATTTCGAAGTAGGTGATTCTTTCAAGTTTTAGTTGATAGTTGGCAAAGTGACTCAAAGTGATGTATCATGTCTAAGCCATGCCCTAGTAAAGTGTCTATGGAAACAACGTGAAAAGATATTATGATATTACATTGTACCACTTTTCCATACTACTCGACTCGCACTTTTATTAAAAATTACTTTAACTTTTACTTTAGTGATTAATAATCAAAAATAAAAATTATTCACAAAAAGAGCAGATAAAAAAACTACGTTTGGTTACCAAGTCGCCTGGTAGTAGGCGACGGAAAAAACCGAAATTGATTAGCTAAAATTAAAGGACAGGCAAGAAGAAGACACCTCTGGGAGAAGCCTATCTCAATCGGAGGGCTGACTATAACGTCGCCTTGACAAATAATTCTGTCTTGATTGTTTTTGTATGAATAAAATTAATTCAAATTCTGAATTCTGTGCTAATTCTGAAAATATTGTTCACAGGTTGCTCACAAGACTCTGGGAGTTGAGAAACGAAACTGCCAAATCTAGCTCTATTTAATTTAGTCAAGAATATCTTAGTCATCGTAATTAGAAAATTCGGTTATACATATTAATATGTATACAAAAATTTATACAATAATATTGTCTATTTATATTATGAAGTTTTTCTTTATATTTTCCTCAAATCCTTTGTAAATACGATATATATACTGTTTTGAAATGCTATTTTGAATGTATATTCAGACCACATAAACAAATCAAAGTCAAAGATTCAAAGTCAAATAAACAATATATCTAAGGCGCAGGCCACACAGAAATGGCGTCGGCCGTGGACTTGGCATTAGCGACGAGCTGTTCCATTCTTTCCTACTAAATACAATGAAATAAGGCGGACGCAGACGCGGCTACGGTGCGCCATGCCGTGTCCTTAAGATTGCCCTATTTCAATGTATTTATGAAATTCTTGTGAAGGGCTTGCGCTTTAGTGTATAGAAAAAACCGGGAAGTGGCTTTTAACTACAACAAAACATAGATAAAATCTAAAACGCTTTTTGTTCATCGTTTGCATAGTAGGAGAACATAACTTAAATAAATATACTATAATGCTCACAGATGTGTTTGGATGTCATCTAAAATTCTATGACAAATTATATCCCAGAACTCGAAATGTTAAAATGAATTGATGGAAGGCCTTCGGGTACGCGCCAGCACTCGCCCGGTATATTGAGTTAGAAAACTACATCTGCAGTGCATTGGACTCGTAGTTAAGTTAAAAGGTTCCCTAGCGGGACTGAGTGAAAGAAGCAAACAGATTTATTCATAACTGGAAGCTGCATTTACTTTACAATTGGAATAAAAATTCAATCGTAACTCTGCTTTACAAAATAGTGCTGTTGCAAATATATTCAGTGCTTTTTAGATGACACAACAATTTAGGATAGGAGTAGATAGTATCAGTATTTTTAGTTGTTATCAATTTAAAAAAAACAAAAGTGGTAGTAAACTCGCTGCGTCCTGCGGTTTTACCTATTTGAATATTCTCACAGAAAATTACAACCGCTACAAACTTGCCAGTTTGTAGCGGTTTTTGGTCAAATTTAGTCATTGAAATTTAACCCCCTTCCTGTTGATAGTTAGATCTGATATTTGGTTTAGTTTTTAGCACACCTTTAGTTCTGATGACAAAATCGTTTAACTTTTGACTGCCATATAGCTCAGCGGTAGTGTGTCTGCCTTCAGAGCTGTAGGGCGTGGGTTCGATCCCCACCAAGGGCAAACATTTATGTGACGAACATAAATGTTTGTTCTGTGTCTGGGTGTAGTATGTATTATAAGTATGTATTTACAAAAAAAATATGTATATAAGTATTCTATCAGCTATCTAGTTTCCATATTACAAGCTTTGCTTAGTTTGGGGCTAGATGGCGCTGTGTGTAAAAATGTCCTCCGATATTTATTATATTATTTATTTATTTTAAGTGTTACCATTTTATTTTATTCTACAATCCTAGCTTCAATTCCATGCACAAAATCATGTGATTCAATTAATGTATTGTAGTGTAAATGAAGAACGAACGAACCTACAAACACGCTTCGGACAAACCTACAAACATGCTTCGGTATTTTATTATCCGGGGTTACGCAAAACGGTAGTACTACGTCAACTAGAAAGAGATCGCTGTACTCATCATTGGGAACTTTTTATGGGACCGACTTGGAAATAGCGAACAAAAAACAGTTATTCCCTAGTTTTTTTTTGTCTTGACGAAAAGGAACGACTGATTTCTTTTTCGCGATTTTCAGTGTTGTTTCCCTTTAGTATCCTACTTAATGGTTTACAATGATAAGTACAATGCCTTACGGCTTATAACTACCGTTTCACGTAACTCCTTATAAGTAAAATAAGATTATTGTACTTCCTAGCTACTTGATTGTTTGAAGGTGAGAACCACTCCAGCCTGTAAGAAACTGCTGCAGTGTCAATCAAGTAGGTAATACTTCGAGCAGCTAGCCTATATGGGCGGCATTTTGTACGCAAATTTTTCGTATTTCGGCAGAATCACTTCAGTAGACCACGAGAAATCACTGGCCAATGCATAATGATAACTGTAGTTAACTACAGTACGTAAAATAATACCGAGAATAAACCATTACATCTAACTACGCTTCACCCGTACGGTTAATCTCTACCCAGTAAAGGTAGGTTATAAAGAGAACTTTCGACGAAATTATACCGCATCATACGGAGCCCACAAAAGGGTTCCACCGTTACAATTAAGACTACACTACCGCCATTCTACCGGCAACATACGGCCCAGCTACAAAAATGTAAGTAAATTGCCTCCTGCACGGTGCTATACGAATATTTACGCTGCCCTCATTTGCGGGCTAAATTTCTTTTATCTCACAGGCCGCAATATTGCACGGATAGTTGTTGTGTAAATGCCCGGAGAAAAGGTTTGGGAGCAATATATGTTTATTTTCTAAAATGAAGCTGAGTTTAGGCAGGATCAGGATGACATTGAATTCAAGGGCATTGTCTTAGTAGGTCATTCACTCATTCATACATCAGCCAGAAGACCATTGCTGGACGAAGGCCTCCCCCTCAATAGGGAGGGGTTGCCATAATCCCCACGCTTGGCAGGCGGCTTGGGGATCGCAGAGTTTTACCACCGTTTACCAAGAAGACACTGCTGCCCGTCCTCCGCAGATTCTGGATGCAGTTTTAGGACATACCCAGGTCCAGGACATACAACTCATCATCCAGGAGGTCATTAAATTCATCATAATGGACAACTTGTACCATGAAATCGACCCTGACGACGCGAAAATATCGGCTGTCCCAAACAAAAAATGCGCGCAAAATGTATGGAGTAAGTAGTTTTTTCACGACTTCCGCGTTTTTATTTAAATTTTACTTTGCGGCTCCTACAGAAACCTACAGGCAATCGATAGAGCAAATGACAGGTTGTCGTACAGTGTGGTGGTTAAGGCTTTTGTTCAGCAGTGGACGTAATGTACGGGCTGATGATGACTTTGGAACATAAGGTGGTGCCTTTTTGGTGATTAAGTTTGAAATATATCTTTCAGTGCCATTGTAGAATAGCATAATAAAAACGATACAGAATTTCCACATTCACAATATTAAAAACAAGAGTAAATAAACCTTTTATACCACTGCTGCGACCGAGTTCTGATGTAGTTTTCAAACGAGTTTCTGTATATTACCGCATGTAACACGTTTGCATGCAAATTTTATTCCCGAAATCCGGTTTGATGGAAACTGGTCCTAGCAGTTTCTGCTATTAGAACTGACGAAGACTGAAACAGATGGACAAGTTCCGAAGAAACTAGAAAAGCGACCAGCCTATATGTATTATTATTTTCGGAGTTTTAAAAGATGTTGATAAATTTGTATCAGCCAAATCTAAACTGGGCTTATTAGTATGTATCTCAACACAACTTTGCTTGATAATTTCGTACCAGTGACACTTGAACATGACACCTACTAGCCCAAAATATATTTTGTTCCTAGTCACTGGTTTTATTTTTTACTAGCTGCGTCCTATGGTTTCATTTGCAGGACAATCCTGAAAGAAAAACAAATTGAAATATAAAAGCTTAATTAAGCAAAAATCGAAAAAAACTCCTCGTCCATAATCCCACAGTGCCCCAAGACAAGGGTCTTCACGAGTGTGTGTTGCCAGTGATGAAGTATGAGACTGAGACGTGGTCTTTAAGTGATGGGCTATTGGAGAAACTAAAATTCACACAATGGAGAGATCTAAGCTCGGGGTTCCTTTGCGCGATAAAATTGTACTATACTATATTATTTCACAGAATATCGGCCTTACCTAAAATAATCTCGATTCTCTTAGTCACTGCTTAAACTTCTCTGTCCTTTTCTAGCACGTGCAACTTCACGTCAGAGAGAAGATGGCAGAGCATCTTAAGCAGTGACTAACGGTTGAAAAGTTTTCTTAAGTAAGGCCGTATATATCCTACTATACAGGGTTCGCTATTTCAATGTTGGCCCCATAGTAAAAGTTGTTTGTTTGGATGTACAGAATATGGCCTTAAAAGGATGCTAACTGATTAGGACTAACCCTGTATACTACACATAATAGTTAGCTATGTAGATAAATTCGATCCCCAAGCCGCCTGTCAAGCGTGGGATTATGGCAACCCCTCTCTAGTAAGGGGGAGACTTTCGTCCAGCAGTGGACGTCTTAAGGCTGACGAGAGAACTTCAAAATATTGTATTTACCATCGCAATGAGACTTATTACTAAGTTTCTAATACTATGTCACGGAATTAATTAAAAAGCAATAATGCTTGCGAGCAGAATTACTTTGTTATTTTGAAGTACTAAGTAATATCACTTTGCAGAGTGATATTACTTAGTTGTATTTGAAGTTGTCTTACTGCCAGTTTCAGGTCTGCTCTGCGAGTATTATCGGGCAGACGGCAGACCCCCTCGAAGTTTTGGGTCGAGATGATAACACGTCCCTGAATGCCACCACTGTGTCCATTACCTTATCGTACAAATGGAATTATCTGAATTCCCTATTTGCATAAGCGATGTTATTGTAAGCCCTAAATTGAATGTTCCAAACTAACCTTTCGCATAGCCTTTGGGGTGAACTTTGTTGTGCTTTTATAGAAGAAAAACCTTTTAGCTTTAAGTAAATAGATGGCGCTGCTTTAATTTTTGAAATATGCGCAGATAAGAAATACTGACACTTTGTTGTTCGATATTAAATACTGTTTCACAATGTTAATGATAGTGTAGGGACACCGTATAAATGTTTTTGTATGCGTGAACCCTTCAAGTGGATGCAGGTTGGATGCGAGACCGATGTATGGTAGAATGCTTAGTTTTGGGATTAGTAAGTAAGTAATATTGCGTCATCCGAACCATTCATATGTGTTGTGCTAGAGATCAGATTTATAATTTTAATAAATAATTATTGTGTTCATTTTGATTGTACGTGTAGAAATAGAGCTTCAGTGTTGTGTCTGAGGAGACACAACACTGAAGTAAAGTCACTGAGTTCTGTCACAACTATTTATTTCAGTTAAAGCGTTTTTTTCAGTTATTTCTACACGTACAATCAAAATTAACCCAATAAAAATTTATTTAAGTTATAACTCTGATCTCTAGCACAACACATGTGAATGGTTCGGAAGACGCAATATTACTTACTTATCCGAAAACTAAGCATTCTACCATACATCGGTCTCGCATCCAATATGCATCCACTTGAAGCGTTACGCATACAAAAAGCATTTTTATGGTGTCCCTACAGTAGGTACTTTTGATCATTTAACTAGTCTGTAGCAATAAAAAACAATGGTTACGTTGTCATGAAGGATCAATCTCAGTAGATACAGGGGCCAGATCCACGATGGATCTAGTGAAATTTTATATTCTCATTAGATCTGTTTTCGAAGATATCACAGAAAATGTATCTAATGAGTTTTTTTTTGTTCCCTATAGATCAACTTTATGTTATTTTAAATTACAATGGATCTAGTGAAATATGTTTTTCTCATAAGATACAGTTTTGAAATCTGTAGATCTAATGAGAACTTCATAACTGGTGGTAATATTCAAGTAGTAAAAGAAATTCTTAGCAGTGGTATAAGGAAGGAAGTTGATAATGGTGATAATGTAAAAAAAAAAAATCTGAGTCAAACAGTGTCATCTCCATTATGTATCAAATGGTCTAAGTATTCTGAAGTTAGTATTAAGGTATACATAGGTATATTTATTTATTACGTATAGTAAGTATTAAAGCTTAAAATGTAAGTGGTATAAGATTACTGTGACGTGATATTGGAAGATTTCTTAAAGAAAGAAAATTAGTAATTTTCATGTTTTAATAATTCAGGAATACCTACCAACACAAACGGAAAAAATGTGGGAACAATAAATTACAATGCAACTGACAATGACATTATAAAAAATACTTTATAGGTTTATAGCTCAGGTTTATAGGCTTGCTATTGGCTGCCATCTCTTCTGATGTTAAACGAAGATGCAGAATACGCGGTAATAAGCAACCTTTTACCTATGAAAACTGATAAAAATATGTCAGCTTTTTCAGATATAATATATTATTAAAATAAAATAAATTTTGGGCCGAAAACGGCATACAATGTAGGACGAACTTTCTCGGTACGAATATGGCATAAATCAATATTATTTTCTCTAAAATAAACCCACTATCAACATAAGAAATGTAACACGCTGGTCTTATTGTCAGTTTTTTTATGTTTAGCCTTACACAGTACACACAACCCAAAATAACGGGTATTGTGGCTAAAGTCGTGTTTATCTTTAACTTGATATCATGCGAAACTATCAGCTTCCAAGTCCAATTAAGCAGTGTATCTGTAACTTAAACTTATCTTGGGGCTTGGGGTTTATTTATCAGGTTGTTTGCTACTCTAAGGCCATAAATTATATCCAAATATTAATTGTTTACGTATAGTAATCGGTGTGGAACGCAGTTTAATTTTCTTACCCTGAAAAAATTGCAGTGATATATTTTTTGCGGTTGAAAGACGACATATGGCCTCTAAGGTTGACTCTTGGAGGTCGAAGCCCAAGAGATCTCGGAAACGGTAAACATTTTTAGGAAACCAGTTCATCTGATTTGTTCCCAAACCCTGGGACCTTTCTGGAGAAATGAAAAAAAAAGTTCGCCTTACAAAATTGAAACGTCCATAACTTTCGAACCAGCTTCATTTATTCAAAATCATTCATCAATATCCTTCGAGAAAAAAACATAAATTACGTAACTTTAGATATAATTATGGTTATTACACTAAAAAGAAACAACTAACATGAAATTTCATGTAAGCATACGTATCAAGAAAACCTTCAAAAGCGATTTAGTCTGAAATTGCGTTATTCAGTGGTTAGCAATTCGTTCGGCAGCTTCGCGTAGAGCTAGATTTCATTCAGTGAGTTTAAATACTTCCCCGCGGCTCCGACTAGTTAACTGTTTCCACCGACTTCTAGTTTCCGGTATAGTTCGTAAACAGAATTCGAGGCGTGCAGAAATCGGTTAGGAATTTAAATCGGTTTGGCTTTATTTGCCGAACATTAATCACGATTAAAAAGAAATCTAAAAGTTTTATCTCTTGCTATTAATGTAGGTACTATTCCAATTGATTTTATGACTTTTTGGTAGTTCTCAACCTAGTGTGGACCTTTGCTCAGCAGGAGATGAAAATTATGATGATGCTTCTCGAAATTTACTTACATTTTGTTGTATCGTCATCAGCCATAAAAAGTTCACTGCTGGACGAAGGTATCCCCCTTAATAGCCATAATCCCCACGCTTGGCAGGCGACTTGGAGATCGCAGAATGCTCACCACCGTTAACCAAAAGGACGCTGCTGCCCGTCCTCCGGTGGGTCTGGTTACAGTTTAAGGACATACCCAGGTCCCAGGTTGTATAATAAACAGTTAATACCATTATATTAAAAACAACAACCTGATTGCAAAATATAGCAGAAGGCGTTATTTTCTGAGATATACTTAGAGGAGCTATGAGATAAAAACAAATCTTATGAAACCTCCCAGTTAAGAATCGGTCGAACCGTTTAGACGATATAATATGACAATACACGGAAACAAAATAAACCGAGGTAACATTCGTATTGGGCAGTCAGATACAATTGAACTAGGTATACATTCTTACCTATTGTTACGGCGTAACAGTTCTCCTTAGAGAAAATAAATAGCAACGTCGCGTCGAGTCTACTTGCGGCTACTTAAGCTAAAGGACTTTATTGCATTTTTAATTGTCATCCTTCACTTGCGACATAACCTTCTAAGAGATCAGTCCTTGTAATATTTTGCTACATTATTAAACCAATTTTCGTTAATTTGGGTATTTCATTTGGGCACCGACATATCCCCTAAAGATATGACACCTATTGATACTTACATTTATGTACGACTACCTGTACCTGCGGCTTCGCTCGCGTGGACCAAATAGTTTTATGCGCACGGCCTTATTTTATTTAAATAACAAAGTAACGTTTAAGAGGGTTTAAATTCGGTTGATCATTTGTAACGATATCTTCGTGCATAATAATATGTTGTATCTCGCACCATCTTACACTGGGACCTCTCTAAAGATACTTACTTTCATTATGATATGCAGTCTTATGTTGTATTTTCTAGATAATCAGTATTCTAGGTCGGGTAGATGGGATAGTCGTGTTCGTTCCGTGCCGACAAATGGCCCGCGCACGCAACCAAGAGGTATTTCGATTTGCAATTCATCAATGTGACCGCAGAGCCTAATAAGCCAAGTAGCCTAATTCGGGACCGCTGAACTTCAAATCGTGAGGTCGCGAGTTCAAATCCCGGGCCCGTACTAAATGATCTCTGTTAATGTACCTATATTGTTTGAATCCACGAACCCGCAACTGGGCCAGCATAATGGCTAATTCGCCTTTCGAGTATAGACCTAAGCCCAGCAATAGACACCAAACAACTATAAGATTTTCATACAACAAAAAAAAACTTTCTTCGATTAAATATTTAACAGCAATTCGGAAAACTCTTGCGCATCCGGACTCTGCCGCAAACGTCTTCACAATAACCGTGAGATTAATAATTAAAAAAATATATATACATGATTGCATCTAATTTGGTAATAACGGGCAACGTGTTTGACTCATCATCATCATAGCCCGTAGATATCCATTGGTGAACGAAGGCCTCCCTCTTAGACCGCCACTCTCTACGACAACCTGCCATTTGCATCCACCGGTTGCCCGCGACTAACATCATCATTCAGCCCGGAGACATCCACTGGTGAACGAAGGCCTCTCCCTTAGACCACCACTCTGTACAACACCCTGCCATTGCATCCATCGGTTGCCCACGACTATACCATCATCATCAGCTCGTAGACGTCCACTGGTGAACAAAGGCCTCCCCGTGGCGGTCTAACTGCCACTCTCTACGACAACCTGCCATTTGCATCCACCGGTTGCCCGCGACTACCATCTTCATCATCATCATCAGCCCGGTGACGTCTACTGCTGAACGAAGGCCTCCCCCTTAGACCGCCAAGCTGTACGACACCCTGCCATTTGCATCCACCGGTTGCCCGCGACTTTTAAAATTTCGTTCGTCCACCTAGGAGGCGGCCTACCTACTGTGCTGTGCCGTGTTAAGTAGCTTAGGGCAGAACAGAACATTTTTAGAAAATCGCATGTCAATCCATTTATCTTCCTTACTCCAAATTCTCAAGATAATCATTGACCTGGGTATGTCCATAAACTGCAACCAGAACCACCGAAGGACGGGCAGCAGCGTCCTCTTGGTTAACGGGGGTGAGCATTCTGCGATCCCAAGCCGCCTGCCAAGCGTGGGGATTATGGCAACACCCGTCTATAAAGGGGAGGCCTTCGTCCAGCAGTGGACGTTTTATGGCTGACGAGTTAAAATAACCAGTATAAGCTGATCCTTAGACTTTAGGGGCTCGGTATGTTCGGGGGTTCAAGTTATAGTGGACTGTTGTATTTTTTCATAAATTGCGTCATAACTTCTATATTCCTAAGCCGATTTTGATAAAACATAGCATATGTGAAGCGCCGGACGTCATAGATCATATTTCAAGACACTGCATTTAAATTCGTGCCGTAATTTCTGAGTTTATCCCGGACAGACAAACAGACAGACAAACATTTTTAAAACACTGTTTTAAACTATCACGGTTGTTTACTAAAGTTATATTATAATCACGGTAAATATCCCGTTAATAATAATATAACTTTAGTAAACATTTTTAAATCTATATTTTTGGGTTCTGTTGCTCTCATACCCACCTATAAAAAAAATGAATTTTAAATATATCTTCAATGTACAGTAATCACCTCATTATAGTTTTATTATATGTATATAGATAAATACACTAATATTTGTAATGGTTATGGAAGAGTGAGGTCTGCTGTCACAAGTATTTCTATACTCAAAAGAAGGCCTCCACAACTGTTGTTTAAAACGTTTATTCTAATGTAATAAAAAAAATTTATTTTCATTTTCATTTCATTTAATTTTTAGGTATACATTGTGGCCGATTCTGGCGGTTTTCGTTTACAGTTCTAAACTAACTAAATTATTGCTGTCACTTTTTTACTAGGCATATTAGCTAAGGACAGCAATACTTTAGTTAGTTTAGAACTGTCAACTAAAACCGTCAGAATCGACCACGCCACGCTAACTACCTACTCTTAACAAAATCTTGCCCGTCACTTCTATGTTTTTTTTACAAATATCAAATAAGTCAGTTTCTCTGGTGTTGTTAAATATGGCCATTTTTAATAGGTTTGGTCCGCAAGCTGGACACTTTGGTTCGGCTTTTCATATTTAATGTTGCGGCAATGAAAGGTCTATTCAGTGTCCACAATATTCGGTTTCCCTTGGCACTATTTACGAGCATGGACCGCTTTCACCGATACTTGAATAAATCATTGCAGAATCCGTAATAGTGGCACAACTTGACTTATAGCTGGTACGCTTCCGTGTTATTTAAGATGTTTTGATGGTAACATTTTTATAAATAAAATAAACAATTAAAAGAATTATACTAGGTACTAAATATCGTGATACTTTTATGTACACTATGCCGAAAAGGAATTGATTTCATGGTTGCATATAATATTATATTGTAGGACCTGGCTAAGTCCTAAACATGCAACCAGAACCACCGGAGGACGGGCAGCAGCGTCCTCTCCGTTAACGGTGGTGAACATTCTGCGATCCCCAAGACGGCTGCCAAGCGTGGGGATTATGGCAACACCTCCCTATTAAGGGGGAGGCCTTCGTCCGGAAGGGGACGTTTTCTGGCTGATGGTTGGGGGATATAATATTATATTGTGTGCATGAGCAATGAGTCTTAGTCTCTTCCTTTTCCGCGTTGTCTCTTGCCGGTATATCCTCGGTGTGGCATTCGTGATGTAATATGCCCGATTTTACAGCGTCATTGGTTTACTTTTTAGTTCCTTTGAGCTGTCTGTTAATCCCTTTGAGCTGTCAGAACATAACGAGTACGGTCGAATGATAAGTGGTACAATATTTTTGAATTGATCGGTGGGTTTTATTAGATTAAGTTGCATAAGATTATATTGACCCAATGAAGAATAATCAAAATTGATCGAATCATTATTGTAACGTCTTAAGAGACTTTACTACTGGTTAAGACCGGAATGCATATAATGAGCTCTAGAATTTTACACTTTAACAGAATAACAGAATCCTTATACGGTTTCGGTTTGGGTAAATATTTGTGTTACAAAAAGTTACAGATGGCGCCATTAACGCTTTTGTTGATAGGTTAAACGGGTACGAAATTTATTATGGCAGGTAAGGCAGAGACTTCTGTAGCTTAATTGGCGATGCAGTTGGGACGGAAACCCAGAGATTGCTCGTATGCAGGTTCAAGTCCTGTCAGAGGTCATATTTTTTCTTACTGCTTAAACTTTAAAAACATAGAATCCTTATAGTTAGTTACCAAATACTCAAATTATTTAATTTTTAACATAATTGTTCATTACACTTTTTTTGTATATTTCTGTCGCATAAAAAAAATACTCAAAAAAAAGACTATTTTTTATTTTATTCCGGTATTGTATGTAGAACACTTTAAGCAAGTTTATATTTTTGAAAAATTTAGTATCGTATTAGTAGAATTGCTCAAAAACACTTTTTTTTAATAAGAGTTTATTTACCCAAAACATAGGACTCGCGCTACCGCGCATTTCAAGCGGGTGCTTTAGCTCCTTACGTAATCCAAGATACAGCCTTTTCAGCTGAGGAAAACCCGCTCAAACAAACAAGTAGGTACAAGGCGCCTTTTAACACAGAAATATATCATTGCCTATGCCTGTAATCAATTACTTAGGCTTAAGTCGACGCTAGCTTGACTTCATCGTCCTTCATTGCAAAGCCAGAATGTTTAACTGTTCGCCGCTCAGAAGTAATTAAACTGGATGTCTTGTGTACCAACATAGCAGTACCTACATTATAGTTATTTAGTGGCATTCGTGTTCTGTGTTCCAGAATTGAGACTAATAATATGATATACGTAGCGCAAATGACGAATGTAATGTTAAACGTAGGAGTTTTGGCAGCACCACGAAAAAAACATGTCGTTACATTGTATTATTTTCTAAAACTTGTATAACGACTAATTGACGACAAAATTTTGGGGAATTGAAACCACGTTGACCGTTCGCTCGCATGAGAGGTGAGGATTTTGGTGTGAACTTCACACCATAATCCTCATCAAACCCTACCTATAACTTCGGAATTACGGTGCGACTAATTAAATCACACATAGGTGACTAATTATGACTAATTCATGACTAACTATTTGACAATAGACAATAGACAATAGTTTATTCGTGGCAAAAGTATAAACAAAAAATCAGTTACACAGAACACGGAAAAGTAAAACAAAAATAAATAATAAATTGTTTACCTTTTGCCACAAACCGGCCCCAACTCAGCAAGATGCCGGTTGCGAGCAACCGGCGCTGGTCTTCCGTTGGGCCCGGCAGGTGACGTCATGCACGCGAAAATCACGATACACATACAAGGCAAATGAAAGATTAATTACATACACAAAACTAATATCACATCACACAACCAGGTACACGACACAAAACAGATAATATAAAATATACTTACAACAAAAACTTAAAAATCATTATCCAATCCGACGAAATTCAACAAATAAAAGGATAAAAACCCATCACTACGACTCTTAACTGGCAGCACTTATTGAAATTTAAAAATTTGAAATGAAATTAAAATTCTATTATTTTCTTAAACTTGTGTTTTTTCGCGAATTAATGCTTAAAAGTGGTGGTGTTTTATTCATTGACTGTCGAATTACATACATGCATGCATTTGCGTTCTCAAAACCGATTATCATGAAATTTTCAGAGGTGAGGATTCTGGCATGAACGACATAAAATTTTGGTTTTCACAGTGCGTTTCATTCATTGAGTCCCAATTTACACGCAAGAATATAGACGAGTGATATAACGTGGTGAAACATGTATTTTCGTGTTGTTTTCAGACTCCGAAAAGGCTTGTAGTAAAGTTGCTACTACTTTATTAGGGCATGACTGGATATGACTGTGAATTACTTTGTGTGACTGCGTGACTCTAAGACTGTTTTGACTAGAAATGCATCAAAACCTTGAAATATAAAAATACTTGACACTGGCAAATGCCCAAGGTGCGACGCCATAATCCTCTTGGAGGAAGGAAGCAGAATGCTATACGTAAGGCAGTGACCGAAACTAAAAGGCCAAAGATCGGACTGAGTGGTGTACATGGTGGATTCTCGCCTCATGTTTAGGTTTTTAATGAAGCAGACAGCTGGCAATGGAAGCGAAAAAGCTTCGAATTTTCGAAGATTGGGTGGACTGGACCTTGGAAGAAGCCTGTATCTAGCAGTGGATTATGATAGACTGACAATAGAAGACTTTTTTTGTATAGGTCTTCTTTGCAAGAGCTCGCTTAGATGGGTATTCATGCTGCATCAGATATTTTGCCACCAAGCAATACTTAGTTCGTAAACATTACTCCAGTTTCATTTTTGAAGTATGTACATCTGAGCAAAGAGCATGGACACGTGTTTGAAAATATATTTTGTCCTTCATCATGTCTTTCACTTAGCAGAGCAGTCGTGACAATATTTTTTCACGTAGTGCTGGCAGGCCCTGTTGTCTGCAAACAAGCAATATTGTTTCTGTCTTCGTCGTTTTTATGTAAATCTATTGAGATTGCCAGAAATAGTAACGCAGGTTCTAGAATGGCTTCGCAGGCCTGTCATGTGCTATATTTGACTCGCGATGTGTCGTTGTGTTTGTTCACTTACTTACCTAAGACATTATACCAGAAAACTGGATTTGCTTAAAAGGACCATCGCATAGGCAACACGGCAAAAAGGATACTATTAAAAAAGAAACATGGTTTTAACACATTTTCGTTTTATTTATTACGGGAAAACTCACGTTTGATCAATTCGGATACTCCTATTAATATAGTTTCGGTTATATTCTATGACATTCAAATTCTGATGAGAGAGAAAATTCCTTAACACTCCCAGTGTTAAGGAATTTTCTCTCATCCGGTGAAAAATAACCCAGTCAAAAACTGCAGGCTAATCATGTAACTGTTCGGGATCGCGATTCGGATACGAGGTGTCAAAAATTGACACTTGTCACTGTCCCGCCAAAACTCATTTGACCCTGCACAGCAGGACGAAACGCCAAAAGACCGACGGATTTGCTTAACTTAATTAAGGAAATCAATGCATTCGTTCGATAACGATAGCGAGAGAAATCCCTCCGTGATTCCGTGAAGCTGTGACAGTGACAAGTGACAATTTTTGACAACTCGTATCCGAATCGCGATCCCGAACAGTTACATGATTAGCCTGCTGAAAACGCGTCCTGTTTCGCTTGCTATTGTAACGTAACGTATAAATATAACAAATAAGTTACTGCTAGTACAGAAACACAAAATTTAATACAATATTTGTGGAGGAAGGAAAGCTGGAAAATAGCTTTTCAAAGCTGAGTTTTCGCTTTCAGGGACATGGCTTTGTCATTTGAGACGAGATGAGAGCGTAATTAGATTGGTAGAGTCGGTCCGACGCAACGGACGCCGCTCTGCGACTCTCAATCAATTTTCTATCAATTTGTCGCTTCAGTCTTTTGTGTGGACACTTTTTTATACTTAGGATATTTTAGAAGCACAGATTATACCTGCGAGGATATACAAAAAAAATTACAAACTTTCATACACATTTTCACTTAAAATACGTACGCCATGTGTTTGCACATATCCTCGCTTGTCTTAATTAAGCGAGAATATAACATAACGCACTACGCACTCTTAACGTTATCGCGTCTGACACGGACATATTTTATTGTAGGCTGAGTGAGTTCACAAAAGCAGCACTATATACACTGTGCTACGGAAATATTAACTAGTGTGTGACTAATATTGGACTTCCCTATCGCATTAGGCACGCCTGTAAAGATAGTTGTATCTGAATGATATTTTAAAGAAGGTTCTGCATTCGTGATAGAACTTTACTGATAAAGGCATGTGACATTTTGGCCTAGTTCATACAAAGAGGTCTGGGCAATTTGTACCACTAGGCCACCTACGCATAAGAAGTATCCGTATCCGTTTTTTTTATTCAATGGAGAGACGTGTGAGATGTTTTAGTGGTAAGCATCACGCCTGCCCATAACAGTAAGTACATTATAGTTATTTATAATGATTTCATATTTATTACGTGCAAATAATGGAAAATAAAATGATGGATTTGATACTAATTATTGTGTTATATACTGTGCATATAAATATAATTGTTGCTTAATTGATTAAAAATTCTGTGCAATAATATAACCATTTGTTTCGATCAAAATTAAATAGCAATGCAGTGCAGAATTGTATCAGCAAATTTATTGGAAAAGCAATTGGAACGGAAACCCATTGATTACTTGTATGCAGGTTCTAGTCCTGCCAGATGTCATAATTTTTCTTACTGTTACGACACGCGCGCGAGATATGGTAAGCGCGGGCGGCCTAGTTTGGGCTGGCTAGCTTTTGGTGCGGGAGGCACGGTGAGGCGCGGCGAGAAGTAACTAGCTCCGCCCGAATCCTCAAGGACATTGGCTCAGGGTGGGGCCTTAAACTTTAAAAACTTGTATCCGCAAGTTCACAATTCTGACACCGCTAATGTTATACCGCTAATGGCAAGCGTGACGCTCGCTCGTCTCGCTTGTCTCGCCAAACCATTGCATTAAAAAAAAATCTGTAGTGGACCTTGTTCCCTTTGTTCAGGCGTCCTATATCTAACTCAGTACTTACGCTATGTTATTATGCTATGTTTGTTCTCTTTGTGTTATGTTTTATGTCACAAATAAAATAATGTCTATTGTCTATTTTTGGAGCAATTGATTAAACACCAACCCTCATGGCTTGCAATATTATGAACACACTATCTTCCTAGCTTAATTTTTCTTTGAGTCCCGTAATCAAGTATTCGTTTTTTGAACCCGTTTTAATCTTTATAATTATAAGTACCGCCAGCCCGCAAGGAAGGAAAGATTAATTACAGAATCGACAGTTTTAATTAGTTTCGTAATTAACAGCCGCATAGCCCGCCTTCCAGGCAAACTAAAATAAATTACCTTTTAATACAATCACTCTGGCGGATTAAATCGGTCGCCCTCGCAGCGATGTTGCTAGATCCAGGGGAAATTACCCGGGTGATTGGGGACAACCAGATTCAGGATTATAATGTTTAATTAACTGTCATTAGGTAAGCATAGTACTAGTCAAACTCGTTTAATTATGTCACTTTAATTGATCTGTAGTATTAACAAAAGATACGACTGGTATGAACAAAGATAAGACAAAAATTATGTTTAATAGTCACATAAACCCGGAGCCAATAGTAGTCAATGTTCACCTTGAACATTTTCAAGAGTACTTATGTTTAAATGGACAAACCTTGCAGCTACGTCAAAACAACTTTGAGAAAGAAACCAATAGAAGGATTTAGCTCGGATGCGGGTAGCATTTGACAATAGACAATACTTTATTTGGTAAGCTTCGTGAGGTCTTCATGTCGTCCATCCTACCATAAGGTGCCAAAACGACAACGACGGTGAAGCTGGGACACACGTTCAAAGGCGCTCAGCGAGCTTTGCAGAGAGCTATGCTCGTAATTTCTCTGCAGGAGAAAATTCGTAACGAAAAGATCAGACATAGAACTAAAGTTACCGACAGAGCTCAAATAATTAGTAAGCTGAAATGGCATTGAGCTGGCCACATTTCCCGAAGAAAGGGTAACCGTTGGGGAAGGCGAGTTCTAGATTAGTGACTACGTTTAGGCAGATGTAGTGTGAGACACCTTGCAGCTAGGTGGCGTGTGACGTCCTGCGTAAAGTGGCAGGCAAGGATTGAATTCCAAGAGCTGCCGACCGAGCTCAGTGGCATACATTTGGAGAGGCCTATGTCCAGCAGTCGACAATAAGAACTGATGATCTTAATGTAATTATTCTGTTTTACGGGGTTACACGGAACGGTATAACTAAGCCGAAAGAAGGATATTATTACACTTACAAATTATTGTGAACAAAGGTTACTATGGTAGCAAACCAGAAATCGAGAAAAAAAATGTATATTCAATAGAAAAATGTTACGTTGTGTTGTGTTGTTATGTGTATTTGAGGAAATGTTTGGAACAAATCATTTGTTTTTTCACGATTTGCCCATAACCAAATATTAAGTTTTATGCAAGTTATCATTTATTTATTTATTTATTTATTTATTTGGCACACAAAACAGAATACAATCAAAACATTTCAAAGCAAAAATGAGAATAGGTGCAGAGCTAGACTATATTCCTAAGCATGTGTACACAACATGATCAAAATAAAAGCAGCATGTAAACAATGGTTAAGTAAATGTTAAGTAATCAAAAACGTTGAAAGTTACTAAAAATCAAAGAAAGCTACACAAAGTTAAGAATAATTCAGTGTTGTAGTTTTTGTAAAATTGCTAATACATCATGTTTAAATTTCGGTAACTAGAAGTCAAATACATCAATGCTATTGTGATGGTCCACTAAGATATCATTATATTGGCGACACATCCTGACCACAGGATTGTAGTAGGAAGTATTGTTTGTATAAACCTTTAATGAGAAAATATTCAACTGAGGCTTGCGAGAATTAGGCGCGGCTCTGAAGTTTATACTGGAGAGAAGAATAGGGCTGTCAATCAAGGAATGAATAATTTTGAACAGACATATAAAGTCCAAATATTTACGACGTGTCTCAAGCGATGACATTTTAAATTCATTGAGCTTTACTATTTACTAGATAGTGAAGAAGTATATTATATGCTTGCTTGCTTTTTCTTATTCCTTATTTCGTATGTAGGTTCTTATTACAAACAAAGTAATTACAGGTTAACAAACAGTGTCGTAAAATTTTCCTGAAAATAAGTAAATAAACGATTAGATTGATATCATCATAAAAGCCGCTCCGCAAAGAAAAATCTAATACAAAGAAATATAAACCACCTCATTATATCTACTTCTAATAACCATATACCAACTTGAATATTCTGGCTTATTATATTAAATTTCACAAAGTTTACTAAGTTCCGTTTTATTTAATCAAAAAAGATGCGCTACAGTTGTTCGAAGCGTAATTCGTCACAATCGGTATTGTGACAATTCCCCCGAGAGAGCTCTGAGAAAAATTGTCGCTAACGAGCTTGTTCCCCCTTACTCCCCCCCCCCCCCATCACCCCCTCCACTTTTAATCCACACCAAGCCCGTCCGTCTTTATCCGTAGCACTTTAAAAACCCTTTTGCGTTTTTGCGCACGGAATTATCAAGAAAAGTGGGTACATTTTATTTATTATCTGGCCATTTTAATTATTGAATGGTAATCCAAAATTGACTATGTTTCAATTGTTTTGAAAAAAATAAAAAACTTGGCTGGGTTATCGGAACTGCAGTTGATCAGTTTAGTTAGATGTGTTTTCTCAAAACTATAAAATACGTTTTCGTCATAATCACTGAAAATAAAAAAAGGATGTTTTCTGTAACCTTTACCCTTTACTTGTTACATTAATTTCATTGTTAACTAGCTGTGTCTCAAAATTTCACCCGCGATTCTTGGAATAAACATTTGCCTTTTATTCCAAGGTGTAAGCTACCAATTTATTATATTTTTATTAATTTTTATCCATATCTGTTGACCCGTTTCAGCACAAACATTATTTGCACCGAAAAACTTTCGCATTTATAACATTAGTGATGCGCGATGGAGGAACATACACACACACCCATCCACACTCACACACTCACACACACACACACAACATTCGCGTTTCTAATGTTAGCGTGATAATAAAAATGATTACTACTACATACATTCAGAGTTAATATTATTTTTCCGACAATACGTACTGGTAGTGCCCCATTGACACAAAATGAGCCAGTACATCAAAGAAAAGTCAGAATAGGGCACCCTGTTCTCTTTGAGTAGCGTTCTCTCTCATTAGCGATTTTCCAGTAGAGCAGATCGTGAAAATACGAGAAAAGATGCTGAAAACTCTTATTCGAACAATAAATATCGGAGGACTTCAAATTAATGGCAAATAGTCATTTTGAGGACCGTTCGCTTGGAAATGATTGTCCTCTCTTAGAAACTGTTTGATCTCAGATTTATATCTCAATTTGTAACGTGATGTTGTCTAATTTTACAGATTATTGTAGGACATCGACTTGAGATTTAGAGGAAAGCGATTTTTGTTTTTTTTTTACAATTGGGGTAGATTTTGTATTCATCACCATGAAAGGTCACATAGCGAAGAACCTCGACCAATACCTTAATAAGCGCTCGCTATGCAGTTGGGTCTAGTCTAGGGTCATATCCATAAAAAGCAGAAATCCTTGATACGCATTGTCTGCAGCTCAAGCTTACTCTGCAGCCCTAACCACCGGCAGCCCAAGCCCTGTCCCGCTAATAGTGACACTCTCGGCCTTACTTAAAATAACTTTTCAACCGCT
This sequence comes from Erannis defoliaria, assembly GCA_905404285.2. Lineage (NCBI taxonomy): Eukaryota > Metazoa > Arthropoda > Insecta > Lepidoptera > Geometridae > Erannis > Erannis defoliaria. The sequence goes on from FR990076.1 coordinate 6,418,461, forward strand.
AGTCACTGCTTAAGATGCTCTGCCATCTTCTCTCTGACGTGAAGTTGCACGTGCTAGAAAAGGACAGAGAAGTTTAAGCAGTGACTAAGAGAATCGAGATTATTTTAGGTAAGACTGTCATGGTTAAGTTTTTTTTTTAATATAGATATTTTTTTTTGTTTGTATGGCGTAAAAAACGTAGTAAAAACGTATCTTATAAATACAGTAACATTATGTGTTACTAATGACAACGTTACTCTATAATATTGATATACAAGGTTACGCAGAACAGAAGAAGCCAAAAGGAGTTCGTTATGTATGCATCATTGTGCTGAAAAAATCTACTGTTCCATACATTTTGCCAAATGTAAAAATGTAATTTTAATTTTCACGAGTTCTTAGTTACATTACCTTAACTCATAAGTGAAGATAAGACAACGATGAGTAAAATGACCTACTTTCAGCATCGTGATACTGTTATGCGTAAACCTGTATATAAGTTGGCCATAACTTGACTTTTATATAAAACTGACAAAAAGCGACACCATTTTATGGTTGATATACCAAAAACTCGTACGAAACGGTTTGATTCCACTTTCTTTATTCCAACTGCGAAACAGTGGAATGCGCTGCCCGAGTGGGTGTTTCCCGATAATTATAATCTGGGTCTCTTCAAGTCGCGAGTGAATCGGTTCCTTCTAGGCAAGCGTGCTCCATCGTAGACTGCATCTTCGTTCATCATCAGACGAGATGGCAGACAAACGCAAGACTATTAAAAAAAAACTAGTTCTAACAAAAGAGGACGGAGAAGAGGATAGACCTGGGTACGGCTTGAAACCGCATCCAGAACCACCGGAGGACGGGCAGCAGCATCCTCTCGGTGAACGGTGGTGAGCATTCTACGATCCCCAAGCCGCCTACCAAGCGTGGGGATTAGACAACCCCTCCATATTAAGGACCAGCAATGGACGTCTTCTGGCTGACGATGATTAACAAAAGAGAATTCAATACTACTACTACTACTACATAAGAATGTGCATGTAGTACTACTACTATCATGCAAAAATAATGCTTAGCAAGAAGTTATGAGAGAACTATCAAGTAAAACTAGGCTAGCAATTTGCACCTACCTAAGTTAGAAATGACTGAAATATGAGCGGTTATTGATTGATTACTGTCGTGGTATTTGACCTCGTTATAGATTTTAATACCGATACGTAAGTAGTATTGTTCAGTTTTATATACTATGATAAGGTCATTTAGGTTAATTAATAAATGGGTGGACACGACATCAAGTAATTATAACTATGGTGGTAGTTTATTATGTCTGAAAGCTATTTTTATGCCAAGTTTAAAGATGACGAAGCCTATAGATAAAAATGTTGACTGATAATTGTACCAGTGACTTAGCTATCTGCAATTATAGAGTACCTTAAGGGAGTAAATTAGGCCCTACACTTTTTTTGATATATATCAACAAACTTTACAAAATAAAATAAACTAATGATTATATAAATTATTGCAGTTTCATTTACTATGCTTCTTGCTAAATTTTATGACTCTAGGTTAATGACAAGTACCATAAGAATATAAATTTACTTGCGAAATTGGCTATAGTTTTTGTTTGCTTTGAGTAATAAAATAAGAATGTATAATTTATACAGCTTTAAGGGACCATAGACCTACAAACGCACGGACTTATCCGAAGACTGACTGGACCGTCCGTTGCTTAACATCGGTGATCGTTTAGAATCAGACAAGCTACGCCACGAGCGCTACAATGTTGGTCCCGGTTGTTTGTTCTAGTTTCTATAACAACAACCGTCGGCCATGTCAGAGGTCTTCAGGCGGCACATTAACTCTGACAGTAGGGCTGGCCACTCAGCCTATACGAACTTACTTTCTTACGGACTTATCTAATATTAATTTCAACTACATATCTTTATGCAATACTAGGAAAAAGGGTCCTGACATACCGACAGACAGACACACAGACGGACAACGAAGTGATCATATAAGGGCCTAAACATATGAAGCGGTGCGGACGCGCGGCCTGGCCGCGAAAAACAGCGGCCGCGGAGCCGCCGCTTTGCGCATTATATGAGAACGACCTCGCCGCCGAACATTTTTCAAGCGCGACCAGCTACTTCAAATGCAGGGATAGTATTGAACAGGCATTATTAGCAAGCGCGGCTAGGCGCGACTGCTCTGCGTCTGCGAGCGGCCGAGTCGCGGCGGCCGGCGTCCGAGCCACTGTATCTATAATAAAATGAGGTTCCACAGGCGAAAAGTTTTTCGCAGATGGCGCCAGCGGCGGTTTGAATGTGGCAAAAACAAGTTTTCTTATTAAACATTGCTTATATCTACCGCGCAAATGCATTATAATTAGCCCCTAGGGTTCCTATTAAGGTACGGAACCTTAAAAAATATATTAAATTAAACAATAAGCTTAAAATTAAATCTGTATCAGTTTTCTCAGTTATAAAGTCATTATTAGTACAACGCAAAAGTCCTGTATTATTATATCAAAAGCTCTGTTTTAACATTAGACTCGTCTCAAATGAAAGCTGAACTTTCCACTCAGCGGGTCGTAATTGTAATCGGCCACTTTCCCTCCATTAGTGGTGAAGTAGGGATGCCGTAATGGGTGGCCAGCCACTTAGGATCGTTTGTACGGGCTCTGTTAACATATCACATGCTAAGCGATGCTTTGTTTATCATTCAGAAAAAGATTTTTCTCCATGAGTGCACTAAAGAGTAAACATCGCATCTCTACGCAGCGTTATTCAAGCTTTGATTTAGTAAGTTTGGGACTAGATGGCGCTGTGATAGGTCTACCAATATTCATTTATTTTGTTTACATATCAATGTTTATTTATTTTACAACACATTTGCTCGAAAATGCATCTACGAAGCCTGTATACATCGAAAATTGAACATTACGCATTATACAACGGAGCGTGCGGTAAAATAGGTACTCTCAGCTAAGTATCTATTTTACCGCACACCCCCTTGTATAGCGACGTGCGTAAACTTTATGGTAGTTTTTTAATTTCCATAATAATAATTTAAGAACTCCACTAAAGAGTTTCACATTGCGAGAATAAATAAACTGAATGTTCGAACTTCCTTGGAAGCGCTTTTGCTCAATACGTTTGCGAAAATATGACGAAAGAAATTCTCTCCACCAGAGAAATTATTTCTCTGCTCTCCACTAATTTATTTTTCTTTTTCTAATTTTCACCACGCGGACTTAGCGTCATTTGTTAATTCGCGCCATTCCATCATTCCTCCTAGGAGGATTATGGCGTCGCACTTTGTGCATTTGCCAGTTTTTGTTCATTTTAAGTCGAATGAGTCACCGTCACCGTCAAAGTGATGTCACACTTAGTAAGTCACAGTCAAGTCCAGTCATGCTCTAGTAAAGTCGTAGCAACTTTACGACAAGCTTCTTCGGAGTTTTGGAAACCACGAAAAGACACTCATATTAAAAAGTTTTAACAAACACGAACTTTAGAACGTAGTTTTTTTTTCTTCTTTCCTCATAGGATGATTATGGCATCGCACTTTGAGCATTTGCCAGTGTCAAGTAGGTATTTAGTTGCGACTTTCCGTCCGATATAATAAAAACAAAATAATAAAGTTTGCCTCATTATCTGTTGTAAGTTGTTGTTATCTGTTTTCTCGCAAATGTGTTGTAAAACGTTGTATATCACTCGTGCGGTATCGGTTTTTACAAACGAGTAGACAAATCGACGACCTCGACTTCGTCTCGGGCTTACAATAGTCACGAGTTTGTAAAAACCAAGTTACCGCACTACGTAGTATCATAAATAACTATTTCATCACACTTGCTCGTAAAGTGGATCTTACTGCATCGGTTTTAGGCTCATAATCTAAGCTATTACACACGCGTGCTTTTTACTTTACATTACGGCACTTGTACTATAATAGGTATAACCCGGTAAAGTCAAGTTTGTACGTGACTGTAATTACACGTACGTATACGAAGGACTCTTAATATAGCCGGGTAATACTTACAGTTTTTTTGTAATACCAACAAAGAGTTCTTATGCCGTTGAAGTAAATGTCAACCTGCGCGCGCATTGCTGGTTTGGGCGCCATTTTCCGCAAATATTTGTTGATGTTTTCGCTGTGTGGTTGATTATTACCAAAAAAAATAGTTTTTTTCCTCGCAAGTGTGACGAAAACAGTCGTATGGAACTCTTGTGCTATTAGTCATTACGCTCTCGGCTTCCTTATCGCGCTCGCCTGTGGCTCGCGCGCATAATACCGCCTCTAGTGTAATGACCAATATAGCACACTCGTATCATAATGTACTATTATGATTCAATAATCACACTAATATTATAAATGCCAAAGTTTGTCCATATGTGTGTGTTTATGGTTGTTACTCAAACACGCAAAAACGGCGAATGAATTTGGATGAAATTCGGTATAGAGGTAGCTCATACATTGGAAAAACATGTAGGCTATTTTCATACCCAGAAATCGCGGGTTTCTTGTACGCTTCAAGGTCAGGAAGACCTCCTTATACGCTAAGCTTTTTGCCAAAAAATAGCAGTGTGGTTTCTCAGGGCATGCGGTAAAATATAGGGTACTATGAACACTGTAAGTAAACCAAAATGAAATTACTATAGAACCTAAAGCGGTAAATAAACTTGAGTAAATGACATGAGTAAAGACATGAATAATAAAAATATTATAAGCAATATGAAATCTCTAGAAATCTTCAATGGACATAATTTTACTGCTGGTTACATTGCACAGATTAGTTTACAGTGTCTCTGGGCTATAAAGCCGGGCTACGAAGCACGCGGCCAAACGAAGCGTGGCTGTGACTAATGTGTGGCGTCACGTAGCGTAGCACCAGGCCGTAGCACCGCTTATGGCTACGCAGCTACGATAGCGTCGTAGCATGAATCTACATCTACAGGTATGGTCCAAATGTATTTATTGTTCTAATAAAAAAAAACAAAAGAAAACTTTTTAGAGCTAGTTGGCAAAATATAGATAACTAGTAGTACGCATCGAACTGAGATGACCCCCATACCAACCTTCTTGACCAATTTGGCTCAAATTTGAGCTTAAATTCAGATCTTCGCTTCGCTTGGTTAATAAAGTCAATTAAGGGAGAGGGGGGAAATAATTTAACACTAGCACAATAACACTGATAATTTTACTTTTCATTTTGAAGTCATAAATTATTATATTCAATATACAACATTATGATTATTTTAGAAAACTATTGAAGGTGGATCGCCTCAGGCTATGACGTAGCAAACCCTAATATTGACTCGTTTAACGAATGGGCACATACTTAAATTTAATTTGCATTAATAATTTGCCTATATTCTATGAAAATCGGATCAGTCGAAAAGGAAAGAGCGTTTTAGTGTCGGAATTTAAGGCACATTTTGGTGTCATTGCATCGGCAAAATAAAGTTAGTTATTTTCCCAAAATATGAAAAAATATTACCCGTAGCAAAATTAAAATTGGGGCAAAATAAGAATTTCTTCGTGGTTTTGGAAATTCGATTAGTAATTAGTTTCTAATGTGTTCAACATTTAAATACCTACTTTACTAAAAAACTTGATGAAATTTTCTAATACACATATAGAATACAAATTCTATTATTTATTTAAAGTACCTTTTTACAACGGTGCACTAATTAAACTGCTACTGCATAATAGGCTAGATGACTGGTTTTTTTTAATTGTCCTATTCAAATGTGGCCCATAAATATAGCAGATTAATGAAAAGAAAATTAAAATCTGATCAAAAATAAGCAACTTATAAGCATTTTAATATCATGCTAGACAGAGAGGCGAAACAGCAAATCGTGACGTCACTTGTCAGGACGCCATATAAATTCTATTCTGACAAGTAAGGCGTGACGTAATTTTTTGTTTTGTAGGAAAGGGACAGAGCTGTCTCTAACAAAAACTTTAAACGCTCCTATATCAGAACATTATTAACCGATTTAAATAATGTTTTCAATAAACATACTATATTTACTTAAATTCTTCATCAAAGCTATTGGTTTCAACGATTTAAACATCAGTCATCTAGCCTATTGTTATAAAAATACAAATGGTATTAATCAATAAATGTCGGAAACTAATCTAACTTATGGAATTAAATATATCGTTCAATTTGATGTGTGCTTATACATGGCACGAACTAAAATAGGCTAGAATGAATATTAATCAATTAAGTTATTATACGGCAACGTACGATATAATACACTAGACGCACAGTCCTTCGAAAACTTCACAATGATAAGTCGTATATCTTCTGTAAAAAACCCTTTAAAAGCTTTTATTTTTATTGAAAATGTATTATGTTTATACAGAAATTACGCTGTTTATAACAAAAAAATTAAGACAATGATAGTGTTCAGAGCAATCTTTGAAATTATAATACTTATTACTAATGTAGATAAGCTATACTGCGGACAAACTTCAAGTGCTATTGATATGTTTTACGTAATTGGAATTACGGTGTTTTCTGTAATTTTAATACTTACAGCAGTATACACCGCCAATAACATGAAAAAACTTCTAGGCTTGTTTCGATTCTATCCTTCGCAATTTCCAAAAGATACGGTGTATATACAAAAATCTAAACACAAAATATTGGTATTGCTTTTCTGGTTATTTACTTACTACACTGTCAAATTGATTTTCGTTGCTGTTTTTTTTATTAACATCTGTAATCAACTGATAACGCTGGGTAAAACTGATAAAGTCTATAGATTTTTATGCGCTGTTTGCTTAAATCTATGCGACTGCCGTTATGTTCTTGAGTTCTATATTCTAAGTTGTGGTATGAACTTGATTGCCGAGCAGTTAGGTGGAATCATAAGATCTGTAGACAAAGTAACTGAAATTGTAAAAAAACAGCAATGCCGCAAAGAGCTTTGTCAGCATCATAACACCGAAGTCGTCGCATGTGAACGTTGCCACGGTTTTGTAAGATTATTTGATAAATGGACAGCAGCTTATGTTAATGCGTCGAAAAGCTGTAAGTTACATTGCAAGATTTTTGGATGGCAGGTAATTAAAAAGTCGGCTAAGTGCGAGTTGACATACATAAATATAAATAAATAAATATCGGATTTCACACAGCGCCATCTAACCCCAAACTAAGCAAAGCTTGTAATATGGAAACCAGATAGTTGATAGAATACTTATATACATAGTTTTTTTGTAAACCTAGACACAGAACAAACATCTATGTTCGTCACTTAAATGTTTTCTCTGGGTGGGGATCGAACCTACACCCTACAGCTCTGAAGGCAGACATGCTACCACCTGAGGTATGAGGCAATCAAATACGTACATACATAATTACTGCCCATAATCAGTCTGGTGACAGTCCACTGCTGGACATAAGAAAAGCCAGTGGTTTGAAAATCCATACATAAACTCCAAAGAGCTTAATTGTATAGGACTGAAACTGATCGATTTCAAGCCGTGCGGTCTCCCACTAGATTATCAAGGCTTCATATTGAGGGTTCCGAATATATAAATTCATAGAAGTATAATTAAATTTAAGGCTACCCGGTTACCAAAATAATTAAAATAATTAAAACGTTGCAAAACATTGTTTTGCAACGTTTTGGACCTGGGTATGTCCTTAAATTGCAACCAGACCCACCGGAGGACAGGCAGCAGCGTCCTTTTAGTTACCGGTGGTGACCATTCTGCGATCCCCAAGCCGCCTGCCAAGCGTGGGGATTATGGCAACACCCCTCTATAAAGGGGGAGGCCTTCGTCCAGCAGTGAACGTTTTATGGCTGACGACGAAAACATTGTTTAATACTTAATAATAATAAAATGACCATCAATCCAAAATATAAATACAAAAAAAAATGTGTAGTGGTAGGACTCTACTGCAGAGTCTGCCTGGGGAAGTACCACACCTTTGCCAGTTATTCAACCGCCAAGCAGTAGTGTGCAAGCATTACTGTGTTCCGGTTTGAAGGGCAATGTTACCAGATAAATTACTGGGTATGAAGAGATTTAACATCTAATATCTCAGGGTGACGAGCGCAGTGCAGTGCAGAGCAGGATTGTGTTCGCAAGTTCACAATTCTAGAACTACTATTTTTAGTGGCAGGTGTGACGCTTACCACCAGGCGAACGCCTTGCTCGTCTCGACACATGATTGTATTAAAAAAAACTTGCTTTAAATCGCGTATTGCATCAAACAAAACGCTCTAAATACATATTCTTTACAGGTTGCATTCCAATTGGCATCAACAGTGATATTAATTATCTTATTACTTTATAGAATTACGAGTATTTCTATAGTAGTAAGTATTGCTTAATAATGATTGCGTTTAAAACAGTGTATTGCGTTTGTCAATTTTTTTAGTTTGTTAGTGATATCGTTATTATATTTGTTTTAATTAAATACTGTTTAATCTATGACGACGCACCTGTGTATTTGTCGGTGGCATCATATGATAGCTCCCAAAAAAGTGAACGGATTTTGTTTTAGTATTTGCTTGAAAGACGACTTGATCTGGAGTGTTCTCAGCTATAAACTCAAGAGAGTCAAGAGCTTTTGAAATTTTTCTTGTTCACCTTGTTAACACTCTTTTTTATGTTTTTAAAGCTTAAACAGGAAGAAAAATTATGACCTTTGGCAGGACTCGAACCTGCATACGAGCAGTCTCTATGGGTTTCCGTCCCAACTGCTTTGGCAATTAAGCTACAGAGTGTCTAGTCTATTATTATTATGAAATAAGAGCAGCGCCACCTAGTGTCAAACATGTTTGATATGTTTGACACTAGGTGGCGCTGCTCTTATTTCATACAAATTGTAGTTTACGTTAACGTGAACGAATACGTAAACGCTCTTGGAAAAACTGGCACTAGACACTCAGAAGTCTCTGCCTTAGATGCCAAATTTCCCAACCTGTTATAAGCTACCAACTAAAGCGTTGGTGGCGCCATCTGTAAATTTTTGTATCACAAATATAACTACTCTTTTTTATTTTGACTTGAGCTTAGTATCTAAACAAATCTTGGAAGCAGGGACCGATATCGATAAATGAAAAATATCGATACTTTAAAGGAAATATCGATAACTGTACCAATACTTCCGAAACACATCGATATTTACTTTACTTACACACTTTTTTCAAATATGAAAAAAGTGGTATAAATATCGATGTGCGGTATAAATTTATCGATACTCTATACCGAAAATATCTAAATAATCAAATATTAATAAAATATGAAATATCAAAAGTAAAAGACAAGACCATGTTTAAAGACATTTTGATTTGAATTTAAATGAAACAAATTTAAATCAATGTATTGAAATCAAGTATCGGTATCATTAATGTATTGAAATAAAGTATCAGTATCAATACCGATAAACAAATACCCAATTATCAGTATTTATATCGAAATTGATATCGATATCGATCTGGACCTGGGTATGTCCTTAAACTGCAACCAGAACCACCGGAGAACGGGCAGCAGCGTCCTCTTGGTTAACGATGGTAACAATTCTGCAATCCCCAAGCCGCCTGCCAACCGTGGGGATTATGGCAACACCCCTCTATAAAGGAGGAGGCCTTCGTCCAGCAGTGGACGTTTTATAGCTGACGACGATATCGATATTGCGATATTGATACCATAGAAATATCGATATTACAGTCCCTGCTTGGAAGTTGTTTTCAACCTACCTTCTTTAAACTATAGTATCGATTTCGAATTCCGAGTAGATAAATGTAATTCCGTGTTCCTTGGAGCTGATACGGTGATATAATCAAGAGATGGCTAAGTTGTTTTTTTCATGTGTGTGTGTGTGTAACCCTTAGAGTTTAGGCACATTTGGTCTATGTTAAAGTCTCCTTTACCAACATTATACTGACAGAGGTAGATGAAACCAGAGGTTGGGACTCCTAGTGACTGCTATCATACTAGCGGTTTGCGAGCGTTTTCAAAGCGGAGCCCGCGCGCCGCGATTACGTGGCGGATGCGCAACGAACACGCCGCGCATGCGCATCGTATACGTCGCGGACGAGTAACGAGCTCACCGCGAACGGCATTTTTTATATTCTCGTACAGAACCCTTTCGTGCTTAAACGCTTTTCTGTGTCTTCGAAGTACCAAAGCCAACAGAAGTGTTTCCAGACTTCAGTGTTTTCAGAAGTGAATCCATTATTTTACTGAGTGTATTGTACCTACGTTGTGAACTCGCCGCGAACAGGCGACGAAGACGTTGCGTAATCGCCACGTCTCCACGAAGTCTACGTTGTGCACCCGCGGCGTGCTCGCGACGTATTCGCTGCGTGCCCGCTCCGCTTTGAAGACGCTCGCAAATCGCTAGTGTGATAAAGCCCTGTACATTTCACGAATTGTTTGTAACTTATTTTTTAAACTTCAATTTATTTTGTATTTAGGACCCATTTTTACACATGAGTTCAAGAAAGTTTATGCACTGGTTTACACTTTTGGAAATTGGAATAGCAATTTCTTTTGTAACACGGGCTGCGCAGGCTATAAGCAACAACGCTAAACGCTTAGAGCAGCGCTTGGGAGCGTTACAAGTCAACTCCGTAAAATGTAAGTAAAAAAAGAAAAGTATATTATAATATAATTTACCAATACTTTTTTATATAGGTAGACTCACAAAGCTTAGTCGAAATCAGACAATTCGTTTTAGACAAAAATTCTTTACTGGTAGAAACATTTGAATGAAACCATAAAAACATTTGATAGTTATAAGTAAGCAGCCTTTTAAATTATCGAAAAGTATTTTTTCTTATACAAATAGAAAAACATATACAAAACATTATGTATACGTTTACATTGTAAACAACTTACCGATACTCCCATATTAAAAGTTTTTTTAAATATAATATTAAGTGACGAGAAAAGCAAAACGTTCGCCTGGTGGTAAGCGTCACGCCTCCCACTAACAGTAGCTGTGCCAGAATTGTGAACACAATCCTGCGCTGCACTGCACTGCGCTCGTCACCCTGAGATATTAGATGTTATATCTCTTCATACCCAGTAATTTCTCTGGTAACATTGCCTTTCAAATCGGAACACAGTAATGCTTGCACACTACTGCTTGGCGGTAGAATAACTGGCAACGGTGTGGTACCCAGGCGGACTCTGCAGAGATGTTCACTATGAACATTTCTAACCTTGAAATTGCGACAAATCAGTTATTTCATACATTTTGTCGAAAGTGAATGACATTTTAATTTCAGACTTGACCCCATACTAATAGTACTGTTATTATAGTATTATATTATCTTTGGTAGTACTATAACTTCTTCTGTGCCCATACTCAATTGCTCACAATAACGAGTACAATAGTGTCTTAGGCTTAGTAAAGGAAACTATTGTAATCGTTATTGTGGAAATTATTGAACTAGTTCATTTCGCGTAACCCTGTACTCTCGTCAGCCAGAAGACGTTCACTGCTGGACGAAGGCCTCCACCTTAATACGGAAAGGTTACCATAATCCGCACGCTTGGCAGGCGGCTTGGGGATTCAGAATGCTCACCACCGTTAACTGAGAGCACGCTGCTACCCATCGTCCGGCGGTTCCCCTATTCGGTGGTAACCCTGTACAATGACGATAAACTATAGACACTAGCAAACATTTCAAGTATTGGCTCATTAGATTAATGATTAAAAACATTTAGACTTTATAATACTAATTTTAGATGCGAACATTAAAAATAGTTTGATTTTTCAGACGAGATGCAGTACAAAGCTATTCACGACTTGCTGTACATAGTACGCTCACGACCTATGAAGACCTCGGTAGTCGGCTACATCGATGGAGGCATGTCGTTATTACCGACTTTAATCGGCGTATGCACTACTTACACAGTCATTGCACTTCAATTTAATAACGTCTTATAGAACATTTCACATGTCAAATCAACAGCCGGAAGACGTCCACTGCTGGACGAAGGCCTCTCCCTTAAAGGGAGGTGTTGCCATAATCCCCACGCTTGGCAGGCGGCTTGGGGATCGCAGAATGGTTACCACCGTTAACTGAGAGGACGCCGCTGCCCGTCCTCCGGTGGTTCTGGATGCAGTTTTAGGACATACCCAGGTCCAATTCCACATGTACTTACTATAATTGCGAGGTGGCCTCAAATTGGCTCTTGGCCTCCGACATTTCAAGAAGGCAATCGTCTCGAAATCACGTTTGTGTGACTAAGGTCGCTGCAGCACGTGCAGATCTTTTTCCATGGTATCAGACCAGCGGTACTTGGGGCACCCCACGCGGCAGTGCCGTAACTAGGGCTATGCCAGCGGTACCCAGGCACATGGCGCTGGAGAGCCCAAGAGTGACCTGGAGAGGTGCAGAAATGACAATAGGACCAATTTTTGCATGGGCTACCAAGTTATACAACATTAACAAAGGCTTGACAATACTGAAGGTTATGTATGTACTCATCATTATGAACAACTTTTAATATGGGTCAAACCTGAAAACTCAAACTCAGCTGTTCCATACATTTTGTCGAAGGTCAATAAATTTTTCGTATGGAACAGCTGTTTTTTTTCGCAATTTAAATGTTAGCTCCATAGTAAAAGTTGTTCATAATGATGAATACATACATACCCTTCAGTATTGTTGAACTTTTTGTTACTCATTGTATAAATAGATAAGGGCGCACCGGGCGCATGAAAGGCTAGTTACGACACTCTACCGGACGACGACGTCCCGTCGGCTGTTCCAAAGTACCCAAGTCAAGTCAAGTGTTCTCTTGACGTTACGATCTTCTTCCATCCGCAAGACATGGCCGAGCCACCGCAGCCTGTGTGCCTTTACTTCTCCCAAAATTTGTTAACATTTCAAATGTGAATGTCATAATTATTATTCTATCATCAGCAGCTGCTCCGCCAGCAAGACGTCCACTGCTGGACGAAGGTCTTAATAGGTAGTCTCCCTTAATTGGGAGGTGTTGCCATAATCCCCACTGGAATTGTAATATTCTATTCTAGCTATATTTGGTTTTGGCCTGAATACCGGTTTTTGTATTTGATTAATCATATTTACACGATTACTTAACAGGATAGGTATATTTATGAATGTGTGTGTGACTTGTTTGATAATAAATAATAAACGTACTTAGTTATGTTTTTTAATTTTTCCTTATTATATTAGTTTTTAAAAGCTTGTATGACCATTAAAATGTTACAAAAACACATATCAGTAACAGATCTCAGCTCTAGTTAAAATTAAGCCTTGTGTATTCCATAGTAATACTTTTTTAATACTATTACATCATCAGCCGAAAGATGTCTACAGATGGACGAAGGCTTCCCCCTTAATAACCTCTTTTTGGCGTGGAGACGCAGACTTTCACCACCGTTAATTCTGTTGCCCGTCCTCCGGAGGTTCTGACTGCAGATTTATGACATCGAAGAAAATACGTGAAAAAAAATGTTATTGCGTAAAATTAATTTGTAAGTAATCCGCGAGTGGCGTTTCCTTTGCAGGATATCTCTCAGCGGCGTTTAATTGAAAGCCTAGCCCAACTAAATGCCTATAGGTGATTGGGATTAAATAAATTAAAACATGCCATCAATATGCAATTAGTTTATCTTTGAATACTAAATAACATGTCATGACTTCGGAACCGGAAGAGATGTTTTAAATTATAGGTTTTGGAGTATTATCTTTCGTTGGTTATAGTAATTAAATAAAAGTTTGAATTCGGTTTATTTCTAATTTATATTTCTCAGTTGTAACAGACCTGTTTAAGCAGTTGGTGTAGACACATTTATTTCAATTTAATTTCGTTGTCAAAATGAAAACGCTTAAATTTGTTCTACTGGTTGAAAACCTTATCGGTATTTATAGAAATTTCTCATGGCTCGGAAAATACCAAAATTTAGTTTTTTATAGAATTATAATGGAATTGTCGACTATGATTGCGTCTTTAGTATTATATCACAAGTGTAGTACTAGTATCAGTATCTTAAAGTGCTACTACACCATGTCGTACTTAAATTCGTCGTTTGTTATTTGTTTGTCAATGTACTATTCAAAAGAATTTAGTAAAATAACCAAACACCACAAAGATTTCAACAAATATTTTTCAACAGACGATATTTTTAAACGAAAATATAATTCTAGGAAAAAAATTGTATGTTACTCTTTGGTTTTATACAACTTGTATTGCTTATTTTCATATAGTGCATACTATTTTCAGCTATCTTTATATGAAGTTTTCGATTGCTCCGATTTTATATTTTGTGTGATAGAGATAACAGTATACCTATGCGACTGCAGATTCATTGTTGAAATACCAATAATTTCCGTATTTTATTTGACTATGTCGGATCAGTTAGATGCCATTTCAAGATCACTTAAGGATGAAATAAATTGTTTAAAAAGATTTAAAGCTGAGCACATATTTGATGACGTTTATTATTTCCATTTTAATAAAAGCTTAATATTTGATAATTGGTCCGCCGGATATACCATAGTGGAAAAACAGTCAAAGTTATACAAAAAAGTATTTGGATTTCAGGTTTGTATAGTAATATTATATTAAAAAAATACTAACTGTCTTTCATGAAGACAAGCCAAGCTGTTTGATCTTAAATAACGAACCCATTATTCAGACGCATTTTTTTTGTAGATAACTACCTCAGTTGTAACGATGATTATCTATTACGTACTGATTTTATACGGAATCGTCGTCTTTAGTATTACGGTAAGAAGGTTCAATTCATAAAATAATTGTAATTTAGTGTGTTATTTTCAAGTTTTTCAAGTTCTACGAGAAGTGTGAACAGATAATACTTCATGAAAATGTTTCATTTAAAGCAAGTTTCTCTTGAAACCAGTATTGCCACTTTCGTTCCTACATGTAGCACAAGTTTAGAATGTTGAGCACTTAATTTAAATATACAACACCAAGCATCTAATTTAGCTAACTTAATAATTAAACTAAGCATTTGCAACAATACCGTAAATATTACAGTGAATTATGGAATTCAGTTTTTTTATTTAACGTTACCAACTTTTGGAAAATCTTTGCATTCCAGCATTTTGTTTGATGCCATGTTGCACAAGGCCTCTATATCAACCTGGCAACCCTGATTACATTTGTTTTGATATTATATAAGTTTTTTATCCCACCCCCCCCACCCCATCAGCCAGGTATACGTCCACCAACCTCCACCTCCACCACAACACCTCCCTATTAAGGGGGAGGTCTTCGTCCAGGCCTCCCCCTTAATAGAGAGGTGTTGCCATAATCTCCACGCTTGGCAGGCGGCTTGGGGATCGCAGAATGTTCACCACCATTAACGGAGAGGACGCTGCTGCCCGTCCTCCGGTGGTTCTGGTTGCAGTTTCAGGACATACCGAGGTCCAAAGTTTTTTATACTTACACGTTATTATCCATATTAAAAATAACATAGTAACAATTATTATTTGTTAAACGACACTTATAACTAGACGCGGTGAAAAGGTGCCCATGACGCTGGCTGCATTGCCACGTTGAAAGACAATGGCTAAAAAACCAAAACTAAAAAACACCTAATCACCTTTGCACCAGGTTTGAGCAGGAGCGGAAAAGTTAGTTCACTAATATTAGTAGTTTTTATATTTTTTCAGGGTGATTTCACGCCAGTGATGCTATTCATGTTTTTCTTTTCAATGTTTGAGTTTGTCATAACTCTCTTCATACTATCCTGGGCGGCCCAGCGCGCAACCAACTGTGCTAATATCATGACGCGACATCTCTGTTCGCTTCTTGTACACTCTTTGGGATGTAAGTTAAAGATGTCTTTACCCCGTCATTGATAAAATACAGGGTTAGTTCTAATCAGTTAGCATCCTTTTAAAGGCATATTCTGTACATCAAAACAAACTTTTACTATGGGGCCAACATTGAAATCACGAAAAAAATATCAGCTGTTCCATACAAATAGTTCATCGATCTTGGGCAAAATGTATGGAACAGCTGTTTTTTTTCGCGATTTCAATGTTGGCCCCATAGTAAAACTTTTTGTTTTGATGCACAGAATATCTCCTTAAAAGGATGCTAACTGATTAGAACTAACCCTGTGTGTATCAAAATTCTATCCAGTCCATTCGATCAACTTATCAATTTTTTTTTTATTATTAATCTTCAATTCATCTCAATTTTTCCACTCTTTATTTAATTAATCAATTATAATTATAAAATTACTAAGTAAATCTGTTTATTTTCGATATAATATACTCATTATTATATTTATATTTAACGTTCTTGAAACAGAGCTTCAAAAAGAGCTTTTAAATATTCCAGCCTTTATTACTATTTTATACAAATTCATGGCAAAATGTTTTGATTAACATTACAAAATATTTAATAATTTATAGTACTTATCTTAAACTTTTTTGTGTTGTTAATTAATAATATTATATTTATTAAATTACTAAATCTGGGTATATTCTTGATAATATTTATTATTATAATTAACATTTTTGAAACAGCTTTCAAACGAAATGCTTCTAATTATTACAGATTTACAAAATTATTATTCCAGTTAAACACTTCTGGTATTAATTAAAAACAACGCTTACCGTTAAATTAAGTTAATTAGTACTACGCACTTAATTTTTGTATTGCGCAGTAGTTAAATTTACATTTGTTAATTTTAAGCAGCGTTTTTAGTTAGACTGGTTACACAAAACGTCATTAAAATTTAAGTGGTGGTTTAAGAAAGGCCGTTTAGACATTTTAAAATCATAGACAATATTTTTTTTTTAAATAGATGAAATTTTTAAGATTCCTTTGTAATTATTATCAAGAGTTGTTATAGAAAAAATATAAGGGATAATAATTTGTAATTTTCAGGCACAAAGCAGTACAAGGCGACTCGTGACTTACTCCGGCTGGTGCGCACCCACCCTGTACAGACGCGTGCCTTCGGCACCATCGATTTCAACATGAGGCTACTGCCCACTTGTATTGCTTTCTGTATATCCTACACGGTCATCGCACTCCAGTTTAACAATATTTTTTAAATAGTATTTATAAATAACACTCTTCTGTAGACCTGACGATTTTCTCTCACCATTGATTGGTATTAAAGTAGTAGATTAAATACCTAGTTTTGCTACATTGTATCCATCAACATTTGTTAAGTTTCGCTATTACTTTTTCCATTTCTTTACTGGAACGCTCAAATCCTACTAATCTAAACTACTAATATTATAAATTTGAATGTGTTTGTTTAGATGTTGGTTTCAGATAGTCGATTAGGCTTAGTAGTATGTTTTGATTAAAATAACAAAATATTTAATAAAGTCTTACATTTTGTAAAGATTTTAATAAATTATATGTATACCATGTAGACTTGGTAGTGTAGGCTTAGTATTGAAGAACACCCTTAAAGGTGACATTAATATACAACAGAAAGAGGCAGACAATTTATGTAATTAATTTGGTGTCCAATCAGTTAGAGTACCTACACAGGATATATGCCGTAATAATGTGTACCTACTTGACAGCCACAAGGATATTTGAGTAAGATAGGTATTGTATTGTTATTACTGAAACCATGAAGAAGCCTTTAAAAATTATTTTGTTCCTTGAAAATATACTGTGTCTTTTTAGAAATTTCACATGGTTCGATAAAAGTACGCGAATTCTAGTTTCAATTCGAGTGATTTTAGAATTTAGCACCATAGCAGCTGTGACCGTTATTCGGAACCAATATGAAGTCGTTGAATACGAAACAGACAAAAAATATTTTTATGTGCACTCTTCTTTCTCGCTTTATGTTATAGTTATCTCTATTTATCATTCAAAAAATTACAAAGAATTATTAATATCTACTGATTTGTTTTATACATATCTTCGATGTAATAAAAAAAGTCAGCTGAAATTTTATTGTACACTGAAGGTTATAATCTACAGTGCTGTATTAGGTAATATTTTGAAGACAGTTTTGGATTTTAGTTACGCAATTCAGTATATCGATAAGGCTTTTGGAACTGGTCTTTACGAACGGCTCTTATATTACACATTTGAAATAATCGTAGTGTTTGGCGATTTACGACTTGTACTTGAATTCACTCACATAAGTTGCCATATGTTGGGCATTTCTCACCAACTAGATTGCATTATCAATTCTATTCTATTTAAATCAAACAATACAAACTGGAATACAGGATGGAATATAATTGCAAACTGGAATCAAAGGAAGAAAATCATGGTGATCAGTAAATGGTGTAACGCGTATGCTATTACTGAAAAACAGTCCAATTACTGCAATATTATTTTTGGATCGCAGGTAATGTTGTAAT
This sequence comes from Erannis defoliaria, assembly GCA_905404285.2. Lineage (NCBI taxonomy): Eukaryota > Metazoa > Arthropoda > Insecta > Lepidoptera > Geometridae > Erannis > Erannis defoliaria. The sequence continues at coordinate 6,436,775 of FR990076.1, forward strand.
ACATATTATTCTCTTCTGTTTAATGGTAGAAAACTACGGAGTTACTTGCGCGATAGAATCCGGAACGAGGATATTCGCCAAAGAACCAAAGTTACCGACATAGCTCGCAGGATTTGCAAGTTGAAGTGGCAATGGGCAGGCCACATCGCTCGAAGAACTGACAACCGATGGGGAAGAAAGGTTCTTGAGTGGCGACCGCGAACCGGAAGACGCAGCGTAGGAAGGCCTCCCACTAGGTGGACCGACGACATTGTGAAAGTCGCGGGCAACCGGTGGATGCAAATGGCAGGTTGTCGTACATTGTGGCGGTCTAGGGGGGAGGCCTTCGTTCAGCAGTGGACGTCTCCGGGCTGATGATGATGATGACAAATGGTTGAAAAGTGTCTTTATGAGATTAAACAAAATGAATAATTCCCAAATACAGAAGAATGCTCTTCCCGGCTAGGTTTTTCGCGATGGATACAACTTGAGTGTCTTCAAGTGGCGAGTGAATAAGCTTACTTCAAGACAAACGTGCTCCATCATAGGTCGCAGGCGAACGCAAATCTACAAATACCCAAATAAATTCACTAGTTAATTTCCATATGCTGTATTTATTTTACAGTATAAAAAAACCTTCTCTCACGAAACAAAATGTTGACGACAAAATGTTAACTGGGCAAAAAGTACTTTAAGAAAAAGGTTCAAAAAAGAATTGAATAGCATCTTTTTCCAGTTATTCTGATTTAAAAACCAAACTACTGAAGCGATTTCGATAAAATGTATATAAAACCATCTCTAAAGTATGACTTACCAAAAAAAAAACATCAAATCATTTCATACAAACATAAAACTTCTTTTTTAAAGTTTGTTGAATAAGTTTTAACACGGAAACTTTTGTTTCGCTTCTGGAAATGCTGTAGACATCTTAGGTAGACATGCTAAAGATAATCACGTCAGTGAGCGAATTTGGCAAATTATCTTCGTCAGCTGTACTACAGGGTACAGGTATTGTAGTGGTAGGACTCTACTGCAGAGTCCGCCTGGGGAAGTACCACACCTTTGCCAGTTATTCAACCGCCAAGCAGTAGTGTGCAAGCATTCCTGTGTTCCGGTTTGAAGGGCAAAGTTACCAGATAAATTACTGGGTAAGAAGCTTATATCTCAGGGTGACGAAAGCAGTGCGGTGCGGCGCAGGATTGTGTTCGCAAGTTCACAATCAAAATCTGGCACTGCTACTATAAGTGGCTGGCGTAACGCTTACCACCAGGCGAACGCCTTGCTCGTCTCGTCACTTGATTGTATAAAAAAATTATAAAAAAGGGTTTTTAGTATTATATTTAGAATTATTTGCGACAGTTGCGTGCGTATCTATAATTGTTTACACTCTTTTATCAAGTTATAAGTAGCATTTGCTGATGTCTAACATTTTTTTACTTTTAAGTTTTGTTATTCAGCAGCTTATTTTACACATGTTAAGCAGCGACAATGATAAGATGAAGGGACGGGAAATAAGCGCACGGATTTTGAAGTCTATATGTTGAGCGCCGGCTCTCCACTCGCTTCAGTCATACTCTGCCTTTGCGACATGCAAGCCGTACGATACGACAATACAAACTTCTAATACCATGTACATGTGTTCTCTTTTTGTCATGCAGTAATTAGATACACAATCTCTTTTTTCCGGCAAATGTAATATGCATACTTTTAGCTAGGTATGCTTGATTGTGCTGTCTTGTTAATTTTGTTCGATTTGCAAGCGCTGGGCCCGTCCATTCCATTATCACCGTCGCTGATGTTCCTATTCATTTTAAAGTGTCTGTTAATCTTTTAGGTTACGGCAATGATTATTATTATTATTCTTAATATTATAATAATTCAATATGATCTGACCAGATTTTCAGTAATACCGGTAAGTAATCATATTTTTCCAGTATTTTAACAGCTACAACATCGACCGTGTTTCAGAAAAGCTAATAAGCATCGACAATGAAAAATGTTCATAAGTTGAGCGTCAGCTCTCCTCTCGCGTCAGTCATACTGTCTTTGCGACATGCGAGCCGTACGATACGACAATACGAACTTCTAATACGTGTACATTTTTCTCTTTTTGTCATGCAGTAATTAGATTCGCTATCTCTATTTTCTGGCAATGTAATATACATAATTTTAGCTAGGTATGCTTGATTGTGTCGACTTGTTAATTTTGAACGATTTTTGAACATATTTATAAAAATGTCACGCTTATCACATTCTAAATATTTTTGAATATTTTATTGCTTTTTAAATAATTTTCCCATATATATTTATTTTTTCATATAAAATATATATATATATATATATATATATGTTTTGATAGCTCCCCTAGCTGATCCCGCCGGGAATACGTCGAGTTACAAGTAACCCTGTATATTATTTCAAAATTGTATGGCGAGCGATATGTTATCTTAACAAGAAAAATTATAACATCTTCGTCGTCTGTGACGGCTTTAAATTAGATTGTAATTTTAACCCAATTGGCGAATACTTTCAGATGAATATACCACCGCTGCTTACCATCATTTACGTGTTGCTTTTTATTCAGTTATTTGGTTCTTTGATGGTTCTTTCTACTTCAGCACAAAGAGTTTTGAATAGAACAGCCAAGTTGAAACGGAAGCTTGCACTACTCTTGATAGAATCGGTTAGCTGTAAGTATTTAATTCATGGTTTTCCATTAACTTTCGATGTCTTGTGAAAATAATTAACTCCTCGTTACCGATCCTATGCCAAACCTATTTGATTTTGAATCATTATTTATTTTTATATGATTATACCATACAACGGATAATTCGTTTTCTACCTCTTCTGTACAGTTGTTCTCGTGAACATGGTGCATGCAACTGCGCCGAAATATTGGGAGCTCATTTCCCTACATAATCACGGTAAATATCCCGTTAATAACAACAGAACTTTAGTAAACAACCGTGATAGTTTAAAACACTGTGATATAACAAACTGTTCCAACGCTTTAAAAACTTTCGATAGATAACGTTAACTTTTCTATTAAAAAAGTCCATAATTTTTACTCTAGGAAAAATGTAACAGGATGTTTTTGGCAAATAGTAACAATCAAAAGCCAAAACTTGTGTACTATAAAGTTATTCCTCACAGGCTGTTAGGTTAGGTTAGTTACCAATGACCCTGTATAAATAAATTATAAGACACAACGACCTACAGCTTTAGCTTTACTAACAAATGGTAAAATCGTGGCAACTCAAGGGTAGACATTGGAACGGTATAGGCTGGTATATATATACATAATTATAATAAGAATAAAATTCACGGATATAATTCAAAATATTTATTTTTGCCTTAAATATACAGGGTTAGTTCTAATCAGTTAGCATCCTTTTAAGGGCATATTCTGTACATCAAAACAAACAACTTTTACTATGAGGCCAACTATGAAATCGCAAAAAAACAAACAGCTGGTCCATATATTTTGTCCCAAGTCGATAAACTTTTTATATGGAGCAGTTGATAATTTTTACGCGATTTCAATGTTGGCCCTTAGTAAAAGTTGTTTGTTTTGATGTACAGAATATGCCCTTAAAAGGATGCTAACTGATTAGAACTAACCCTGTATAATAAATAGTGTGTCATGAACCCAAAGGCTAAACTAGTAAAAACTGTGTTTCAGGAGCCAAATAATAAAATCATGTGAATTTTGTTACAGATGAAACACAATACAAAGCAATAAGAGCGCTACTACGACTCGTGCGCACGCGGCCCATAAAAATGACGTCATTTGGCTCCATCAATGTGGATATGACACTCGTTCCTACTTACATCGCCATTTGTACCACCTACGCGGTTATTGCTCTACAGTTTAAAAACATTCTCTGAAATAATTTGATGTAATGGTTCTCTAATGTATCTATAGTCATAGAATAAGATAAGTACTAACTAGAGTTTGAGTTTGGTATTTAATGTTAAAATAATAAGAATCAAGGATTCGATACAAAAGCGCTGCCTTCTAAATCTGACCGCTGATTCTTATCCTTGAAATGGCACGTATTGGCTGGAAGCTCTTCATTTAGCAACTCTAACCACAAGGAGCCTAGGCCTCCTGACCTGCTACCGCATGCAAATTGGGTTCCAGTTTTCATAAATTGCTACCTCCTGCCCACGAGTGGTCTCCTGATAAGTAAGGTTATATAACAGCCTATGGTATTCTTAGTGGTTATTCTTGCTTAATGGTGATCTCCTTAATGGTGAATGGTGGTCATAAGGAATACATCCTATTTCATTATCATCATTCTGCTAGTTTATTTGTCAGTAAGTCAGAGCATAAAGATAAACATGATCTGATTAATTTCACCTTCATCAACAGCCCGGAGACGTCCACTGCTGAACGAAGGCCTCCCCCTTAGACCGCCACACTGTACGACAACCTGCCATTTGCATCCACCGATTGCCCGCGACTTTTACAATGTCGTCGGTTCACCTAGTGGGAGGCCTTCCTACGCTGCGTCTTCCGGTTCGCGGCGCTAATTTCACTTAAGGACCAAAAAATAAAAATAAAGAAATAAAAAAATCAAACTTAAATTACGTTTGTATTACTCATCGAGACACTCTCTTTTTCCTTTGTGGTATAACATGGCTATAACGGGTATATCATTAGCCTCCACAAGACTCTACAAGAATGATTTATGTAGCGTCCAAAGCACATCTGCGCTCATGACAAAAAGAAGCCTATTCTGAAGCAACAGATGCGGTTTAATTTTTATAGATGTACCTACTTAGTTATTGCGGCGGGAATGGCATCTGGTTGTTTAGGTGGGTTTTTTTGTACGTTGATGAGCTATAAATCCATCAATCTAGGAGTTAAGGTGTACGCAAAAAAACGCGGGAATGCGCTCTCGCACGTTTGGTTGGGTTGAAAAAAAATGTTGTACCAAAAATTAAGAGTAGCATTTTTTTGTACAATCAAGTGACGAGACGCGCAAGGCGTTCGCCTGGTGGTAAGCGTCACACCTGTCACTAACAGTAGCAGTGCTAGAATTGTGAGCTTGCGAACACAATCCTGCGCTGCACTGCACTGCGCTCGTCACTCTGACATATTAAATGTTAAATCTATTCGTACCCAGTAATTTCTCAGAGAAATAGCATCGCAGAGAGTGGCCGTCGCATCGCCTGCGACGGGTTTTCACACCTACCGAGGGCGGCGAGCCCTCGGTGCGTACACCCGCTCCGTGCACCCGTGCGAGTTTTAGCATACGCCCTTATCGTGAACAGATATTCCGTCAGCAGTCACTTTTCTCCAGCGATTGCAGTCAAACTTTCATAGAACTGGATCTACGGTTTGCAAGTTGTCGTTTATACACAAAAATCACGCAAACTTATTCCAAGAGTAGGCATTGTTCGAAGCCAAAGTCGCTTGCTTCGCTGAATCGAATATGTAGAATATTGATGTTCAAAGTCAATGTATTATCTAAACCCACATAGTATGTTAATGATACTATCACAAAAAAACTTGTAGCTACTAGGCTATAGTGTCCCGAGCTCTTAAGTAATTGACAATTCATTATAATATTTTCAAAAGACAGCAACATTTGTTATTGGACTTTCATCAGTAGACTGATACCAAGCATACGCAACATTACCATAACTTGTCGGCGTAATGAATAAATTCAGAAAATTCCTTATTGTTATTGAGAACATACTGGGCGTGTATCGCAACTTTATGTTTTTTTCTAGAATAACAAAATCTCTAGTATGTGCTCGGATAATTATTGAAATCGCATTTATAATATTCAATTTAACTGGTATTGTAATTGTTAATCGCGATGGTCTACATTTCGTATCTGTGCTGGTTTACTCAATTCTGATCATGTTACTTGCGTTATATCACTCGAAACACTTTAAAACAATTATGATTAATTTTAAAACTAGCAACGAATACCTTCCACAAAACTTACTTTTAGATAAGACAATGAAACTGAGATATTGCATGTTATTATGCTCAGCAGTGTGGTATTTTTCGCTCGCATTAGCGTTTTATATTTATTTCATAAATTATGAAGAACCTGGATATGAGATTGGTTCTGTGTGTTTCGAATTAATAGTTTACGTGAGTGACTTTAGATTTGTACTAGAGTTTGCGGTAGTGTGGAGTATTTATACATCGATATCCGATCAAATAAAATGCATCACGGTCGTAATAAATGAGGAAATTATCAATCAAAACTTGCAATATAAATTAAACCCAAACAACGGTATAGTAATTCATAAAAATTCTGAAATTTTTGAGAAATTGCCTACAGTATACAAAATCGTCGTAAAAACGGCAAAATTGTGCAACCATGTATTTTATTGGCAGGTAATTGTTGCAGCTACTTTTTTTGTTTACTAACGTACTCAGTTCATTAAAAATATTATAGTAAGTAGCAAGACAAAAATCTCAAAAAGATCATAGAAAAAAAATTAAAAGCCATTTTAAACGAAAAATCTGTCGAAATTGTTTATCTGGTTTAAAGTTTTGCCATTTTGTATCTGCCAATGGTATTTGCCAGCATTTCTTCTATAAGTCTCTATTAATAAGTCAGAGAGTTCGTAATGAAGTAAGTATTACTTAATCAGTCTTTTCCTCTTGTACCATTGGACCATAAGGCCGGCCGCAAATTAATGAGACACGTATTTCTCGCGCGTGCCGGACCGACAATGACACTCTGCGCACAATTAACAGGTGCGAGCGAGACGGCTTTGTCGAGAAATTTCTCATGGTGTGCGGGATCTAGTACAAAATGTACGCAAGGAGCACCCTTAGGCGCGACCGTCCGGTTTTTCTATCGGGTTTTATCATTATTGTTTAAGAAAAATATTTAACTCGGTTAGCTCGAAAATTATGTGTGTGACTTTTATAAAATTACCTAAGTTTTTATTTTCTGAACTATCACGATGTTACCTATGTAGGTAAGGTTGTCTACTTATTACGCCACACCCTGTATAACACTAAACAAATGAATCAAATAAAAAATATGCTGATGGCGGGCCACCAACTTCAATTCACCAACTGGAATCCTAATTTCTGGAGAAACACAATTTATAATAAGTACTGGAACCATCTTAGTTCCTATGTTCCTTCATTAGTTGTGTTATGTACAATGAAGAGAACTCCTCCGCCTACGCTGCTGTACGCGTATGGCCTACGCTTTTCTGTGATTATGTAGGCATATTCATGTGTAATATTTTGCACAAAAAAGCACCTTAATCTATGATAAGATTAAACTAAAGGAAAATGATTTTTACAGTTTTTAACCGACTTCAAAAAAGGAGTAGGTTCTCAATTCGACTGTATGTTTTTTGTTTTTATTTGGAGATGTAATTTGATAATTTTTTTCATCCACAGACCACTGCCATGATAGCTATTCTAGCCTACAGCTACATATCATTAATGTATGAGTACATCGTGTTAAACGTACGTATATACCTTTTCAATAATTTACAATAATTTAACGTTAGCTACACCATAAAACGTAGCTAGTGTTAGTTTAAAGCAAATAGGCATAACTTCAAAGTAAGCATTTGTTTTTGGATTCTGTACAATTCTATAATTGCAAAAATATGTATCTATAAATCAAAAGCTACAGCGGGGTCAAAACGAGTAGAAATTTATAAGGGCGCGACTACCGTAAATAGTATACTACTAGCAACTAAACTAAATACTAGCAACCCTATAGGTATGTCTGAGAAAGATTTGGACAAAATTCTCGCATTGACGTTTTTCCCACAGTATTTTCAGGAGAGAGAAAACAATATCTGATCCAAGACGTTTTTGTGTAGCTGTATGTTCGTTTATTAAAAATATTAAAACACCGAAAGTTCTACACATATTGCTATCAAATTTTGAATAATGAAGAATATAATTATATCTATATTAGAATGGGCGATTTTCTGATAACCAATAAAAAAAATAAGTTTCTAAAAATCTGTTCGATGGCAATGAAGAGACATGGCCTTGAACAGTTTCACTATCTTGTCTGTGTTTCTGAAGATTTTGAACGAATGAAGTAAAGTAAAAATGTCATTAAATAAAATGTACCTCATTTCATTTATATCAGGTATGTCATGCGTTTTTTGTGGTTATTGTTTGTATAACAAAGTACTTGCCCATAATATTTCTTAAGCTTTCGTTATTCCACGCAAATTTGTGTGTGCGCCTTGCCGATTGATTAATTAATGGCTATCAATAAAAATAACAATTACTATCAACAAAAAATAATAACAATAACGTAACGTAACAATAATAATTTATCAAAATTTTAACAAAATGATACAAGAAAACTTGAAAAAGCACTTTACCAACAGTAATGGTTAGTGAACTGCTTTTTCACAAGAAATATGCGAAAAATAGTGGGCCAGCGCCGTCATCCTTTGGCTGTAGAACTACGTTTTGACAGCTGTCAGAAAACTTCCCATTGGAGGAGTCAGCTGGCGCGGGTCAATCAGTGGCCTGTTTTTATATTGCGATTATAATCTCCTTGATAATTGCTTTTTAGGGTCCAATGCTCAAAGGGTATACGATTTAATTGCATCATTATTCAAAGTTTCAAAACAATAGATGTTGAACTTTAGGAGATTTAACATTTTGAGTAATCGAACATTTACAGCTTGGTATAAACCTCTTGATATCTCTAAGCCTACATCGCCTGTCTCTCAGTATGTACGTCCAAACGGCATAATATTGTGACCTATATTTTGTTAACCGTAATAGGTAAGTAGCTGTTATAAAATTAGCCAAATTATTTGTTACTATTACAAAATTAATAACGAATAATGAAGATTAAAAAGTTTATGAGTCTGACTACAGGAAACACATTTTAGTGGTACCTATTTTTTTCCATGTCATAATAATGAAAGCAATAATAAAAAACATCCAAGTGCAAGTGCACTTAATACGGGTTCTGAATTAAAAAAAACATTTTACGATAAATTATATTTATTATACTGGTAATGTACCGGTTTTGATAATGATACGGAATCCTCGGTGCGCGAGTGTATCTCACACTTGGCTGATTTTATTTGATTTTCTCAGCGATGTCAAGTCATTTCTATTTTACGACTTTCTTTGTATCTTTAACCGACTTCAAAAAAGAAGGAGGTTCTATGTTCGACTGTATGTATGTTTTTTATGTGTCGTCGTCGTCAGCCATAAGACGTTCACTGCTGGACGAAGGCCTCCCAATAGAGGGGTGTTGCCATAATCCCCACGCTTGGCTTTCGCTTTTTTTTTGTGTATGTTCACTGATTTCTCCATCAATTGTGAACCGATTTTGAAAATACTTTTTTATTTGAAAGGTTATACTCTCGAGGTGGTCCCATATTCATTTGAAGTCGGATGTATTGTTTTTTTCAAAAAGTTATTTGTTCTATAATTATTTGCATTTGTTGCAGGCATCTTTTACACCGATAATAAATTACATGTATTCAGCTGTCATATGGGAATACTGGCTTGCTCTCTTGTTCCTGACACGTGCAGCACAACAGATTCAAAACAACTGTGATAAATTAAAACAACTGCTTACCAGACTTCTTGTCGGTTCATGTATTCGTGAGTAATAAAACTTTCTATAGTTACATGCTAAAATGATTTTGTTTACTGGCAATAAGTAATTTGATATTAAACTTTACAACAGTATAACAATGTTATCCGGATGACTAATAATTTTGTACGGGCGAACTGATCTGATGATGGAGTTTTTTTTTTGCACGGTTTACTTGTGAGGGTGAAATGGGCGATGAAATTTTGTATGAACTTTGTATTAAAGATTGTTAATTTAAGTCAAAATAATCATGGTGTTTTCCTCGGAGGAAGGATTTCCCTGGAGTTTTCAACATGTTTTGGCAGGAATTACTTTAGGGAATTTTTTACAGACTTACAGACTTTACAGACTTTTAAAATTTACAGAAATGGCGGAAAATCTAAATTATTTATTATCTATGGTATTAAATTCAAAAAAAATATACATTACAGTGGGCCCCAAACTTGGCTCGGCCAGTATTCTGCGGTCCTACTACAGTTTTCGCGCGCATTAAGTAGTTTTATGATTGAAATATTCTAAAATAATCTATAAAAATGAAAAAAGAAAATAGTAAATTTAATTATTTGGTGATTAAATGACAGGCATGTGACATTTTGGCCTAGTTGGTACAAAGATGTATGGAAAATGTGTACTACTAGGCCACATGCGTATGGCAAATCTCATAAGCCTTTGGTTTGAAGATACTTTATGAAACAAAAACAATAATATTTTTTGCCAGGGTTGACCTAGAGGGGATGAAAATGGGAGACAAATAAGTGAATAACCCAATGGTATGGAAGATCTTGTGGTATGGAGTGGTATGGAGGACCTGGGTATGTCCTAAAACTGCATCTAGAACCACCGGAGGGCGGGCAGCAGCGTCTTCTCAGTTAACGGTGGTAACCATTCTGCGATCCCCAAGCCGCCTGCCAAGCGTGGGGATTATGGCAAACCTCACTTTAAGGGAGAGGCCTTCGTCCAGCAGTGGACGTCTTCCGGCTGTTGATGTGATGGAGGATCTTTGGGAGCGTACGAATTCCTCCTATACGCGGACGGAGTTCTGGGGTGACCTTATTATTGTAATCATAGATAAGCGAACCCTTCTTTTACTTTTCTGTTCAGTGATTGCAATATTAATATGAGAGTTATAGAAATGGTGCTGGCACGTAATAGTTAACCCGTCTTTACTTTTCCGTTTTGTTAAAATCTGTAACTCGGTGTAGAAGACAAAAAACGCATTGCCTATTCCATTTGGAGAATTTGATTCTCTCTGGTCCACGGAAATTCATTTAGCAGGTAAATGATGAATTCACAGATGAACAACAATACAAGTTGGTGACGGCCTTGCTCCGGCTAGTGAAAACCCAGCCGATCCACATGACGGCATTCGGGTCGACGGTGGACATGACCCTGCTGCCTGCCTGCATGGCTCTCGTCACTTCAAACCTGATAGTTTTGCTGCAGTTTTACAATGTTGTGTAAACCATATTATATTATACATATTATGTTATCTGTGGCAATAATTAGCCATTAAATTGTATTTTTGAATAATAGATCGGATAGAAAAAAAGGAAAAGATTTGTAAAAAGATATGTAAGTATTTGGTTTGGGTAAAGTACTTAGTGGAGAATATAATTGAACATCAGATTTAGTATAAGTACATAACAATTGCACACAAATTTTATTTATGTTTATGTAGTATAATAGATAAGATAAAATACTTTGCTATTAATAATGCTACACAAATAATTGAATTATGTAAAGTTATATGATGTACCTAAGTGTTAAAAGTGTTGATATACTTATGAATTAAAAAAAGCCCGCTCCTTTCCGCATCTCCGAGCGTAGGAGATTTCTTCAAGATGTTCTTATTCACCGAAGAAGCCAGTCGGCAAAACTGTTCTTAGTTCATCAGTAATTCATCATCAGCAAGATAGACGTCCACTGCAGGACGCGAAGGTCTCCTCCTTAATAGGGGAAGGGGAGTTGCCATAATCCTCACGCTTAGCAGGCTGCTTGGGGATCGCAGATCGTGGGTTTCCGGGTGCGCAGTTCCCAGTCTTATAGGACATCAGAGATTGCATTTCGTTTAATGAATAGATTCATTCAATCAGCTATTGTAATATTTCTGATCTAAATAATGTTATTATTGTTATTGTTAATGTTACTGTTGTTGTTGTTGTTATTTTGTCTTAATTAAATAAATCAAATAAATCAGCTTTTATTTTATGAAAATACATTCTGCTTTCCACTAGTTATCAAATTATAATAAAATGGAAGTAAACTAGCAAGTAAAAAAGGAAGTGCGTGTTTTGTATGTACACACAGTAAACAATATTTTTCATCACATTTTCTCGTAAAGTTGATCATCCGTTTTAGGCTCATTATCCATACATGCTTACTTTAAATTACAGCATTAATGCTATAATAGGTATAACCCCGTTAAGTAAACTTTGTACCTAACTGCAAGTTATAATGTATGTTTAAGAAGCATTCTTAATAATAGCGGAGAACCCCTGTCTTACATGTTTCTATACTTCATCAATAGCCAGAAAACGTCCGCTGCTGGACGAAAACCTCCCCTTTAATAGAGGGGGGTTGCCATAATCCCCACGCTTATAAGCGGCTTGGGGATTGCAGAATGCTCACCATCGTTAATCGAGAGGACGCTGTTGCCCTTCCTCCGGTGAATGATTTTTCTACCTACTTCAAATAAATATCACCTTGATAGTGCATAATCATCATCATCACAAAAACCAGCCTATCTAAGTCCACTACCACGGTTTTTTTTTTTTTTTTTTTTTATGAATGACTGATGCTGTTGGCCTCTGATGGCCTCTACAGCGTCACCGGACTTTAGGCAAGCGCAAACGGCGCTCGGCCTAGGTTTAGGTTAAAGGCGACTAGCTCAAGGGCACCTCAGACGGTACGAACCTCGGCTTGGCCGTCGCCGGGAGTGGGGTCAGACTTGCCCTGGCACCCCAGAAGGGGTATGCCCTGGGGCCCTAGTAGGTTGGTCTGGTTGACTATTTGGAGAGAATCTAACCGATCTTCTGACAGATCTGGGGAGTCCTCGACCTCGCCGGCGAGGTCGGTGCGTGTTTGTGTGCCTCTGGTAACCGGCGCCTATACCAAAAACGTAATACTTCCTGTTGCTAGGAATGGTCGGATCGGGCGAGCCCAGCCCCGCCGAGGTGATGACGGCGATGGGGTCGTCTGGGTCGTCCAAGACGTGTCTGGGGCGTCTACGGAAGGGGGGTGGGTCTGTCGTGTCTGTCGTATAGTTGGAGGCTTGGACTATGAGTGGATTGGGATGGTGAGGGGCCGCATCAAAATAGCGGCGCGAGGCGTACTTAATGTACTGACGGATGGAGGGGAGTTCGAGATCGCAGTGCAGGTCGGAGTTTCACATGAACCAGCTAGCTCCGACTGCTCTGCGGATGAATCTATTTTGTATGACTTGGAGTTTCTCTAGATCTATGCTAGAGGCGTGAGCAAACGCCACGGAGGCGTATGTCATGACGGGGCGAATACAAGTTTTGTAGATTGTAACCTTATTTCTAAGGGACAATTTACTACGCTCGTTGAGAAGGGGAGTGAGCCGGCCTAAGAAGAAGGCTGCTCGGTTGCGAACTATCTGAATATGCTTTGAGAACGTGAGTCGACGATCAAGGGTCACACCGAGATACTTGGTCTCGGTAGCCCATGGGATGGGCTGGCCGTGTAGCGTGATATGCTTCGAGGGAGGTCTTTTGGACGGATGAAAGTACACGGCTGCACTTTTATCGGGGTTAACGGTGATAGCCCGCTTCTTGAACCAGTCTCCCAGGAGATTGAGGGCTCGTTGAAGGTGGGCTAGCTGAATGACCTTGTTCCACCCTCTGGTGTAGAGGGCGGTGTCGTCTGCAAAGAGAGCAAGCTCCACTTTAGGAGTGCGGGGGATGTCACAGGTGAAAAGCGAGAAGAGGATCGGGGCCACTGCGGAGCCCTGAGGGACTCCGGAGCCGATGTCGTGGGGCGTGGAGCGTTGTCCCTCGACGCGGTATCGAAAACTTCGAGCCCTGAGAAAGTCTTGTATTATGAGTACAAGACGGTCTGGCAGCCCGAGCTGATACAGCTTGTATATCAGCCCGTTGTGCCAGACTTTATCGAAAGCTTTCGCGACGTCGAGGAATACCGCTACAGTCCCTTGGGGGAACGGCTTGTGGGTCCACTACCACGGTTATAGTATATGTATATATATACCTGTGTGTATATATACCTAATGATCAGCGATAGTATATTTTCAATGGCGGTCACATTCTATAACTTAGATTAAGTTAATAAATTGTCATGCATAACCTTTTCTCTTCACCGAGGCGGGTTTTGGCTATGCGCGTATTTGCATTTGCCAAATGTGTAATAATTATGTTTATGCCATAACTATATTCAGTTCTTTAATTTCTTCAAAAATTGTGTTCTGCGCGAGTGAAATAGCAACCATTAGCATTATAAAGATTACATAATTATAATTACATGTTTTGATTAATTTAACCTGATCCATAAAAAAAAGAAACAAAAAAAAACAGCGACGGTGATAATGGAATGGACGCGCCCACCGCTTGCAAATCGATCAAAATTAACAAGACAACACAATCAAGCATACCTAGCTAAAAGTATGCATATTACATTTGCCGGAAAATAGAGATAGCGAATCTAATAACTGCATGACAAAAAGAGAACACATGTACATGTATTAGAAGTTTGTATTGTCGTATCGTACGGCTCGCATGTCGCAAAGGCCGAGTATGACTGAAGTTAGTGGAGAGCCGGCGCTCACCATATAGTCTTCATATCCGTGCGCTTATTTCCCGTCCATTCATCTTATAATTGTCGCTGCATAAAATTGTGTTTGTATAACTTATGGAGATATATACTCTTCTTATACTCTGTGGTATGACTTGCCTCTAGCGAGTATCAATTAGCCTCTTTCTATCTACAGGAGATGATTTATGTAGCGTCCAAAGTACATCTGAGCTCATGGCGTGAATAAGCCTATTATATATTTTATATATTATAATCGGTGTATTTCTTGATTTGGCGAAGGCGTTTGACACAGTCTCCATCCCTGTCCAAAATGGTTTACCAGTTATCTAACCGACAGGACTCAGATAATTAAAATAAAAGACTATCTCAGCGACGAGGCCAAAGTAAAATTCGGCGTGCCACAGGGTAGCATACTTGGCCCCACGCTCTTCCTTTTATATATCAACGACCTGTGCGACTTGATAATTGAAAGCGGCAAAGTCTATACTTACGCGGATGATACAGTGCTAGTTTTTAAGGACAAATCATGGGATGATACTCAAGCTATAGCAAATAAATGTCTACACAACGTGGCAAACTGGCTAAGAACTAACCTATTAACTGTAAACGTCACCAAAACTAAGTATATGACTTTTACACTGAACTCCACTACTTAACCAAAAACGATGCTTATATTAAAAATATATGATTCAAATTTCAATAAAGATCAACAGTGCTCCTGCTGCTTCCTTGAACATACCGAATATATCAAATATCTGGGAATACTCTTTGATAAACACCTTCGATGGAAAAAAACATACAAATTTTAGCAGGAAGAACCAGGAAACTTATATACACCTTTAAAAAATTAAGACATATTCTATCTCTTGATGTCCTAAAGTCTGTATACTATGTTCTGGCGCAATAGATACTTACCTATTGTATTTCTGTATGGGGTGCAGCTGCTGCTACTCACCTACTCCCTCTAGAAATAGCTCAAAGAGCATTACTTAAAGTAATGTATTTCAAACCGAGGCGCTATTCCACACACACTCTGTACCAGGAAACAAAAGTACTAACCGTAAGACAGTTATTTATAAAATCGCTCTTAATACGACATCACCCAAAAGTCGACAATACAATATTAAGTGAGAAGGCAAAAAAAAGAAGATCAGACATAATTTTTAATGACATCAAATCACGAATTTTTTATGTCAAAAAGTCTTTCATAGGATTAGGTCCTACCATATACAATCGAGTTAGTAAACAAAAACCTATCTTAAAACTAAATCGTTACGCTTGCAAGAAAACGTTGACGGACTACCTGCTACAGTTTAACTATGAAACTACTGAGAAACTGGTTAAAACAATATACGGACTGACAACCGGGTATTTATAAACAAATGGGTATAGAACATTTTGACTGAATATATTAGTACCATAACTACCTACTCACTAATACAAGTTTATGAAAAAGCAAGTACGAAGTACCTACTGACGACAAATAAATGCAAAACTACGACACGGACACACCCACATTACTCACAAGTACACATCCGCGCATACACACACACTCACATACACCACTCTCTATCTCTCTCACACAAACACACACGCATTCACCGTGACATCACTCAAACACAGTCTCACAAGCTAGATGCTTTTAAAAGTCACATTAGCTAAATTGTAACTTATATAGTAAGTACTACTAGCTGACCCGTCGAACTTGGTACCATATTATTAAATATTATTTTTGTGAATTTTTCAGTGTTTTGCTTTAATAGTTATTCTTCTACTCGAGGCGGAGACAAATCCAACAAATCAGAGATCGTAAAGGTCGGTCCAGCCATTCATGAGTTATAAATGGTATATAAACCTTATGGTATATAACCTTTTATTTGTTATGTAGGTATAGATTTATTAACTAAGTACTTACTTAAGGAAATAACTAGCACCAGCGGGATATCCCACAATAATATATATACTTACATAGGTATATATATATCATCACAAAAACGGGGTGCAAACTGTAACCCCACAATACAGGTTATCCTAGTGTGGGGGACAGGGATCCACGAAGGTCCATACTTCAAAATGTAATCATTAAATATATATATAGGCTATATAGGCTAAAAGTATGTACCTATAATTTTCAACATTATGTCAATAAAGTATTTTTCATTTTCATTTATTCTAAAGCCACAGATGTGGTTATATTTTTTGTAGATGTACCTAGGTATTGCGGCGGGACTGGCAGTTGGTTGTTTTAGGAAGGTGGGTTTTATACGTTACTGAGCTAAATCATCAATCTAGGAGTTAAGTCGTAAGTAAAATAACGCGGGAATGCGCTAACGCGTATTTGTGTCAAAAAAAAAGTCCCAATAATTAAGAGTGCAAGCAGGCGATGACGCGACGGGTTTTCACACCTGCCGCGGGCGACGGCTGCTCGGCGTGGACAACCCCGCTCCGTGCACCGGAACGAGTTTTAGCATACACTCTTATCGTGAACAGATATTCCGTCAGCAGTTACTTTCCGCCAGCGATTGCAAGCATACAACTTTCATACACAAAATACACATTAAACACAAAAATTCACGCAAACCCATTCCAACAAGTAGGCATTGTTTGAAGCCAATGTCTCTTTGCTTCGCTGAATCGAATATGTAGAATATTGATGTTGAATTAGAATGTATTATCTAAACCCCACATAGTATGTTAAAGATACTTTCACAAAAAAACTTGTAGCTACTAGGCTATAGTGTCTCGAGCTCTTAAGTAATTGACAATTAATTTTAATATTTCCAATTGACAGCAACATTTGTTATTGAACTTTCATCAGTAGACTGATACCAAGCATACGCGATATAAAGCTTATCGGCGTAATGAATAAATTCAGAAAAATCCTTATTGTTATTGAGAACATACTGGGCGTGTATCGCAACTTTATGTTTTTTTCTAGAATAACAAAATCACTAGTATGTGCTCGGATAAGTATTGAAATCGCTTTTATAGTATTCAATGTAACAAAACTTGTATTAGGCCCTCGCGATGGTCTACATTTCGTATCTGTGCTGGCTTACTCAATTCTGATCATGTTACTTGCGTTATATCACTCGAAACACTTTAAAACAATTATGATTAATTTTAAAACTAGCAACGTATACCTTCCACAAAACTTACTTGTAGATAAGACAATGAAACTGAGATATTTCATCTTATTATGCTCAGTAACGTGGTACTTTTCGCTTGAAATAGCTCTTTTTATTTATTTTAGAAATTATGAAGAGCCTGGACATGATTTTGATTTTTGGTGTTTCGAATTAATAGTTTACGCGAGTGATTTTAGATTTTTGATAGAGTTTGCTGTAGTGTGGAGTGCTTATACATCGATATCCGATCAATTAAGTTGTATTACGTGCGTGATAAGTGAGGAAATTATTAATCAAAGCTTGCAATATAAAGCAAATCCAATCAAAGTTATTGTCATTAATAGAAGATCTGAATTATTTGAGAATTTGCATACTGCGTACAAAGTCATCGTAAAAACGGCAAAATTGTGCAACCATGTATTTTATTGGCAGGTAATTGTTGCAGCTACTTTCTGTTTTTACGTGCTCAGCTGATACATGAAAATATTATAATAAGTACTTAAGCTTACAAAAAAAATTACTTCATTTTCTGAAAATACGAAAAAGCTGTCCTAATAGTTTATTTGGTTGGTAGCGTTGGTAAGGGACTACCAACTACGAAAGCCAGGAGGCCAGGACGGCCTTGGGGGACCAAGGGAGGACGCCTTCGCCCAGCCGTGGACGTTTTCTGGAAGATGTTTGTGTGTGTTGGTAGTCATCTCGACCGCGAAAAACTCGACCAAGTGGTCGATTCGTCACCTTTAATTTTATTCTGTATCTGCCAATGGTATTTTCTAGAATTTCCTCTGTGCATCTTTATTCATCACATGTTGTAAGCGAGTTCATTTAAATTTAAGAATTATTTAATCAGGATTTTCCTTTTATACCATTGGAAGAGACGGCGCGACGTTCACATGTGTTAACACACATGTGTCAGTATTCTATTGTTTATGGTTGCCTTTTATGTAAAACTCATCATATTCCACAAATTAATCCAACTACTGATGGCGGGCCAATCGTTAACCAACCGTAATCCGAATTCAAGAACGAGTACTTAGCTCTAAATACTGGAACTACTCGTATTTGTTTTCATTAGATAAATTATGTAGGCATATAATATGATTGTTACAATTTTTATGATTTTGTTGATGTAATTATATATTTTTCATTCACAGACCACTGCTATGATAACTATTCTAGCCTACAGCTACATATCATTAATGTATAGCTACATTGTGTCAAGCGTACGTACCTTTTTCAGTAATTCAAATTTACTTTAAGGCACGTTTGTAGCGAGGTACTCGTACGTCCAGGCGGGTAAGCTATGGGCACTAAACGGTAGGCGCTAGCGAGAGAGAGGAGCTAAATCCTCCAAGGCACGAGCACTTGAAATGCTAACTTTAGTAGGTTTTTCTTTATTTGTGGTGCTTCTCCCCAAACTAGGTATGTTTAAGCACCCCGTATCTTGGGAATTAGGCCTTCCCGTTGAGAGACAATTAATAGGTACACTACAAGATACAATATATTGTTAAACATTAACAATTACTACTAAACTCACAGTAAGAGGTAGTCACATCAAAATTTGTTACTACAATATGGTTAATTATAACTACCATCCCATCTATACCATGATGATAACTTTTTAATGGCAGTGCCCTGTTTTTACATTGCCATTATAGTCTCCTTAGTCATTGCTATTGAGGATTCCATACACAGATCCCTCTGTGGAACACCCGTTCAACAGGGCCCTATCAGTAAGACTACATCGTCTGTCTATCTGTCTATACGTCCGTCATATTGTGACGAATTTTTTTTAACGTAATAGATAGCTGTTTAAAATTAGCTAAAGTATGTGTTATTTTTACTAAATGATAAGGAAAAAATAATGAAAAAAACAAAGATATGGGTATACACGAAATACATACATTAAATGATGATAACTTTTTAATGGCACTTAGTTTTTTCATGTCATAAAAACGAGAGCAATAATAAAAACCGGCTTAGTGCAAGTGCACCTACTACGGGTTAGTACCCGGGTTCCGAACAGAAAAAAAACTATTTTACGGTAAACGATATTACACAGTAGAAAGGTACGGAAACGGAACCCTGAGTGCGAGAGTGCAACTAGCACTTGAATGATTTTATTTCACTTTATCAGCGTTTTCAAGTCGTTTCTAATTTACATCTTTCTATAATTATTTACATTTGTCGCAGGCATATTCTGCACCGGTAATAATACATTACATGTATTCAGCTATCTTGTGGGAATACTTGCTGGCTCTCTTGTTCTTGACACGTGCAGCACAACGGATCCAAAAGAACTGCGATAAATTGAAACAACTGCTTACCAGACTTCTTGTCAATTCATGTATTTGTGAGTAATAAAACTATCTATGCCTACATGCTAACATGTTTTTTTGCTGTATCTTTTAGTAATTTGATTTGAAACTGTACGAGTACTTATGACGATGTAATCTGGATGACATGATGACATATGAAAATGGATCTTCGAGATGAATAGTAATTTTGAATAGCTACCACGGAAGATTGAGGTGTTTTGTATCCTTTGGGCCCATACAAATGAGAAATTCAACCCCTAAGAGGGTAAAAATAGGAGAACACTTTTGTATCAACGTCCTGTATTTTTGAACTTTAAAGTCCTAAAAATATAAATGCTGTTTTCAATGATTTTTGACTGGGACGTTTTAAGGTGGCTTGGAAAGTTCTTTGTTTTTGAAGTATTGAAGAAAATTGGTATTTACAAAAACAATAATATTTTGGCCAGTTTAAACCTAAACGTGTAAAAATGGGCAGTAAAACATATACCAAAATATCTTTCATACACAGCGGTTTAAAAAAAAAATTAGAGCGGAGCGACCTCTAGTTAATCTCTAAAGGGGTAAAAATATATTATTAAGTTAAAAAATAATACAGTATTAATATAAGGGTTACATCCTCAATAATAAACGTGGAGCTGGCACGCCTTTAGCTTTGCTCGGAGTTACTTTGCGCGATAGAATCCGGAACGAGGATATTCGCCAAAGAACCAAAGTTACCGATATAGCTCACAAGGTTTGGAAGTTGAAGTGGCAATGGGCAGGCCACATCGCTCGAAGAATTGACAACCGATGGGGAAGAAAGGTTCTTGAGTGGCGACCGCGAACCGGAAGACGCAGCGTAGGAAAGCCTCCCACTAGATGGACCGACGACATTGTAAAAGTCGCGGGCAACCGGTGGATGCAAATGGCTGGTTGTCGTACAGTGTGGCGGTCTAAGGGGGAGGCCTTCGTTCAACAGTGGACGTCTCCGGGCTGATGATGAGGCACGCCTTTTGTCTTTTACTTTCGTTCAAATCTGTAACACGGTGTAGAAGACAAAAAAAGAATTACCTGTTTTGTTTGGAGTGTTTTGTTGTGTCTACTCCGCGGTCAAAGGCGTCGCAGACGACGAAGATGCTAAAATATTAATGTTAAGATAAAATATCGCTCGCCATACTATTTGGAAATATATTATTATCTGCGTCATTTGTTCGTCGTTTGTATTGTATGAGCAGCGATATTGAAACATGTCATCAAACATGAAATCTTATAGCATCTGTGATCTGTGCCTTTATGAGCATGCGGTTAAATGATGAATTCACAGATGAACAACAATACAAGTCGGTGACGGCCTTGCTCCGGCTAGTGAAAACTCAGCCGATACACATGACGGCATTCGGGTCGACGGTGGACATGACCCTGCTGCCTGCCTGCATGGCTCTCGTCACTTCAAACCTGATAGTTTTGCTGCAGTTTAATAATGTCGTGTAAGCTAGCCATTAAGTTGTAAGTAGTATGTGTATTTTCACATAATAGATCGGGTTGGACTGGTATATAAGATTTATTAATAACAGGCTTATAGTAGAGAAAATATATAATTGAACAACATATTTAATGTAAGCACTTCAATAATGATTAAACATAAATTGTATTTATATTTTTGTTGTATCATAGTTATTTTTTTTATTAAGAATGCTAAACAAATAATTGAATTATTTTAAAGTTTTATGATTTAATTGTTAAAAGTTTTGATAGGAATTAAAAAAAGACTGTTCCTTTCCCGCTTCTCCGGATGAATCGGGTTGGTTTTATAAGCCAGTGGTATGAAAAATTGTTCTTCTAAGATCATCATCAGTATAATTTTAATTTATTTAATAAATAAAAGCATTTTTTTCTGAACTAAATAAAGTATTATTTAATTTTATGGAATAATTATAGTGATGGGACCACGTAGACGTTCGCCTGCAGGGCTAACATGCGCACCGCGATAAAATGTTGTCGTGTCTTTATGTCGTGCGAAAACGAGACAACCTTATACAGATTCGTAGCCTTGTCCTGTTTTTAAGAATCGAGAAATTTTGCTCGCGGTGCGCATGTTAGCCCTGCTGGTGTTAAGCATTACGCCTGCCCAATGCCCATAATAGTAGGTAAGTACCATTGCCAGAAATGTGAACTTACGAAAAAAACCCAGCGCCACACTCAGATCCTCTAAGGCCACACTGCACTGCGCTCGTCACCCTGAGATATCCTAGATATCAAATCTCTCGTCCCGCTAGTCTCGTCATTTAAAAGTAAAAAGAAACTACACGAAACTTACTAAGAAATGTAGATAGATAGATAAACTCTTTATTGTACACACCAAAAAAAATTATAATAACAGTCATGATAATCACAACAGAAAAATGAAAATAATGTAGGTAATTGGTATTGCTTAATAAATAAATAAATAAAAATGTTTTTTTTCGGCGATTTGTTATTTAGCTTTCTACAAGATATCACATAATAATGACAAGAAAGTTTATATTTAGTTTATATTAAGTAAGTACAATACAAGACACGCATACATAGGTTGTTTATGTACCTCTCATCTTCGACTTATTTACGCAGTTAAGGATATAATCGATTATAGCAACCCCTCCCTGTTAAGGGGGAGGCTTTCGTCCAGCATTGGACGTCTTGGCGTCTTGGGCTGATGATATGTGTGTGTGTGTGTTGTGAAGAATATAAGCGCATTATTTAACGAGAACTAAACTAGTCTGAAATGCGTTTTTCTCATTACAATATTATAAAATGAGATACTTACCTCATGACGAGACTTGCAAAAGAACTGTAAATAGCAGTCGAGAGGGGGTGGCGATAAAATGAAAATGAGGGGGTGGGGGCTCGTTAGCGAGCAGTCTTCTCACTGCGCTTGCCGATTGTCGCGAGCTGACATTTACAAATTGTTCTATTCAAATTCAACTTTAACTCGATGCACTAGAGCTTCAAATACCACCCAATTGCGTGGCATTAAAAAATGCCGTCGGAACAAAGAACGCATAAAATTCTGCAATACAAAGGATTTTCAGAAATGTAACAGACGTAATGTCTAATTAGATGATTCGTTCCTTTCGAGAGTGGTTCGTAATAAACCATCACAGAGAGATAAAAGATACAACTCGTGTTTAGCTTTGAGTTGGAAATGAACCTGTTAAGCTTTAATTGCGAGTTTAAGGGAATCATGATCGAATGTTTGTTTCATTTATACCAATTAATTTAGTCGGATGCTCCGACTAATGTATAGTTTCGGTCATATTCGGTGACCTTTTTGCAAGGAGAAAAAATTATAATTTAATTCACAATATTTTTTTGTTGTTATTCCACATTTTGCTCTTTAACCTTGTTATTACACTAGCCGAAGTACACTTCAAATTGGGACACAGTATTAGCTCAGTCCACTGCTTTGCGGTAAAATATCTGGTAAGTAATGCATAGGTACATTACATTTTCTATAATTAACTGTTTGTGTTTTAATGAGTTCTGGAGTTTTTAAAGGCGCTCTTACTAACAAGTAGTCCTGTGTCAGTCGATCATTTTCGGAGATCTCGATCTTTCGTAACCGACGAGCCAAGTGACCGAGCAAAAAGATTCGATCAAAACGTCGTTCATCGGTCTCGAGAACCTACAAATAAAAATAAGGCTTACGGCTATTAATATAGAGTTGAATTTAGCTAGGTATCCAATTTCACCGAGATTGATCGAAGAAAACCAAGACGAAACCGGTTTGTGTTGCATCAATTGCTGGTCATTCATTCGGTCGCAGATCGGAAGATCGTTATGAATGGCAAGTGCCGCGGATCTTGGGCCGCGCGTCGATCAATCACGACCCGGGTCGTTAACGATTGACAACCGGGTAGTTCACGCAGAAAGCGGGATTCGATCGTTTTGATTCGTTCAATCACGATCGACACAGGACTAACTAACAAGAGAATCATCATGTCATAACGTCACTGTTAGCACAAACAAGTGTCTTCTAATCGCTGTTAGAAAAAAAGGGAATTTGTGTAATCAAAGTTTGTGCTACTGGTTTGACGTTATAATATTGTCAAAGTTTTTCTTTTAGTAATGCTGTGTACAGTGTTTCGGTTAGCAAATTTATAACGTATTCTGTATGAGTATGTTTAAGTTTTATAAGATTTTGGTTTGCTAATTATTGTTGTACCAAAGTTAAATAAAATAAAAAATAAAAATAAATAACATGTGTTATAATAAGTTACGCTGAGTTGTACAATTATTTATGGTTACAAAGACCTATAAAAAATCAAACAGACCACTGAGCTATCAACGCTATGAAAGTATGACATGAACGAGCTTTGATCTAAATAGGAATTCTGATCCAAGTAAAAGCGCAAAATGTATCAAAACTCACATCTTTAACTTCTTAGCACAATTTGATCTCGCAAACGACGCTATCTGTATGCCATCTGTGCATGAATAGAGTGCAAACAAGTGCTATGGTATCTCTAGTGGGGTGTCGTATCACGCTGAGCGTATCACACTACCGTGGAGCGAGAAAGACTGAGATGAGGCTTTAAAACGTTGGGTTTCTACGTTTTAAAGCCTCATCTCAGTCTTTCTAAGCCCGTTCAGGCCATACTTTCATAGCGTTGATAGCTCAGTGGTCTGTTTGATTTTTTATAGGTATTTGTAACCATAAATAATTGTACAACTCAGCGTAACTTATTATATAGAACTGGGCTATACAGCGTGGCTGTGCCGACATTAAATTAACACACGTGTAGGGTAATGATCAGTAACCATAAAAACAATCTAAAAATATGTATTCGCGAAAAAAACTGATGATCCATACAAAAACTTAATCGGCTATGGACAAAAGGTATGGAACATCAGATTTTTTTTTCGCGATATTTTTTTACATTATTTTTATCTTTTTTTATTTTTATTATTATTTTATGATCATTAACCCTACACGTGTGTTAATTTAATGTCGGCACAGTAGCGCCACGCTGTGCGTCCATCGCGCCGGCATGGGGGCGAACGGATTTGTTGCTTTGTATTGATTTTTATGGAACTGCGTGCACTGTATCGGCAAATCCGTGCCAGATACCGGTATTTCTGCCGATGACGTCATCCGCAGCGAACGCGCCATTCCAAAGATACCGGTAGTTCTACCGATGACGTCATCCGAAGCGAACGCGCCATTCAGATGTCATTAAAGCAGATGAAAATCCCGAATGCAGGAAGTTCCGTATCGGCATTTTAAAAATGTCGACGCTCCGTCCGCTTCGTACGGGCCGATTCCAAGGCAGATGCAAAGCTGATCTTTAGATATAGAGATAAATTCTAAATTAACAATACCCTAGCACAATGTAAAATAGTATGCTTCAAGTACCACGCACGCATTTGGAAAATTTTAAGTGGAAACAAATAAAAACCGAGCTCTACACTCGTCATTATAATTTAAAAGCACTCGCGCATAAAAGCCCCCTAAAAACCTGGGTTCAGGTTAATTAAGTCGGAGATTCAACGCGCGTGCGGCCTCGTCCAATACATATATTATGTAAATATAAATTCAAGTGCCCATACTTGGACGACACATGCGTTTAGAACTAAAGTGACGGAAACACAGCTCACAAATTCATACTTTTTCGTACTTCCAAAATGTACGTTCATACGAGGCAACGATGAAAGAGCTCTCACGGGGCAAACGCCGGACCTTTTAATGGTAATTGCTCGCCTCGTCTGAATCGAAAAAGAATGACGAAATGGAAAAACATGGAAACAAAAACTCATCTCATCTCTTTGCACACTTGTAAAAGTCATTGTTTACAACATAATTAAGCAAAAAGGCGAGCAGGTTGTCCTTCTGAAATTAAACTCAATTAATCTCTGTAGATAATTATGTCAGTACCTTCCAGAAAAAACTAATACAAATATAGTACATTTTTACGACAATAAACTACAAGAACGTTTCGTAGACAGTAGACACGTAGCAATGTGCTACGACAAGTTACGAGCAGACAGCTATCAACATCAACAACATCATTAACCAGAAGACGCTGCTGGACGAAGGCCGACCGTCTAATAGGGGGTTGCCAAAATCCCCATGCTTGGTAAGCGGTTTAAAATTAGACGGCTATACCCTTGTATAGCTCTGAGCGGTTGTGTACAAGGTAACTAACAACTTATGTAACACGATTTTTGAAAATGCACGAGAAAAAAACAGCTGTCTACTTCTACTACGTTCTACTCACAAGATCAATGAACATTTTGTATGAAATAGCCGTTTTTTCCCGTGAATTTTCTAAAAGGACTAGAACAAAAGTTGTTCGTTATCTTGTATACAACATGCTCACGACCGCTCCCTAGCCGATTAAATAGCACCGTGTATAATATGCCGATTATAATTCTAAGAGCAAATCTGTCTTACATGTTTCTACTTCATCAACAGCCAGAAGACGTCCGCTGCTGGACGAAGACCTCCCCTTTAATCTTTAATAGAGGGGGGGTTGCCATAATCCTCGTGCTTGGCATTCGGCTTGGGGATCACAGAATGCTCACCGTCGTTAATCCCAACAAACCGAAGCCAAACAACCCATACAATGCAAATGTAAAGACTATTCTGTTTTGGGTATCAAATAAATAAATAAATCGAGAGGACGCTGTTGCTCTTCCTCCGGTGAATGATTTTTCTACCTACTTCAAATAAATATCACCTTGATAGTGCATAATCATCATCATCATCATTATAACCAGCCTATCTAAGTCCACTGTTGGACATATGCCTCTCCCATGGCACGGTGATAGTATAAACCGCTAATGATCGGCGATAGTAGTAGTAGATAGTAATAGAATGCAAAAAAGAAAAAAAAAAGTGAAAGAAGAAGGAAGAAAGAGGAGGAGGAGGTGGGGAAGTATCTTTGTATTGTGTATTGTGCTAATTAAGATCTGCATGTATTATATAAGTTACATAATGTTTGCAATAAAATATTGAGTATTGAGTATTATATTGAGTATGGGACATTTGTACCACTTACTTACTTACTTACCACTAGGCCACCTGCGTACGAGAAATGTGCTAAGCCTTTAGATTAAGTCAATAAATTGTCATGACCTTTTTCCTTCACCGAGGCGGGCTATGGCTTTGCGTATTTTCGGATTTGCCATCAAGTATAATATTTAATAATAATAATAATGGTTTATTTAGCGCAAATCAGTGATACAATTACAAAATGAACCCAAAGGCTCCTAAAGTAGTAAAAACTGTGTTTTAGGAACCGATGGCCTCTCCCAGTTATAGTGTAAGATAACATTGATAGAACTAAAGTAAATAAAATTAACCAGTGGTAATTTTGAATTCAGACATTCGCAACCAGATTTGTTTTCCAAAAAAACACAATAATAGTATTTTATACAATTAGAAAAAATTACAAAAGTATATCAGTTTAAATAAACCAGAAACAGCATTTATTGTATGTTGTGTATGGGTGTGTATATATGTGTTATTAGCTGCGCCCTGCGGATCCTTCCGCGATCACTGGAAACAAAAATAGCCAATTTTTTCTATTTTAAACATTCAAGTGACGAGACTAGTGAGACGCCTGGTGGTAAGCGTCACGCCTGCCCATAATAGTAGCAGTGCCAGAATTGTGAACTTGCGAATACAATCCTGTGCCGCACTGTACTGCGCTCGTCATCCTGAGATATCTCTTCATACCCAGTAATTTCACTGGTAACATTGCCCTTCAAACCGGAACACAGTAATGCTTGCACACTACTGCTTGGTGATTGAATAACTGGCAAAGGTGTGGTACTTCCCAGGCGGACTCTGCAGTAGAGTCCTACTACTACAAAAACTTTATTTGAAGGTATAAGCTACCTCTACACTGGATTTCAACCAAATTCGTTAAGACGTTTCAGCGTGAAGGAGTAACAAACATACACACAACCGACAAACTTTCGCTTTTATAATATTGTGTGATGTTACCATGGTATTTGGACACGTTATTCGATTTTTCTTTTTATTTGTATTCGCGCAGCATATTTTATTTCAACCGAATAACGAGCAACGTTAACTTAATTATCATTCAGTGTTGCTATCCAAAAAATCGTAATAGATTAACAATGAATAAAACCAACATTTTGTCAGGGTGTTCGTCCATTTTAGCGCGTCAGCCCAAATTAGGTTATCTGGCGATGGGCGTGTGAACGAGTTATGCAAATTGAGTTATCTGTTTTTAGCGTCCAGTTAATTCAGTTCTTTCTCTTGGGTGGCTGGGCTGCAGGAAATTGTACTGTTTTGCATTTTGATGAAATATTTTGTTCCCTTCCAACGAACACTGTTGCGTAACACGAGGACGTGGAAAAATCCTTTTTACGAACAAAATTCAAGAATCCTCAATTCTGTTCTAAAACCTTACAAAATCCTAAAGCTTTTTAGGCTAGTCTATAATATTTTATTTTATACATTGCGCGTGCTAGTGTGTGTTGTTTGTGTGTTTTTATGTCTGTCTGTGTCTATATCTGCGTCTGTGTTAGTGTCGGGGTTGATTGTGTGTGTGTGTGTGTGTGGGGGGGGGGGGGGGGGGGGGGGTGTGTGTGCATACACACCCCGCAGGGTTTTGTGTTAATTACATTTGCTTTTTTTAATATTTATTTTAAGTTTTGTACATATGTAAATATCATAAAATGAAAATTACACTTTTTCATTTGCTTGTATCTAGAGGTCCCGGAATTGATCCCAGCCGAGCAGAGATAAAGAATTATGTCTACTCTGGGTCTAGGTGTTACCTTTTCGTGTCTTTCTGTGTGTTCCGTGTT